>CM060900.1:92575119-93175119 GCA_030762935.1 Hymenopus coronatus | reverse complement strand
TGCAGGGATATGGAGAAAGTCATGTGAATGGTACACATCAGATTTTTGAATGTAGAAAGTAATTGGCCAATCGAAATTGATAGGAAAATAACGCTGGTGTATGGTGATAGTGCAATAAACGAGTCTTCAGTTATGAAATGGCGCATAATTTACAAGTAATCAAGCAAGAATCAATGTGTATGTCAAAGAACGGAGTGGAAGTTCATTGATCGTTATGGAGGAGTTGAAAACAAATGTAGATAAAAGAATTCAGAAAAATCAATATTTCACTTCGGACACCGTGCATGATTTTTTGGTATAAAAAGATTTCCCAAACAATGAAGACCTCAAAGTGGCAGCGACATCCTGGCTCAGCTCTTCAGCGGTGGAAGAGTATATCATCTGCATTGAAAAACCGGCACTACGTGTCAAAAATATCTTGGTAACAATGTCAATTATTTGTAAGTAGTTTTGTGTTGATGTCTTTCGCTATCATTTAGTTATGCCAAATCGTTCGTTACTACATTCTGGATGGCGCTCGTATATTAAGCATTTTCAGAAACATATACAAAAATTCTGAAATTTGAAATTTCACTCACATTGTGTCTTAACTCTCTTTATTTGCAGACCTTTAATTCATTTCTGAGTAAATGTGTATTTTACTAGGAAGGGTATTTGTCAAATAGGCAGGACGCGAATATATTCTGTCAAATCCGGCGTAAGTGTGATTTCAAGGCTTACTTCCTTAAACTTAAGCGAATTTTGCTTTCCTGTTTCTTCCCGGTATTTCATAGATGGACATTCCAGGCTGCAGAAGAAATTTGCTATGAAAATAGCAGAGATGATCTATATTACACAGGTTGGCTACCATAATTACTTCACATTTGGTCGTACAGAATCTCTGGTATCCTAACAAATTCCTCTAGGGCATTGTTGTGGAACTTGTTAACATTAAATATCAATAGCTCAGTCGGCATGGTAGTTGTCCGATTTGTTAAGGCCACTTGCCCCAGGATAGAGATCGTGGGTTAGAATAACATTTAGCTGTTGCTTCACCTCTAGGTAGCTTCATTAAGAGAGCTCAAAATGTCTTCACCACGCATTTATTAATCCGTTTCTGTTGTCAAGGATCGGTTTGGCTGCTTCTCGACTTCAAAACCAGGCCGCCCAAATATCAGCCAACTCCCTTTATATAACCTCGAAAGTATGCAAATAAATAACATCAGCATTTGGGCATTATTTTTAAACCCTAGTTTTCTTACAGGGGTGCTAAGCACCTTGCTACAATTTCCTCATGCTGCCATGTTTTTTTCAGAAATTAGATAGAGATTGTTGTATGCAATCGTGTACTATAACCATTGAAGATTATGAGTATGGGAATCTGTGGAACCTCCCATATGTATTAGTGTATGGGATATGTTTTTACAAGTAAAGAGTATTTTAATTTCATTTATTTTGCTTTGTGTTATGTGCAGACATGTTAAATGTTAGTCCTCTTGCAGACTGCACACAGTGTCATCAGTGATCACAAATTATTCCCAGAAATTTTTATGTAGGCTCCGTGAATAAAAAGAATAACAAAAAATCTAAAAAAAAAAAAAAAAATGTCCGTACGTGTACCAGTGAACATCATAGAATGGGGCCTCAGACTCTGGAACTGAAAACCGCACGCAGACGGTTGTGACTTTTGGGACTTAGGTATGTGACCCCCTGGAAGACAGGAGGAGAGAGACTCGAATGGGGACTAAATCCGAAACACGATGTGCACAAGCTAGGAAGGAGTCCCTAACGATTCCAAATTGAAAGTGTCTGGCGCCGCCCAAGCCCTACACACAAATCGTGGGCCTCCAGGTGTCTCCCGATAGGACATCCGGCCGAAAGCCGCCTGATAGAGCGGTTCAGTAACGACCCCCAGAGAAGAAACGTTTACAACCACCGCCCTGACGCAACCAGCCGAACACCGTCACCTTTCCTTCAACCCTGAAACAGATGTCAAAGAAGTGATGCGTACAGGAAATTATAGACAGGAAAGTCTTGTAGGAGATGAATAACTTCAGCATTTGGCTTCCGACCTGTGGAAAACACAAAAAAACACATAGGTTGGAGTGAGCAGTCGCAGGAGTCGATTCTGGGATGTTCCAAATTCGTGCATAGACATTATCACCTGAGCCATACAGCTGAATTATGAACAGCATAACACAAAAGCGAGATGGCCAAATAATACCATACTTGGTATTTATGATTAATGTCTTCCAAGGATGTGACACGAAGATTTTCAACGAAATTTCCCCCACCCAAAACTACTATTTATATGGAAACATTTTCAAATGACAGATGAGAACTTTGCAGCAATAATAATCCCGAACTTTTTACTAAAATAATATTGTTCAGTAATATGGTTTGCTGTGTATTAACTGATATGTAACATAGCAGCGGATGAAATGAAGAAGAACCAGGAAATATCAGAACCTGGTGAGTGCTGAACATAAACAAAATATTTGTGTTAATCCTTGCGTGAAGTTCAGGGATACTTTAATGTATAGTTTTACACGTGCTGTAACAGAGGTTTAACAAACACATCTCAATAAATAAATAAATAATAATATAAAAATAACAATCATAATAATCTACATAATTGAATAATTAAAATACTACAAATAATTAAGACACCACCACCGCCAACAACAATAATAATAGTACTAGTAATAATAATAATAATAATAATAATAATAATAATAATAAGGTTACAAAGCATTCCATATCTGTCATATTCATGTATGCAGTCTAAGGTTAAATGGATGTTCCTCGTCATAAATATTTTTAAGTAAAAGCTTGAGCAAAGATGAAGTATTCGTTAAAAAGAATGTATTTAAATTCTCAAATATTAAATCTCCACATTTTTGCTACTGCAGAGGCATTGGAAATTCTCTAGGTTGCGATTTGGTTGCACTTTTGCTGGAAAATAGTTACGTGCACACAGGGTTTCACTGGGACATCCCGCTCCCAAGCACTGACGATTTTCGCTCTAAGCAAGCAATCAGTCAGTACATTTACAGCCTGTTATGAAAGTACGAAGTCTAAAAAAACACGTTTTGCTTTTGGTACTTCAGAAAATACATTTATTGTAATCCATTTGTCGTTCACGCATGTAAATCACTATTAAAATAGATGTTTTATCCGCCAGTGTACAGATTTATTATTTTATTTATGTTATTTATATTTTATAATAAAATATGTCTACTACAGAAGTGTGTAACTACTTCTGTGCCCACCTGCACCTACAGCACAAACCCAGTAGCGCACGAAACTTCTGCCCCTCTCCTAGCCGCTCGATTGCAGACAACGTACCAATATACTAGAAGTTAACTTAACCTGAAGTCATGTCCACAAACAGAAAGAGGCAAACATTCCTCTTACAACGGAGTGGTCACGATGCAATACTTTCGGAAGGGGGCAAACTGTCTTTACAGCCGAATTTGAATGAAGTAACAGGAAGATGAATGACCTTCACCCACTTACATACTGGATATCAGGCTCCCCTCCAGTTGTGCTCCGAGCACTTTTGGTGTGCACGCGAGTACTCAGATCCAGCCGAGCAGAGTTGGATCACCTTGATTCATCAGGTCGTTTATTATAAATTTTATGAATATTTATTCGTTTCGGCCCTTAGTTTCCTATATCGGGAAGTACATTGCAGACTTAATATTTATAGAATATTCGTTCATTTTTAATGCGCCATAATTTTAGAGATGTTACTATACACTTCTGAAGCAAAAGAAAATAAGACAAAAATTATAAAATTAAATTAGAAGGAAAAAAAAAAACTAATATTAATAAGTGATAACGTCAATAAAGCAGTTGTGACAAGCATACGTTTGCGGAGTGCCCTGCTCTCTGCTGAGGAGGGGGTGGCACTGTACTTCATAGCAGCTCAGGATGACGTCATAAATATATCTAATTAAAACCCCTGCGCAAGGGGCCAAGACCTACCGCCCGGCCGCTGCGTCCCCCATCTCGGCCCAGGATGGGATACGGTATTGAAGGGTAAGACGTGGTCAGCGAATCGAATCCCTCCCGGCCGGTTAATGCGGTCCTCATGACCTAGAGCCGCTACCTCTCCATCAAGTAGCTCCTCAATTGGCCCCCTAGAGGCCTCACGAGGCTGAGTGCACTCCGGACCAGGTCTCCCGCTTTGAAAAGCAGCCGTGCTACCACCAAATATATCTAATTTCTACATTAAATGCAATGCGCATGTTTTCTAGAACTACTATCTCTTGTTGGAATTTGTGTCGTAATGTTTCTCAGATAGTAACGCTTACCTTCGAGGAGAATGTATCTGATATGTATTAACTACCTTTTTACTTTAGGAAATACCAAATCCTAACAAATTTATCATAGTGCATCAGCAAAACCATAAAAAGTATAAAATATAGCAACAAATTATCAAAACTAGGCATCCAAGAGAAAATGCACTGTAATCAGCACAGAACTATTCTATTTTCTTACTAATGTATCTATCATTTTAAACTTTACTGACCTAAAAATATTTTGACCTGAAACAATTTCGTATATTCCTTAAGCACTTATAAATTTACGTTCCAAAGATTTCTGTAAACTTTTCAATTTAATAATTTAATAATTTAATAGTAGTTTAAAACTCAATTATTTAGTTGTATTATGTACTTATATCACGCAGTCTCATCTAAATATTCCCTTAATTCCGCTCTTAATAAGCATTTACCTTCGAAATTTAACTATTAATTCTTAGGTATAATAATTGTTTCAAATCTATTATTTACACTCAATGATTGTTATTTACACCAACATTATATAGGTATTAATGTAACATTCTTAATGCCACTAATTCCCTAATCACTTCCCACAACAAAGGTTATTTGAGACTAAAACACCTGCCCTTATACCTACATCACCTACACTTTTCACTTCACCATTTACACTATATACACACACATACAACACTCTGACATATAGTGTCCTAAGTTAGGACTTAGTTGCCAAACTATTTTATTTCCCAAAATCTTATACATCAGAACTTTAACTAAAATAAAGACCAAGTAGTGGCTTCTAGTACTCCTAACTATATGCTGCAACTACAGCTCCTGTTATCCAGTAACTATTCATTATCCATAGTTTTAAAATTCATTCATTTAAAAATACTTTCAAATTTGTAACTAATATTTTCAACTAATTCAACTATTAATTGATATTACATTTTTTCAATATCACATATTAAATGTCAAAACTGACATTCAAAGTATCTTAATGTTAAACATACAATATATTTTTTTAACAACTGAAATATCATGCGTTTTTTAAACTGCTCAATCTCCATAATTCATTCTTCAGCTCCTTTGTTCAAAATAAAAGTATTCAGAATTTAAGATCACTTCCATTATTTCATCATTCACTACGTTCTACAGAATCCAAAAGTATCGTCCTGTTCTGAGAATAATGGCTACACTGCAGTATTTTCACTAATATTTAATCTCTGTTCTTTCACTCGCACCATTCTTCTTTACTTCTCCTGACAACCCTCCTCTCTTTTCTCTAACCGAAGCTCCATCACCTCACTCCTCCTTCATCCATGCCTTCTTCTTCTTCATTTGCTTTTCCTTCTCCTTCTTCTCTTTTCTTAATATGCCTCAATTCTACCAATAAACAATACCTTACATCATTTCCATCATCTTCGTCATCTTCTCAAAGTAGTTCCTTTCATCACCTAAATGTTCAGCTTCAAACATATCATTTGTTCCTTGTTCTCATCTATATCTCAATATGGTTATCCTTGTTTCTTCCCTTCTTTGTTGAAATGAAATTGAGTTTTATTTATGAACGCTTTATAACTACTGTGGTTCTCAGCGTCTCAGTCTATATTGGGCGTGAATGACCGATTAATTTTTCTCAGAGGCCTATTTGTCAGGCTTGAGGTTCTTTTACGTGCCGTAAATCTACGACAACGGCTTTACTTTCCTTCCGAAGAAAGCCATGCTAAGGATTTTTACATCTTAAAAAATCCATCGTCTTCCACCGGGTTTGAACCCGCAACCTTGTGTATAAGGTAACCATTATACCATGGAGGGCAACTTTCTCTGTTGATCTTACCCTGGTACACATATTACATAATCTCTAAATTCACAAGCCTTAAGACTAAAATTATGAATCTGGTGAACGTACAGTTTGTCTAAAGCCAGACTGCCTCAACCTCATTTATTCTAATGAGCTGTAAACATGTTTAATTAATATCAATTAAAATGAATAATATACGAAAATTCAAGTACCTGACCTGTTTTAAGGAGGGTCTAATGCAGTACATACTGCTCTCAACTGCGACACACATAAATTCTCTAAGCGACTAGAAACACGGAGAGCGCAGTGGAGTAAACAAAAAGAGAAAAGGATGCGAGTCGCCGCGCAGGATTTAACTTCCACTGCCTTCTCTACAACCATGTATAGTTTTATTTTTCACAAGCAAAACAGTTTCTACACTCCCTCAAACAATTTACACACACGTAGCTAACCTCCATTGTTAGGGGCTGTTGGGGTAAATTTATTTCCTCCATCGTCTACTTATTCATAAGCACAACAAAGGCGGGTTGTTGTCATTTGCTGAAAATGTATGACAGTTTTAGAGCACGTGACCCAGTTTTACGCTTACATCTACAAAGAGAGCAATACCCCAAACACACTAACTTACTAATCTTTTGACTGTGGTCCCTGAAGGATCTCAGAATAAGTGAAATCATAAAAACTTAACAAGAGAATGAAAGGTTGGCCCCGTAGCTCAGTCGGTATAGCATATGTCTGTTTTGCGAAGAGTCCCGTGGTTGATTCTCGGCTGGAGGACCGGAAGTTTCTCTAGCCAATATTATTCCCCATCCTCCCAAGAGCCAGGCATCTGTCACCAAACATCTACAGTATCTACAGTAGCTTTATAATTTTTACTTCAACGTGTTTGTTACATACGAGTGCTTTTTAAAATATCTCTAGATCATGTTTTCAGCCATTCGTGATATTTATTTTTATATAAAGTTTACCTCTTATTGCCCGAGAAAGAACAGAACAGCAAAACCAATTCGGTTTCGGAAAAAAGAGAAAGATTAATTACAAGTTTGCTCCTATGAGCAATATGAAACAGTAATCTTTTGTATGAAAGCTAAAATATATGTTAAGTACCTGCAGGACCGAGCTGAAACTGTCAAAACTATCCCAGCAACGTTCCGAAGATTTGGGGTTTTATTCTGTTGGATGTGGGGGGTTTCTTGCTTGAGTTTGGAACCATAGAGTGCAAACTACACTATAAAATAAGAGCACTAGCTGATACTGAGACTGAGTAGGGAGCCAATTCTATGCTCCAAATATTATACATGCCAGCAAGAAAGTCTGTTTCCTAAGTATTAAACAGCTGAACTAGAGAGAGCTTTAAGGAGAACAAGCATGAGGTCAGTATATCAAACAAGTGAAATAAATGATAAAACGTATTATGGAGGGGTGTCAAAAGAAAATTGAATCGGAACTGTAAATCTAAACCTTCCCTAAGTCTAGGAAATGAAACAAAACTGAATTAGGGTAGAAAGCCTTAAGCGAAAGGAAAGATCAGGAAAGCCGTGGTTTAGACCGAGAGGTTGGAAGTCAAGAAATGACTGACTATTCTAGCTGGAGAATTTGCCCATTCGGTGGATAATTGAAGACTGGTTATACATTTTGGCAGAATTCACACACCGGGAGAACCAGCAAATGATTAAACAGGAAAAAAAAATCTTAAGTGAAGATGGTGGAATTTTGAAATCTGACTGACTGGGCAGAGGAAATAGTAAAACTGTCAGTTTTACGCGAAGCCAGTACAAATTTGTTCTGCTAAGTCAGAGCCAATTTATCTTTATTTTTCTTTCTATTTATTTCCCTTTTTTCACCTTGTATCTTAAATATGTATGAGCAGTCAATGGACCATGCAGTAAGTATTTCTGTAATAATTTTAATAATTTGACAAAAATAAAATCATCCACCCCATTCCATCTATTCATCCATCTAAATTTAATATTAAGGTTAACAAGAAGTGGAGAAGGTTTTCGTCACTTAATCGCTCATTCACTTATTATATTTCTGGAAAAGTCCAGGAGAAGGAATTGAAGGGAAGGCGGCAGACTCGGTCACCAGTGGGGTTCCTAACGCTTCCAGATATTACATAGTGATACCGGCGCCACCCCTAAGGCTTACCATCGTCAAACAGAGATTTCTCTGATGGCCATCATACTCGGAACGCAGAGTAGAAAATTCCTCAAAGCATATTCCGCCCCCGCACCCCTACCTGCCGGACCCTTGTTTCATCCCTCGACATAAGATAAGTTACTGCAAAATGGGGTAGGTACACAAAATATCACAGTAGTATATGACCTAATTACCAGGAAAAACCATGAGGAGACCCAAGGCCAGCGGGAATGGAACCCGGGCCTCACGGATGGGAGCCTTACACGTGATTTCTGAGCTTTCTAGCTCGATTTAGAAGATAGAAATGAACAAAGCAAGACACAAAACTTACGAAAAACCTGAACGTTTTATAGTAACGGGTTTGTTTTAATTACTTTCTCTGCACGTACTATGAACATAGTGTATAGAGAAGGTATTATATTGCTCCCAAAAGATAATACCGAGATTTCACCGGAAATACATGTTTTGAGACCCCCTGAAGCAAAAAATAAAGCATTATAGAAAAATGTCCTCTGTGTGGCAGCAAAGCTCAAAAACGAAAAGTGCGTTAAATACCAAACTTGATATTTAAGTTCAGTTACCTTCCAAAGATGCCAAACGAAGATTTTCAAGAAAATAACCCCAGCCCCAACTACTCTTTACATGGAAAAAGTTGGAAAATGTTGTTTTTATCAAAAATGGCTCTAAAGATTTTCATTAAAATCTCTTACGTTTAAGATATTTACGTGACAAATAAAACTTATATATTGAATTTTCTGGGAATAGCCTCTGCAAACCTCTTCATTCTGGGCGAGTTTTTCTGAATTTTGCATAATTGGAGTTAGACAAAAACTTACTACACAAAAAATGTCTATCTACCTAAAACACACAATTTAGGTCATATACATTTTTTCGCGGAGCAGACCGTTTTCGAGATATTCCTTATTATTGGTTTCAGTTTTAAAATGCTTAAAGTTTTCTCATACGGGAACTTGCCTGCTTCTAGACACGCAAAGAAACGGATTTCAATCCCATAGCAGCCATATTTTAAAACATTTGACTGTCGGTTTAGCCTAGTGTATTGCCTTATTACACTTCTACTCGTAAGGAACTTAATAATGTTAATCTCGATAGCATGAAGTACATAGAAGGATAATGTTATTAAAATTAATTCGTTACTGAGATGTAGAGAAAGTCATGTGAATGGAACATATAAGATTTTTATCAAAATATCGTCCTATAATCCAAATTTTCTGATCGGTTATGTTATCTGTGGCTAATCTGTTAAAATTAAATACATAGCGGGACACTGTGTCAATTATATTGTACAAGAGCGGTTCAATAAGGGCCAATGTTTTAAACTAGATGATACTGCAAAATCAAGTTGGTGTTATCATCGTGTTACACGTCACCAAAACAAATTCAGTACTGATCCATAGGTTAGATTGGATTTGGCAAGCAGTTCCGTTAGTCGTTCTACTAGTTTTCTTTAACATGGAAAAAGTACAGTATCGTTCAGTGATTTGCTTTTTATTTTTGGATAAGATAACTTGCAAAGAGATAAAAACAAAATTGAGTGCTATTTATGGGGACATTTAATCATCTATGGCAATAGTTCCAAGTTGGTTCAACGACTTTAAACGTAGTCGAACATTCGTTTTTAATGAGGAGCTTCCACCACTCCCGGCATATATGTTTACCGAGAAAATCATCGAAAAAATCCACGACATGATTCTCGCTGATCGTCGAACGAAAGTTCGCGAAGTGGCAGAGGCCATAGGTGAGTAAACGGCAACAGCAATCGATATTTTGCATGATAATTTGGAAAGTAAAACCTTGTCGCGTACCGCGATTACTAGCTTGAAATTGTTTAAGCGAAATTCGAAGGACTTTTGCGCCAAGTTGTCACCGTCGTCGAGACCTGGATTCATCATTATACTCCAGAAAACAAGCAAAAATAAGAACAATGGGTTACTTTCGGTGAATCTGGCCCAAAGAAGGCAAAGACGGTTCATCGGCCGCAAAAGCGATGTCAACGATTTTTTTAGTATTAAATGACGTCATACTCATTGATTTCATAGGAAAAGGAAATTTTAACTGGGTAATACTACAACGAGTTACGACAAGAGGTTGGAGATACGGCTCCATTTGGCGTAGAAAGGGCTGTTTCATCACAAAGACACACTAGTACTTTCATC
Source organism: Hymenopus coronatus (assembly GCA_030762935.1). NCBI lineage: Eukaryota > Metazoa > Arthropoda > Insecta > Mantodea > Hymenopodidae > Hymenopus > Hymenopus coronatus. The sequence continues at coordinate 93,164,737 of CM060900.1, read as the reverse complement.
CGGAGTCGCCGCCAAGCTCCATGTAGCCGCCCCTAGTAGCTGTAGTCGTTAGCACGTTTGGCATTGACGTTCTGCCGTGAGAGGGTTGCGTGTTCTAATCCAGCTATGGACTTTGATGTTGTGTGCGTCTATCTGAGCCACTGAATCCTCCAGATGATCGAATAGATTACGCTGAAGGCCAGTATATGCAAAAAAAAAAAAAAAAAAAAAAAAACAGTATGTATGCGTTATGCATTGCTGCCGCACCTATATATTCGCCTGTCCTGGTTCCCTCCGACTTTTTCTTCCCAAACATGTAGAAATGGCTCGTGAGAAAAAAATTGAGATCAAATGAGGTTATAGTCGAAAGTGCTCTGTTACATCACAAATACGCACTAGTACTTTCATCCGGAGTGTCACCGCCAAACTGCATGTAGCCGTGGTCGTTGGCAGGTTTGGTATTAACGCTCTGCCACGAAAGGGTTGTGGGTTCTAATCCTGCTATGGACATGTCTGTCGTGTTTCTTTGTTTGTGTAGTACCCGAGCCACTGAACCCTTCAGATGACCGAAATGATTACGCCTGAGGGGCAGTATATGCAACAAAAAAAAAAAATATATATATATGCGTTATGAATTGTTGCCGCACCCCTGTATTCGCCTGACCTGGCTCCCTCCAACTTCTTGTTCTCAAACATGTAGAAATGACTAGCGAGAAAAATGTTGAGATCAAATGGGGTTATAGTCGAGACAGAGGCGTATTTTGCAGAGCTTGAGAATTGTTATTTTTGGAGGGGTTAAAAATAGCAGTAACGTTCGGAGAACTGTAATAAATAACATTGCGTTTGAAAAAAGTCTTCATTCCTAACAAGGGTATTTATTGAAATATAAGGGTATTATTTGAAATTGCAAGCAGAATTTTTATGCTTACAAGTAATACTAAATTTAATTTGAATTTATTTGTTTATTATCTCTCAAAAATTTTAAAAATGTAATCTGCTAATTTAGACAACAGAAAACATTCCCCTAAGAGCTTTAGAAATTAAATTTCGAAGATATTGCTGCACGTTCACAATTACTTCCCATTTGAGATCCTTCAATCTCAGATTACGTAAAAGTGCCTCATTTTTATTTGATGTCAATATGATGTCCTACTACTTTTATATGGGTATACTTATGTGCATATTTAGGAAGTGCTCAGTGATGTTTACAACATCTTCTGAGAGCCAAATCACATTAACCTGAACATCCTTTTGTATCGACCAAAACCATTCTGCCGTATCCATCCGTTGTCCTCCTCTTTAATCGCCTCTCCTTCATGGTTTCCACAACTTCATTCTTCCATCTTCTTGAGGTCGTCCTCTTTGCGGACTCTTTGTTGGCATCCATTCCAAAGCTCTCTTCCGTTACATACCGTTATCTATACGCATGGCACATCCATAATACTTTAATCGCTCCGTTGAAATATATATATTTCAATATCCATTTTCTATCTTATTTTAAAATTCCTAATTATAGCTGTTCTAAATATTCGAATTTAGCGCCGGAAACAATCCATTTCCAGTGTTTTGTTTAACTGCATTTCATTTTATTTTTCTCCATTATAATATTCATTGGGCTGATCAATATGCAATGCTCCATAGTTTGCTTGCTCTTCCACAGGCTTCTTACCGAAGTTATTGGCTTGTAGGCCATTGGGCAAGTAGGTCCTACATCAGGAGTGTGTGTGTGTGTGTGTTACGGTGGGGGATTCCGGGCTTATTGAACATCTGACCCCTAGAGGAAGGATGAAATGAGTGTAATTTTAGAGACCGGCCGACATCCGGACAGGGAGAGAGACGTCATAGAGGGCCCCTAACAGTTTACAAGCTGTTCATCTGAACGCGGGTAACGCCAGGAGCCTGTGGCTCAGTCCCGGATAGGGCCGCGCCGTGGCCGAGTGATTAGACCACTTGCCTCTCACCTAGATTTTTTTTTTTTTTTGGTAGTGTTTAACGCCCGCTTTAACTACTTATGGCACCGCAGGCGGATCTCACCTAGACGGCCCGGGTTCGATTCAAAGGACCGCATGTGAGATTTGTTGTGGACAAAGCGGTGAAGGGGTGGGTTTTCTCCGGGTTATCCGGTTTCCTCCACCGTCGCATTCCATCGCTGCTCCATCTTAATTTCATGTATTATCAGTGTCATCGCCTGCGGTGCCACACGAAGTAAAAGCGGGCGTTAAACACTACAAAAAATGTCCAGGATAGATCACCTGAGTCCGTAGACAACCACTAACGCCATCGTGCCGCCGAGAGATGTTTTTCCAGAGCGCAGTCACCCCCACGGAGTGGCACTTCTGCCGCAATCCTCGTTGACACTTACAATCCTGAAAGGGACCGGTTGAGATGAAATGAAGATGAAATGAAGATGAAATGGAGGGACAGGAATTTCGAGGGAATGAATAATCCTCTCCAGCATTCACCTAGATACCCGGAAAAACCTCCTAAAAACCAATGGGTCAGAGAGGTCGGCCGCGGAGAACCGATCGCACGACCTCCCAAATGCCAGTCCCAGACGAGAGGCCTGAGCCACCTGGCTGGGTAATCAGAAGCGTAATCCAAGAAAGAAGAAAATATTTTTGAATCGTCATATTTCTTAAGCATATAAATCTATGTCGTGCCGGCATGTTGTTACAGTAGCTCGATGGTTAGAACAACCCCACGGAGAGCGGGTGAATCGTGTTCAAATCCCGAATGTGACATTGCATTTTTCAGACAGTTCTAATAGTAAAAGACATTACCCAGTGTAACGTAAATATAGGAGACGCGTTACAAAAATAATAGACCGAGGCAGATGGCTCAGGTGTTTCGTCCAGGACTGGCATTCGGGAGGCCGTGGGTTCGGTTCCTCGCGTCCGACCTCTCTGTCCCATGAGCTGTTCGGGGGTTTTCCCTAGGCGTTAGGCGAATGCTGGGAAATCTTTTTCATTCTCTTTTCAACTTTCTGTACCTTCATTTCATCCCAACCGGTCTCTTTCATTGTTGTAAGATTCGACGAGGAAAGTAGAAGAGTTGCCATTCCGTGGAGGTGACTGCGCTCTGAAAATACAGTTCTCGGCGAAGGGATGGCGCTGATGGTTATCTGCGACCTCAGGTGGTCCATCCAGGACTGAGCCACGGTCTCCTGGCGCTACCCGCGTTGAGATGAACTGCTTGTGGACTGTTAGGAACCCTCCAAGACGGCTCTTCCTGCGCGAATATCGACCACCCTTGGAAAGTACACTCATCTCATCCTCTTCTACAGGGACCTGGCGTACAATAAGCCAACGGCTGCAGTGCGAAATATCTCTTCCTAACATTCACACATCAAAACAATAGAATAGGTTGATAGTTGGCAATAACTATATTAACGTGTCAGAATACTTAATACTGAGGAATGTAAGTCGCCATTACGGTGTTCTCCGAAGAGAGATATACTGGTCTGTTGACCGGGTAAAAAACAGAATCAGTTGGAGGATTGAATGTCGTACTGGCACATTGTCACAGTAGCTCAATGGTAAGAGTAACCGCACGAAGAGCGGGGGAATCGTGTTCAAATCCCGGATATGGGATTGAATTCTTCAGCTAGTTCTAATGGTAAAAAAAATCACAATCTACCAGTGTAATGTAAATATAGGAGAAGCATTACCAACATAATATAAATCTCTACTTTTAACAATAGGGTTTTTGTTCCCTTATCTGAGTGTCCCTTTTTATAGTGTTTAACGTCCGCTGTTACTACAAATGGCACCGCGTGCAATGCCACTGATGATATATGGAATGAAAATGAGAGCACCGGTGGAATGCTATGGCGTGGAAAACCGGAGAAGCCGGAGAAAACTCGCCTCTGCGTCGCTTTGTCCATCACAAATCCCACATGTCTGAGTGTCCCACTATATGCCATTCAAAAGTGAGGGGCGTGTTTCCCTTTCCTTATTCGCTGTTTAAGTTCAATTTCTTGCATCATTTATGATTAGAAATCCGGCAGTGCACTATAAAACAATTTGTGTCAAAAGTTGTATGTCAAAGAATTTCAGAAAAAATTGCAAAAAAACAAAAAAAACAACTTTTATAAAACATTCAGCTCTGGCATGAGTATAACATTAAAACTGCATAAAATATTTTGTTATAGCTGAGAAAAATGATTATGAAATACGTAGTTACGAAGTAAGTTGTGCATAAAACATATGCAAAAGAAACTAAATGTCAATTTCCAAATAGAACTATGAGAAATTAGCTAATGTGTCAGGTACTCGTGACAAATTTTACTATTACGATCCTGAGAAAGCTGTTATTAAATGTTTAATAAAAATAGTTTGAGTGTGGCTCCGTTATATCTGGAGAAATGAAAGACATTTATTTCAATGCACTCACTGAAGAAGTATACGATGGAGCTAAGATTATAACTTAAAGTACACCGACCTTCATTTTCTCTGACAAATATCGGAATTCATATGGCCTTCTTGATATCTAATGCTTCACAGCGTTCCTGGTCAGTACTTATTGTTTCTGCAACTTTTTGTACATATCTTGTCTTTATTTCAGTTTTTGCAATTCGTATGTAGTGTGTTGTTCCTCAGCTTCATACCTGGAAATGAACATTTTGGTTATACTAATAATTCGGCCTATTTATTTTCGGATATGTTGCTTCAGTAGTCAATAAATGTTTCATAAAGAGTGACAATCATTGAAGTTATATCACAGAAAACTTTTATAAGACTTTTCTATTAGCTTTAAATTAGACTGTGAAATAATTTCATAAAAAATGTTTTACAAAACATCTTTGACACAAACCTTTTACATGTAATACCGGCTTACCACGCAAATAATTACACACATCGAACTGTTTAATATCCAGTTTACTTTTAAGTTTAAAATATTGTTTCTCTCTATTTATTGTTCCATAATTTTAAATTTAAAACGCTCCCATTATACATACGTATTAAGGCGATGCATCTGTAAAATTTGAACAAAAAGTATGAAAAATTTAAAAATTATTATTTTCATAATAAAATATGTAAGAAAATAATCTTTTTCCCTACTGCCAATTAAATGAAGTTTTAAATGGGCAGACGCATGCTTATTAATGGGCACTCCAAACTTTAAATGCTGATCTCTCGTAAACTTTTTCCACATTTTTCCATATTCAAAATAGTTCATAAAATGTAGTTTTTACTCATTTTTTTAAAAATGTTTGTACTGACTCTCAACGATACATTACAGAAAACGGTGAGATAGTTTTTCAAAATAATGCGCCAATTTTGAGAAATAAATTATTAAATTTTTGAAAAATCAAAAGTTGGAGAATACGATAGTAAAAATTCGATATGACAGAATTATTAGTAACGTCACTTATCGCAAAAATTGAATTTTTATGTGTATAGTTTAAAAAATCCATTACGTGGCTGAGCTTTATTAGAACAATGAGTTTAGACAATAATGTATTTATTTATAAACAGGTTTACAATGTAAAAAATCTGATGAGTACCATTCACATGACTTTCTCCATATCCCTGCAACAAATTATTCTTAAAAAGCTTATACTTTTATTTACTTTCTGCTAATCAGAAAAAAATAGCTTCCTTGTATGTAGAAGCGAAATAAGGGACAACTGTAGGTTAAAGTGATAGTCAAAAGCTGGTTGCTATGTCAATGAAGTTCCTTTGTTTATATGGATAGGAGTTGACAAGTTCCTGTATGAGAAAAGTATACGTTTTTCATAGCAGAAACCAAAAATAAGGAATGTCACAAAAACGACGAACTCCACGAAAAAAATGTATATAACATAAATTGTGTGTTCTAATGTGCTCTACATTTTTTGTGAAGTAAGTTCTTGTCCATCTCTTACGGTTTAGCAGTTATTCAAAATTTAGTAAAATTCATCCAGAATAAACTACTCTTCAGAGGCTATTCCCAGAAAATTCAAGATATATATTTTATTTGTCAGGTAAATATGTTTAGTATCCAAAATTTTAATCAAAATCATTAGAGCCATTTTTGAGAAAATCAAAATTTTCGACAAAAGTTCCATGTAAAGGGTAGTTGGGGGTGGGAGATTTTTCTCAAAATCTTCGTGTCGCATCCCTGGAAGATACTAAACTTAAATACCAAGTTTGGTATTTTACCGACTTTTCGTTTTTGAGTTATCGTGTTCACAGACCCACGGACACACAGACACACACACACACACACCCACAGACCTTTTTGTGAAAGTGCTTTTTTTGGATATTGGGGACCCTAAAATATATATTTCCGGTGAAATCTCGGTGTCGAATTTTTGGTGGAGTGCAATACTTTCTCTATACACTATGTACATAGTGCGTATGGAGAAAGTAAAAGCATCTTCCTGTATCCAAAGTTCAAGCTTTTATCCTCTTCCTCCACTCCTCTCTATCCTGCCAATCAAATTTCTCTAGACCTAATTCCCTCATTCCTCTCAGTATTCTTCATCCATTTAAGTCTAGGTCGACCACGTCTTCCTCTTCCAGGTGGGTTCTATTCATAAACTTGTTTTGTTAACCTTATTCAGGCATTCTGCGGATATGCCGGTACCATTCTAGCTGTTTAAAACTTATAAAATCCAACATTGAATTTTGAACTTTCAAAAACTTTAGAGCATCCAGTAGATGTCCTAAAACAGTCCATTTCGGTAGTTAATTGTCTTAAATTTAAATTCCTATTCGGTGTGAATGTTTCTGCTCCATAAGTTAACGTACTTCTAACTATTGATTTATATATCTGTAATTTGGTTTCTAAAGTTTTATTCTTGTCCCATAACACGCCATTCAACATGGATGTTGCTGTTCTGTCTTTTTGAAATCTATATTTAATGTGCTTTTCTTGATTACAGTTTGAATTTACCTTCACTCCTAAGTGCATCTCTCTTAAAAATAATGAATGATTTAACATTTTAATAGTTATGCAACCTAGAAGGTTGATACATACAGAAATATCACTGACATGGTGTACAATAGCTGATATAAATTTCAACATGATATATTACATACTGTGGATTTTCCAAGTTTCAAAGACGTGTCATTTTAAGGGTATTATTTGAACATGAAAGTCATGTCCCTGGTACCAGCAAAACGGAACTTATCCGCAAACACAACTTTTCCAACCCGAACAGATATCTATTTGTTAATTTATTACATGTAGCTCTTGAAAGGTTCTGTTGCGGCACGTATAACTCATGTGTACTCCGGCACAGAAGCGTCTGTATGTGCAAGAAAGGGAGGAAATGGGTTTCTATTCCCTACACATCTTCCATTACACAATCTTATTTCGGTAGCTAAAATAGCTCCACCTATGTGGTAACAATCAAAGAACATTTTAAAACATTCCTAAATGAATTATCATAGCATTCGTTACGGGCTTTTCCCCCTCGAGGGCAGCATAAGAACTGGTTTAAGATATTATCCTTTTGCTCTCTTTTTTTTTTTTTTTTTCTTTCATTTACAGTGGCGGCTCTCAAGTTTGGCAAAGATGGAGTACCATTTAATTATGGCTGTATTGGTTAAAAGAAATATTTCGTGGCAATTGCTGCATCTAAATACGACAATGACGTAAGCAAGTACATACTGCTGTTAATTCTTGACAATTTTTCTTACACTTGATGTAGTAATTACTGAGTTTGCGTTTCATATTAAAATACAAACTAGTTCCAACATTTGTGGTTTTACTCATAGAAAGCAGGTTTCTTATTTGCAAATGCTCGAGAGTATGAACAATACTGTGTCCTAGTATTAGAAACGCAGAATAGGATTTGAGAGAAGAATTACCTTAATTGCTTTCATCACATTTCTCAAAAGTATAATAGCCGCTCTAGATATAAACATATAGTACGAGTTTTTCTCGCAAAAATATTCTTAATACATAAGATGTTATTTTATTTTCACTATCTTATTCTTAAAACACATATTATTCCCTTTATTTAGCCACAGTCATAAGGCTGACAGTGTTGAGTAACTACTTAGAAATTCTGATGAAACGTTTGTTACAGAAGGACAATAATAAAAAGAATAGCAATAACAATATAACAATAATAACTATAATAATATTTATTTATTTGTTCAGTCATGATTAGGTGCAATAGACTAGACAAAATAATGTATACAAGTTAGATATAAAGTCACTCATAACAATTTTATATTAAAAATTCATTCAAATTGTAAAATACATTGTGCACTAACCATATTTTACGTTAATAATAATAATCGTCATCGTAATAATAATAATAATAATAAAATCAAAATAATATTCATACTATTAATCATAACAATAATCATAATAATCATAAAAATTAAGAATAATAATAAATAATACTAAAAATAACAACAATAGCAACAACAACTTATAGCAACAATAATAATAATGACGATGACGATCATGATCATCATGATGATAATAATAACTACAATAATAATATTAATAATAATAATAATTACAAAGCCTTGGACTGAGCACTAAGATTGGCTACGGACAGTTACTCTTAGACAGCCATCTGTATTAAAACTCTTACAGAAGTTACACACATTATCAATTTTATGTATGTATATATATGATTTTTCTTTGAGTTATTAGTGGCCTATAATCTTACAATATTTTCCAGAAATACGTTTTAAAACCAGCTCATCAGTTTATATTCAGGTATTTTTTGCCTAAGCTTTCAATTCTCCTTATCTCAGTTCCTTTACATTCAAACACTGCATTCTCAACATTTTACCTTCCCACACATGATAGATATTCACCTTGCGTATGCCCATTTCTTATACCTTTTAATTTCACATGCCAGTTCTTAACCGTCAATCTTATTTTAAGTGGTGACATCTGTGAAAGTTGAACAATTGTGAAAAATTCAAATATTATTTTTTTTCATAATAAAATAGTATGAATTCTAAAATTTAAGAGAATACACCCTTTTTCCACTTTGCTAGCTTTAACTACTAATAAACTGAAGCTATTGATGGATAAGCACACGTTTATTAATATGCATTCCCAACTTTAAACCTTATTTTCTCGCAAACTTTTTGCCAACACTTTTCCATATCTACAAAACATGTTCCATACAATGCATTTTACACTGGTTTGTTTCAAAATGGTTATAATGTGTCTTAAAATTACAGTAAAAAGAAAAATTGAATTTTATTTTTTCGAAATATTGATCCAATTTTGTTAAATAAGTTACTAAAGGTTAATAAATCAAGAATACTGGACAATCAATAATTAGGGCCAATATAATAAAAATATAATATGATCTATTTGAAATTCATTTGCTGTAAAACTGGACTTTTTTATGTGAATATTCTTACAAAATGCATTATTTTTAGTAGAATAATGACTTTAGACATAACAAGCTATATTTAAATAAGTATGTAAGCTGGATGGTAAAAATATCACTATTAATGTGTAAAATAGCTTTTATACATTTCAGTAATTTATATTATATACTGTGGATTTTCTAAATTCCATAAATTTAAAACCATAACATTAAAATAAGTAGCTATGGAAACAAACAACGGAAGAAATCGTTTTAGCTAGAAAGAAAACAAGGAAGATACATTTGCGGATTCGAGATATGCCCTTTAGCAAGTGAATAGCTTTAGATACTTTGGATATAGGTACAATAATTAGTAGCAAGGGATGTCAAGAAATCAGAGGAAAGTAGTTTCAAATGAAGCTTTTATGGTCTCTTTAATAAAGATGTAAGACGAAGATTAATGAAGCATTTTATTTAGAATATGACATTGTATGGTGCAGCATCTGATATTGCATGGAAGCATTCCATGTCCAAATATGGAGGAGAAGAGCTGAAATGAAAATACAAGAATTGTAGCCGGTTTTGAAAAAATGGACAAAGAATGAGGAAACTAACTTTGTTGAGAGACTGAATGGGAAGTAAGTGCTACAAATACTGGTACATGGAAATAGCGTTTGGAGTAGGAGATACAGACTGGTAAAAGAAACAGTATGTTTACTGTCTTTAGTACGCATAGATACACATACGCTGTACGTAGCAGCGAAAGAAGGCACTGTATTACGCCCAAAATTAAATTAAAACATTTCGAAAATATGCTTTGGGGTCGAATGAGTCCAAAAAAGACATTTTTAGAAAACGGTCTGCACGTGTGTGTGTATTTTTTTATTCTTAGTGTTTAATGCCCGCTTTTACAACTGATGGCACCGCAGGCGATGACACTGGTGATACATGAAATGAAGGTGGACCACCGGTGGAATGTGATGGGGAGGGGGGAGCGGAGAACCCAGAGAAAACCCGCCCCTGCGCCACTTTGTTCACCACAAATCTCATATGCGTCGCTTGGAATCGAAGCCTAGAGGGCCCCTCTAGGTGAGAGGCGAGTGGTCTAACCACTCGGCCACGGCGCGGCCTAGTGTGTGTGTGTGTGTATGTGTGTGTGTATGTGTGTGTGTGTGTGTGTCGAAAAGCCCGTTAAAAAACACATTTGGTATTTATAGTTTATTCCAAGGATGCGACACGAAGATTTAAACCCCCGTCCCCTCAAGCTACCCTTTACATAAACACTTTTTTATCTTTTTTTCATAAATAGCTCTAACGACTTTGATTAAAATACCGTATACTAAAGATGTTTATATCACAAATAAAATGTATATTTCAAATTTTCTGGGAATAGTCTCTCAAGACCTCTTTACTCTGGATGAATTTTGCATAACTGGTAAACCGTAAGAGTGAGACAAAAACTTACAAAACAAGAAAGTAGATCTCGTTAAAACACACAATTTATTTCATATACGTTTTTATGTGGAGTTGAACCGTTTATGAGTTATTCTTATTATTGGTTTCTCAGACGGTAAGTCAGATTTCGTTTGCTCTCTCTCTCTCTGTTTTACTGCAGGACACGCAAAGCGAGCCGAAATTCTATTGTTTCACATAAGACCAGCTTTTAAAAGATTTGACTATCGCTTTAGCCTAGCGTATTCCCTTATTTCCGTCCTACTTGTAAGGAACTAAGTGACAGGACATTTACAGCTAATGTTTGTCTCCATTAGCTTGATGTAGATAAAAGAATAATATTTTGTAAGAATAGTTTATATGTGGAGCAGCTAAAGAAAGTTATGTGAGTGCAACACGTAAGATTTATATTTAGAAGCCAAATTTAAAGCAAAATATTTGGTGAAGTGGAATAAGCTCAACGCAGCGAAGGCGACCTGCTATTGGAGAAAAATATTGTGTGTTACACACTATAGTTGCGTGTACAGTTTTTTCCAAAACAATGATGGCCCTCAAACGGGACCGATCCTACCACTGAGCAAAAACCTGTAGCAAATATAAGACAACTCTGTACTAGGGGTGAGAGGCAACGTAGTCAAATCTGTTTCCTAGAGAGATTGCTTGCAAGTCGAGAATCGTGCCTCAGTAAAGGGATCAGTAAGTTTAAGACTTGGCAACAGCGAGGGTTGGTTTCCAGCCGTACACATCCTAACCGTAAACCCTAACTTCAAAGCCTTTGGGGCAACGCCATCATATTCTGAAAAATGATGTTCGTATGTGATAGTCTAGTTACTATTTAATTTGTGGTTACTAAAATTGAGGCCTGAATCTGTGAGAATCCGAGGAATATTTAGCCGCTGGTCCCTTTATCCTTTTAGGACATAACAACGGATTGATAATCTCGTACCAGCGCTGTCTTCTTTCGAAGCCATAATTAGCTATTTGGTCCCTTCGATCGTGTAGACATCTACTGCTCTGGAATGTGCTAACAATCTCTCTTCTCTGAATGACCTTAGTTTCTACTTCGGCTTTATTTTGGACACTGATAGCATGTATTTGGATTTTGCATTTGCATAGTTAACTGTCCTTGTATATATTTTGTTCTTTCTTTCTTGTTTAGAGGCATTGTGAGTCTCATTTATAGACCTCGGACTTTTAGGCCCTAAAAACGAACCTTTAGGGACGTAAAAAGGTTTTAAAAATATCAAAATGGGTCCTTAAAATACCATTTTAGGCTTTTCAATTTTATTAAGACTTCAAATAAGAAAAAAATGTACACAAATGCTATAGGCCTATTGTTTATATAAAACTAAAAAAAGAAGAATTTACACTAGAAATGAACAATAATAAACACTTGGTCTTTAAATAAAATAACATAACCTTATAAAACACATAAATATCTTGGCTATTTTATTAATTACTAAACAACTAACGGATAAGGAAATAAACTAGTAACAAAACAATGACTATAAAATGAACAATTTTCTTTTGTAATGTAATTTAATGCAATGTTCTATGTTTTGTCTGAGTTTCTTTTGTCTTTCACCTCAATGTTTGCATCATTGCTTTACTGCAACTGCATATGAGTAAACAAGAACCACTTTCTAGAGGGGCGTTAGGAATTCCCTCTTTAGTATTGCAAGGTGACGCTTTTATGTTACAAGGAAGGTTGGCAGAAATCACGAGTTGACAGCAAAATTTCTTTCAAGGCAGGCACTCCAGGCCGTTAACCCATCCCTTCTCGTTTACAGTTAACGTGCTGGCCACTCTTCCCAATGAATGTAGCTTTTGAAATGTTATATTTGGATATGTTAGCTATGAAGGATTTCAAAATGTTCTCCTAAATACTTTTAAAGTGGGAAAATATATATACTGTATTTAAATTAAATAGAGATTTTTAGGCTTAAAATCCATAAAATAGGTGCATTTGGGGTAATATAGGCACTTTTAGCTGTAATAAAACTTCTACAGTAGGTGCAATTTGTCATGAAACGTGAACATATACAATTGCTTTTTGTTTATTGCTTTAGGAAAAACAGGCACATAACCTAAAATTCGAGGTTTACTTATTTATATTTGTTCATAATATAAGTATGGTCTCAAATCGCACTCGCGCGCGCGGTAAGCATTCCACAATGAGTAATCAGATTAAGAGGTGCGGAGCCAGCATACTCTGCAGCAGCTTAAAGCATAATAATGCAGCTCAACGTCTAAGGTTGTCAACTGTCCGGATTGGCCGGGAGTCTCCTGGAATTGAATGGAATCTCCCGGCTCTCGAAACCGGAATTATGCGAGTACTCGTTTCTCGTTCCCGTTCCCGTCCCCGTTCCCGTTCTTGTTTCTATACTATACGAGTATTTCATCTTGTATATGCAAGGGTTGGAAGTTCATAGAAGGAAATAATAGTGTTTTGATTTGTTTGTCAGCAGTGTTGAAGTCCGGAGGGAGAATTGTTCCGTCAACACCAAGTCACCAGTCTTGCTATATTTACAAATAGAAATCACAAAATCAGTAATTATTAGCAGTTTGAGGTCTTTGAGTCGAGGACTTTGAAGGTGGTCGGAGTCGTAATTTGGTTGTTGTAATGGCTAGTTCATCGGGAATAGAAATGGAAAATAAATATTATTGCATGTTTAGCGATGCCTGGAAAAGTTTATATGACTGAATTTTATCGATTTTTCTAGCTTTACTATTATCTAATTTTCTCCCGGAATTCAGAGCTCAGAAGTTGGTAAGCCTATCAGCATCAATAACACCGGCAGCCGTATCACTGTTGGGAATGGCTGTTTCATAGCCTAAGACATAAAAATTACGTTAATCTTTACGGGAGCTTTTGAATGAGCAAATTTGTTCCGAATGTTTCTCAAAAACTTGTGACTTGAGTTAGAGTATTTTATTTATGCACGCTCTTTAACTGCTGTGGTTCTCAGTCCAATTCCATATTGGGCGTGAATGACCGCTTAATGCTGTTCAGAGGCGTCTATGAGTTTGAGGTTCTTTTACCTCCGTAAATCTACGACATGCTATTCTTTTATCTAGGACACCTAATCAAGATAAGCATTAGCAGGAATTAACTTATTACTTGCTTCCTTGTAAGGGAAAGCATTAGACTAAATCGAGTGTCAAATCTTTAATAACCTGGTCCTATGTGAAACAATTGAAGTTCGCTTCGCTTTTCATGGCCTGCAGTAAAACACGAGAGATGAAACGAAACGTCACTTTCCGTTTGAGAAAAGTTTAAGTAGTTTAAAATTGAAACCAATAACAAAGAATATCTGAGAAACGATTGACTACATAAATAATGCATACTAAGTGAATTATCTGTTTTAATGAGATCCAAAATGTTGGTACAGTACGTTTTTGCCTGGTCGTCTCCTTAGCGCGGCTGCTTGCCACGCGATAGACCTGGGTTCAATTCCCGGTACCGGTGTGGGGAATTTTCCACTGCTGGGAGACCTGGTCCAGGATGCATTCAACCTCGTGAGATCCCTGGGGTGCCAATTGAGGAGCTACATGATTGAAGACCGCATCAACCGGGAGGGACTCCAGGCTCTGATCATGTCTCACCTCTTGCACTGCACCCCATTCATTACGACTTCGGGGGTAAAATGGGGATGCAGCGGCCGGGCGGTAGGACAAGTTCCCTTGTGGAATGTCAAGCCTTGGATTACGTTTCTGTTTTTATTTGGTAGTGTTTCACGCCCGTTTTTACTACTTGTGGCACCGCAGGCGATGACACTGGTGATACATGGAATGAAGATGGCGAACCGGTGGAATGTGATGGGGTGGGGAAATTGGATCCTTGAAAGATACTAAACATAAATACAAAGCTTTGTATTTACATTTTTTTTTTCGTTTTTGGGCTGTGCTGTCCATAAGCGCACACACACACATGGCTCATTTTCTAAAAAAATGTTTTTTCGGACTCAGGAGACCTCAAAATATACACTACCGCTCAAAAGTTTTTTAACAGCCTGTTTTGCTGCAATTAACAAGTGTATAACGCCAAACAAAGCCAATGTCATATTTTAAATGGTAGAAATCCGTGGAGACATAATTGAAATTTACTATACTACCCTTTGTTTGTCAATTAATGTGCATTTTGAAAATGTAGCATTTGTTGGCCCTTATAGGAACAATTACCTTAATGCTGTTTTGGATGTCATAGTATGTCTGTGGTTCCCTAGATGTCGTTCACAGACATCTGTACATAGGTATTGGCTGCTTACAGCACTTCAGTGCTTCATAAGCAGGTGAATGGTTCACATTGTTATAGTGCAGTTAAAAAGTCTGAAATGGGTAAAAGAAGGGAGCTTTTAGCAGAAAAACGTGCTGCAATAGTAAGCTGACATAAAGCAGGCCACACCATGCGTCAAATTGCCACACAAGAACACGTTTCCTTGGGAAGTGTCCATTACACTCTAAAGAGGTATGTAACTACAAATAGCAATTAGGATCGTTATCGAAAGGGGAGGCCTAGGGTGTCCTCGAAAAATGATGATTTAATAGTGACCAACAAACGTGATCGTTTCAAAACAGCAACCATGCTGACAGCAGAACTGAGCCAGTTGAGGGATGAATCTGTGAGTGTTTCTACAGTGAAGAGACGACTTCAGCATGCACATCTGAACGGTTGTATTGCAGCAGTCAATAAACGGAAAATATTACAATGGACCAAGCAACATGTAAGCTGGACTGTTGATCAGTGGAAAAAGGTATGATTTATTGATGAATCTAAGTTTGAGCTATTTGGCTCAAAACGTTGCCAGCTTGTTCGACGTGCAAAAGGTGAACGCATGGCATCTCAGTGCATATCCCCTACAGTCAAGCATGGAGGTGGTTCGTGCTGGTAGAGGTTATTTTGGTGGCAATAGGACGGGCAATATTGTGAAAATAGAAGGAATGATGAAGAAGGAGCATTATCACAATATTCTCCCACGCCATGCCAAACCATCTGGGATGCGGTTAATTGGCAAGAGGTTCATTCTGTAGCAGGACAATTATCCCAAGCATGCATCTATACTCTGCAGAAGATACGTTGAACGATTGGAAGAGACACAAGTCTTGAAGAACATGGTTTGGCCCCCCTCAAAGTCCTGACTGCAATCCTATTGAACTACTTTGGGGTCATGTGGACAGAGAGGTAAGAAGGAAACAACCCACTAATGTAAATCCATTTTGGAGTCATGCGCATAACATATGGAGGGATATTTCTGAAGATACACTGGCGCACTTAACAGAAAGAATGCCCAGAGTTTGCGCAGCTGTAATTAAAGCAAGGGGAGGTTACTTTGAAGAAAGCAAAATCTAACATGTATTGCTGATTTTCATTAAATATACTATTATGGCTACAAACTATTTCTTTTTTATTCCATTGTTTCAATAAATCCTAAAATTGAGGTGTGTTCAAAAATTTTTGAGCGGTAGTGTATATTTAAGGTGAAATCTCGACACCAAATCTTTGGGTGGAATACAATACGTGCTCTATCCACTATGTACATTGTACATACGGGCTAGAGAAAGTAAAATGCGGTGATGATACTCTGGGAAACAATCCTCTTTAGGGTACTCGAAAGTGTGGCAGGTTTACTTCTTCATGGGGCTCGGGAAAGGAACGAGTACAAGGGACATTGAACGGTAGTAAACCGTATGCAAACAAATTTCAGGACTGTACAGTAGTGGAATTAATGTTTTTTGTAAGTCTTGTTTGTTAAATTAACCTTCAAATTTGAATATTGCATTCAACTCTGATTCTGGATCATTCTCCGCATTAACCGGCAGGGAGGGACTCGGGAAGCTAACCACGTTCCACCCTCTAGTCCTTCCCCCATCCATGGCGCTTGTAATAAGCAGAAATGGGGGACGCAGCGGTCGGGTGGTAAGCCTTGGCCCGACATTGGGCTGCTGTGTCATGGAGTTTAATTCAGAATTCAGGATCATTCTTATATGATAAGTTATAGCCACAAAGTGATACCATCATACAGAGTTGAATCTTTTACCATAAACTGGAACTAAGTTGGTCCTTAATGGGTTACTTTGATCCAATTTTGGAATATATTTATAAAATCGTGTTTTTTATGTTGCATTCAGTGAGAAGATCGGCATTATTTCGCTCATATTACAAGAGGAGCTTGGGATTATGATGTTTCAATACCTTGGGCAACATCATGAACCCCATAGTCTTAAAAATACCACATCGTCCCGATTTTTTCATCCTCTGTGACCTGGAGGTAACATGCTAGTCTCTAGAGATGTGGAATCACGACAAATGAATTCGTTGCCATATTGCCATGGTAGCTCAGTGGTCACAGCAACTGGACGGAAACCAGGAGATCCGTGGTTCAGATCCCGGCTATGGCAATGAATGTTTAAGTCTGACTCTCCCTCTCCAACTTCTGTCCTATATAAGACATAGGCATGTTGCTATGGTAGCTCAATCGTCAGAGCAATTGGACGGAAACCAGGAGATCCGTAGTTCAAATACCGGCTACAGCATTAATTTTTCATGCTGACTCTACCTCTCCAACTTTTGTGCTGCACACGTTTCCTGTGAAAGAAACAACTAATTCGTGCGAGCTTCTGGTTCCCAAACTCGCGGGTTCAAACCCGACGGAGGGCGATGAATATTTCCTGGCAAAAAATCCTGAATATGGCTTCCTTCGGAAGGGAGTAAAACCGTTGGTCCCGTGTCGTAAATATTCGACACGTAAAAGAACCTCAAGCCTGATAATACTTTGGTGTAATAGAGGGGGGGGGTCCAAAATTGGAGAGATGGGGTATTTTTAAAATTATGGTACTTATGACGTTGAAATGACATAATCCAAAAATTAATAGATTTCTTCAAATGTTGACCGTCTCTATGTAATATGTATATTTATAAAAAAATACATTTCCAAAATTTGGTTAAAGGAACACATTAATGGTCAAATTAGCTCCAGTTTATGGTGATAGGTTCAATGCTGTAATATGGTGACACTTCCTGTCTATAACTGATCAGCAAAGAATGGTCCTGAATGAGAGTTGAATGCAACATTCAAATTTTAAAGCTAATTTAACACAAAAAATCTGACGTGTTCCTTCACATGCCTTTCTCTACTTCTCTGTAACAAATTATTGTTAATAAGCTTGTTCTTCTACCCACTTCATGTTAATCGAGATAAACACTAGCAGAGTCGGTCTTATTACTTAGTTCCTTTAAGTGTAAGGGAAATAAGGGAACACACTAGGCTAAACAGACAGTCAAAAGCTTTAAAGTGTGACTGCTATGGGATTGAAATCCTTTTCTTTGCGAGGCTATAGTTGAAAGGTTCCTGTATGAGAAGAGTTAAAGACTTTTAAAACTGAAGCCAATAACAGGGGATATCTCGAAAACAGTCAACTCCAGGAAAAAACTTCATATGACATAAAGTGTGTAAATTGTGTATTTTAAGGACCTCTACATTTTGTTTACCAAGTTTTTGCCTAATCTCTTACGATTTACTAGTTATGCAAAATTCAAAATAATTCATTCACAATAAAGAGGTCTTTAGAGGTTATTCCCAGAAAATTCAAGATATACATTGTATTTGTCATGTAAGTATCTTAATTACAAGAAATTTTAATTAAAATCGTTAGTCATTTTTGAGAAAATAAACTCTTTTGACATTTTTCCATGTAAAGGGTATTTGGGAGTCAGGGAGTTTTCTTGAAAATATTCGTGTCGCATCCTTGGGTGATACTGAACTTAAATATCAGGTTTGGTATTTAACGGAATTTTCGTTTTTGAGCTATGCTGCCCAGAGGCACAGACACACACGGTTCTTTTTCTACAGTTGCTTTTTTTGGATTCAGGGGGTATCAAAATACGTATTTCCGGTGAAATCTCACTATCGAATTTTTGGGTGCAATACACTACCTTCTCTATACACTATGAAAAAAGTGGCGTGTTATTTATGGACGCTCTTCAATTGCTGTGGTTCTCAGCGTCCCATTCTAAATTGGGTGTGAAAGACCACTTAATTTTGCTCAGAGGTCTCTCTATCAGGCTTGAGGTTCTTTTACGTGCCGAAAATCTACGACACGGGACCAACGGCTTTACTTCTCTTCCGAAGGAAGCCATGCTAAGAATTTTTACGCTTGAAAAGATCCATCGTCCTCCGCCGGGTTTGAACCCGCGACCTTGGGTATACGAAATCAGTATGGTAACCATTACACCACGGAGGGCGACATACACTATGAACATAGTACCTGTAGAGAAAATAAAAAGGGTTGACAATTAATGACTCTACTGTAATATTGGGCCCCAGTGTGCACAACATTCACACATATTTTGCAAAGAAGGTCTAAGAGCCACCACTGAAAGGGGAGCATTATTTCTTTTTTTCAGGGCCTGCAGTCGGTTACATTAGTAACCTTGCTAATCTGAGATAATCGTAACTTTGTCAGTACAGAGATGAAAACGAATTTCAGTGTCATTATTTTTTCCACGAAGGTATCACTGACTTTTAGAAACCCTCTCATTTGTCCTCCATTTAGTCTCGCTTTGACTGAGAAGTCGCCGGAAGCTATCGCACCTATTCATTAATCTTGTTCGCCGGCTCTTAGTCTTGTGTGGGCAGTATTGCCCTCCAGGGCAGCCCCGCCAAGTGCTTGGACACAGTGTTTACAGTAGAATACACATTCTGATTGCAAGGCAACTGTGCCCCTAGCTTCACATTTCTTTATAGAGAGTTTTCTGAAATCTACTTGGATAAACCGACAACTGTCGCTTTTCAAGTGTTTCTAATAAGACAGTGTACCTAATTATTATAACCTTACCATGATTATAGCAATTAAAAAGACATCTCATGTCCTAACAAGTGCCTTGTGGTACAGGTTTAAAGTACTCGTTTACCGCCACGTGTAGCCGAGTTTGTTAAGACACAGTTTTGGAAATGGGAGACCAGTGGTTAAAGTTCTGTCAGGACTGTCCTCTCTGACTAAGGTTTTTTCAGGCCTCGGGGGAGGTACCTTAAGCTTAGGGCTGGAAGGTATGTGTCACCGCCTGTGGTGTCGTAAAATGTAAGAGCTAACGTTAAATAAAAACAATTAAAAAAATTAAAAAAAAATTAAAAACTGTGGTACATTCAATTGAATATATAAACTATAATTAGGAAAGTTTATTTTTCTACTCACTCCGTTTTAACTACATAAAACCTTGCAAAAACAACTACATTAATCATTTCATTATTCAGGGGTCCAACTGTTCCGTATTTCACTGTTCAGACATACCTTCGTGCGTTAAGAGCTGCAGAACGCAACGGGGCTATTTCAAATTAAAACTGGTAAGTGGGGAACCGGCTGAGCGTTCATTGTTTTGCCCCTCTTGTTTATCAGCGGAGACAATGAGCGGGTCGTGCTCATTGAGAGGAGTAAAACACGAAGGTCGCCTTCGCCAATTCCCCGCTGGCCGGATTTAACTTTAAATAGCTCCAATTAGTTCTTCAACTCTTTTAACGCACGAAAGGATGTCTGGACACGTCAAATACGGAGCCACCTGGTAGATACAAAGGGAATAGAGTAGTCAAATGTTTTACAACTGGACACTATGGTTAGCCTTAAAGCTCCAGACACTCTTCATGACATCGCATGAAACAACTGAAAATCGAAAAGAATTTTTATAAGGTATTGAAAAAAAAAATTATTAATGGAGTTTTTCGAAATATTTTATGGCACAAAAATATTCGGAATAAACTGTGTGTTTTAAAGAAATGTATACACGTTTCTTGTGTAGTAAGTTTTTGTCTATCGCTTTACGTAAACCAGTTATACAAGATTATACAAAATTCCTTCCGAATGAAAAAGAAAGTAGAAAGGCTATTCCCAGAAAATTCAATACATACATTTTATTTGTTATGAGAATACCTTTAATTTATGGTATGTTAATAAAAACCATAATTTTTTGTCAAAATGAAAGAATGCTAACAATGTTCCGTGTAAAGGATAGTCGAGGGGGGGGGGAGTTTATTGAACGTCATCGTGTCGTGTTTAGAAGATACTAAACGTAAATACCAAGTTTAATGTTTATCCGACATTTTGTTTTTGAGGTTCTTAGAGTGCTCTCCCCCCTCTATCGCTCTCTCTCCCCCATACACACGCTAACTTGGACATTTTTCAAAAGTGTTTGGGATTCAGGGTTCTCAAAACATGCATTTCCGATGAGACCCCGGTAGAAATTTTTTTGGTGGAATGTAATACTTTCCCTATTTACACTGAGGGAGGTAGTGCTGCGGTAACGTGTGCGATTCGCCTTCGGTAACTCCAGGGTTCGAACCCCGGCTAACACCCACTCTGACCCATGAGCTATTCGTGGTTTCCCTGAGGTCGCCAAGCGAATGTGGAGTAGTTTCTCATCTACCACGACATATCCTTTAACCATTTCCTCTTCATTCCATTCCCCTTTCATATTTCAGATGTGCTCCAGGTGTATGGCAGTGTGGGCAGATGGCGTTGATGCATGTTGAATGAAAACATTACTCTACATGTATACTGAACGGCTGTCAAGTCGACGAGGCTTGTGGTCTTCTATGGTTTCTTCACGACATCCGATTGTCTTAGGGGATATTGGCCATAATAGATTTCCATAAGTCGCAGTGCACGAAATATATCCTTTACTCCTTTAAACTACCTATTAGGTACGTGGTATAAAATATAAAAACCATATTACTTGTATACGGTAGCGGGTTATGGTTTTCAAATTTCAGATTCCTTTAATATGCAGCATAAGCCTAAGAAATTAATAAACTGCAACGATGGTGAAGTAATTCTCAAAGATGTGAAGTGTTGACTAAAACTAAACTTGATGATACTGGACTATGTAAGACTATGAATATTTTAGAGATTTTTTTTTTGGTAGTGTTTAATGCCCGCTTTAACTACTAATGGCCCCGCAGGCGGTGACACTGATGATACATGAATGATGGAGCACCGGTGGAATGCGATGGCGGGGGAAACCGGAGTACCCGGAGAAAACCCGCCCCAGCGCCGTTTTGTCCACCATAAATCTCACATGCCGTCGCTTGGGATCGAACCCCGGCCGTCTAGGTGAGAGTCGAGTGGTCTAACCACTCAGCCACGGCGCGGCCATTTTTAGAGATGATTAGCAGGTTTGATTCAGGAGAAAGCTTACGTTATAGACATGGGTTTACTAACACGAATTATAGATGATCCCGGGCTGAGATTGCGCAGGCAGGCACGATAGGTTCATTCTGGAATCGTTAAAGACCCAGGTGCCTGCTATTGCGTATCTGTTCCCGCATCCTTTCGCCCATCGGGTCTTCTGTTCTTCCCTTCCTCCCAAGGCTACCTAAGTCACTAAGGGTCTGAAATAGCCTACGTGTGGTAAATAGACCGTACTAGTTTTATTTTTGACATTTCTGGATCCCGCCTGTGAGAGGTGGGCAAGCTAACAAGGTACATTCTCAGAGTGTTCTTCGATATTAGAATCAAATTAATTACGACGGAAACGACAGGTGTAGTCAACACTTACTGCACCAATTTTACTTATCCATAACGGCAATTATACAAGTCGCAGCTTACAGACTATGGTGTAATAATGAATTGGGCAGGAAACCCAGGTATAACATGAGCATTCTACTCAATTTAGCTATGCCTATTATTCATTATGTTTGTGGGTCTTGGTGTAGAAGTCTGTTCAACACAAATGTAAACGACAATGTGTACATTGTTATCTGGAATACGGAAGATTCTAGATGCTTAACACCCAACTGCACAAATGCATCATTTAACCCCGTGGAAGATGCTAAAGTTAACATTGCTAAGAATAGAAGGAGAAAGCTCCACTTGATCTAAAGAGGTTGACGCAAATACGAATAGTAAACACACGTCACCATTAAATAATGTATTTCCGTATCAGGTGTTCTAGCATCATTTGTGTGTATTTAATTTTATAAACAATTTCTTCAGCTCTCCGAGTGCAACAAAGATAATTTCCAACGGTTCAAAAACATGGTTGCTGGCATACAAGGTAAATACAGTTTCTTCGTTTTATGCAAGGCCGCGGATCGTACGAGCATGTGCTCCACACGCACTCTACTATACTGCGGTGTTTCCGTTCCATAACAGCCGCGTTCCTTACTCACAAGTGTTATTAACATGTAAATCAGCACTTCCCTTATTGTAAGTGTTGAGAGTGGTGTCCATCTGCGCAAAGATATTCTTGACATCATCGGATGAAATTATCATTCACACGCATAAGCTCTTGCGTAATGTTCATAATTTCTGCACAATAGTCACGCAGTAGTGGTTCAGCTTTAAAGGTTTATTAGTCGCATGAACAAAGGATCTTGGAAAACACCACTTGCTGTGCAGCACCACTGAGAGACTTCTTAGGTAAGCGTTCAAATGCAGCACCAATTTCACCTAGCTTTTCCTCCGTTAGAAAATGTTTTCGCTTCTTTGCTTTAGCGCTTTGTTATAAATTTATTGACCGAATACCTTATAGTGTCTCTATCCGGAACTAGCAGCTGGACTTATCTACACATCCTTCTGCATGATGCAGTGTTCATGCTTGTATCGTACATAAAAAATACTCTGTTAAAGCGTGAATTTGTTGGTAGGCATTTCTATGGACTAATAAGAGAACAATCACCAATAACAGAAAACTCACACGCAACACACATAATGTCGAAGCACTTCACAATGTGAAGACAAAGCAATGACTGAGACAGCTGATAAACGTACCATTGACACGTCCTGCGCAGTTTCTGAGCAGTGGCATAATACCGAGGTCACTGCCATCTCGGCCGATAGCATATAAGGTGGTTGAAGTCTTGGCATAAATCGTAAGCACAGTATCATAAAATAATATCTTGTGTACAAACATTACACAGAGCGGAGCTCAAGGCGTTGCAAAGTAGAGAAAACATTGCATTAACGTGCAAGTATCCAACCTGAGTTTTCATTTCATAATGCTAAACAAATGACTGCGATACCACTCAGGTACTATGAGCTTAGAAGTTCTTTGGGTTAAAAATCCGAATTTATTTCACACCAGAGAAGATTGTGTTATTTGTATCTAATTTTAACGTTTTAAAATTATTTTCTGGGAAAGCCGTTATATATCAAACTCACTTACCAAGTCGCACCGAAATTAAAACTTTAATCATTTATCAATATGTGTAACGTTACCACACAACACTCGTTTGTCGAATCAGTCGAATCCTATCGCATCTCTAATCGCATATAACCGTCAGTTTATTTTTAATTAAATTTTAAATTCTTATCTGGTTGGTGTTCGCTCATAAGGGAATATCAGGGGTGGGTAAACTATATTACTGCAGCTTACAAGTCTGCTAGAAACTAGTGCCGCTCTAAGCAGTAGAGACAAACTTACGTCAGGTGCGATTTGCCTATCACTCAGCACAGTTTTAGAAATCGCATGACGCAGCATATAACATCAGCTTCCAGAAATCAAACCATCATTAGTGAGTGTTACAAGATTGACCAATAATTACGAATCTGTACATTATTCACACATTAACTGATGTACATGCTACAGAAAAACAGAGTTAATATGTTTCAGAGTTTATGTGCTACATTGTTTAAAATATTCTAATATTTCAATAATAATCCATTAATAAATAAAATTTGTTGGTAAATTGGTTTGGTTGGTAAGAGGTAAAGAGGTAAATTGAGTAAAATTAAACAGAGGCCTTTCTTCTCAGAAAAAATAATTTTATTATTTTCTTTGAGTATTTTCAAGCGTATGTGACAGTAAAATACAGATAAAAGCCATACGGTTACTAAGAGTATCCCATGAATAACATTGGTTCTTTATTTTATGAGAAATAAAATTTATAGTGTGTTTCCCTTAGTTTTAAATCCAAAATGTCGTACTTGAGCGTTTCCAAGACCAACTGTATTTCCTACGTCTTTAATATAGAACAGGCTAGTAAATTCTATAGTGATCCTCTATAATAATGTTCAACTTTACACAATTTTTTACTTTCTCTCCACGTACTACGTACATAGTGTAAAGAAAAGGTAGGGTATTCTACTAAAAAATTCGAGATTGAGATTTCGCCGGAAATACACGTTTTGAAGTTCTCTGAGTCCAAGAAAAACTTTTTAGAAAAAGGTCCGTGTGTGAGCGTGAACATCATAGCTAAAAAACTAGAAGATCGTAGAATATCTAACTTGGTAAAAATCCGCCTCCAACTGCTCCAGCTTATAACATAATAAGGAACTTACTAGGACCAATAGCCGGTACTATAACCACTACTGCTAAAAATGCATGGGACTATTTCATATCTAAGAAAATACTAGACGAAATCGTTGTCTGCACAAATCTGGAGGGAAGGCGAGTATACATAGAGAAAGGTAATACTTGGAAAAATGTCACAATTGAAGAAATGAGTGCGTTTTTCGGATTACTACTCCTTGCTGGTGTTGATATGAGCTGGAACGTTCCAATGAGGGAGTTATTTTTAGATGAAAAATACCATACAATTTACAGGGTTTTAATGAACTACACCGAAATATTTTCACAGAATATGTAGATTAGTTAAATAAGTAATTTGAGATAGGAGACTTATGGCCTGTTTATTGAAATGACGAAGTAACGGCTATAAGTTTCTGAAGTGCCAGTACGCCACTGGCTAATCTATCAACCATTCGAGAGCATAACACAAAAAACGAAGGAACATATTACAGCGTACCTCTCTAGCGTAGTGGTTATGATACTGGCTTTCAAGTGAAGGATAGTTTCCGAGTTCGGGTCTCGTTCACACATCGCGGCACTTCGTCTGCAATGAAAAAAATAATAATAAAAAAAAACATTTACTCTATGACAGGAATCGAACTCATGACCTTTGGAATAGCAGCTTCCCGTGTTACGCATTAAGCCACCAAAGCAGTTGTAAAAACGCCTCCAGAGTGGCCACCTCAAGAACGTTGTTAATGAATGCTCGGTGTCGCCCTGTCAAGTGATTAGTTCGAGATTTTACAGACTTTTGCGACATTAAATCTTAAGAACGCTAGTAACGAGCTGCTAAAAATCGATATTTCTATACTCGGGCTGCAGTTTTAAAGACATTCTAAGCCATTTTTCCAACCTGCTTTGCTTTAACACCCGATTTATCAGCACCTGATACCCACACCTTTAACGCTATGTAGTTGCGTTATGTTTATATTACTTATATCAGTCACGTGCACAATCTCGCAAATTATTTCAGTGTAGTTCATTAACATCCTGTATAAGGCTACAATGTATATTAACAAATTTGACGTTATAAAAAGAATGATTAAGTTAATGATAGATGCACTAGAGCAGCCCGCTCTGATGGTGATAGGCTAGCACTTCTGGATATATCTGGGAAATGTTTCACGACACTTGTCGGAAAAAAAAAAAATGGTACCTGATTAATCGCTTACTGTCGAGGAACAGTTGAAAACATTTCGTGGAAGATGTGGGTTTACTCTGTACGAGATGCCTAGTAAACCAGGTAAGCACGGATTGAAAATATTCTCCATATGTGATTCTAAAACAGCTTACACTACAGATAGAATTGTTTATACAGGACGATGAGCCTATACAAAAATTAGGAATGAATTATTCTAAAATAGTTGGAAAAAAGTGTGGAAGGGTTATCGAGAAACATTACTATGGATAATTATGAGTACAAGTGTGAAACTAGATATTCCCGCTAAAATGAAGCCACAAACTTTCAGAGAACCTTTCAGTTCTGTATTTGATTGCACTAATTTGCTCTGTTATACGCTTCTTGGGTTTAGCGTTTAAAGACGCTTTTTTTTACGGTGTTCAACGCCGCTTTTACCACAAATGGCACCGCAGGCGATGACTCTGACGATGCATGGAATGAAGATGGTGAAATGCGATGGCGGAGGAAACCCCGCCTTTGTGCCGCTTTGTCCACCACTTGTGGTTGCTTGGGATCGAACCCGGGCCGCCTAGGTGAGAGGCGAGTGGTCTAATTACTCGACGGTGGCGCGGTCAAGACCCAAATGCCCTTGGCTTATTAACCGCATATCTAAGATTGTCTGTACTTGAAGCTGGAATGGCAGGAAATTTCGCCTGAAATGTTGACAAGTGGGTACGTAAATCGGGTGTTACCTATATTTCATAAATAAACATTATTTTCGAACGTGAACTTTTCGGTAGAAATTTCAGTGCACAAAAGAAAATAAATACAAACAACATTATATTAGATTGTGAGGTACCGTTAGGTTTGGAAGAGTATGGCTGCTCTTTCTTTGTCAACCCTTCACTAATTGGGACTGCGTGCCAGTCAATTGTTCAGTGCTTACCATCCTTTCAGAAAAGATTCTGTTGTGTTGCATTCACATGACTTTCTCTACCTGTTCTGCAAGCAAACTATGCTTACAAAAGACTAAGCATTAACACAATTGACTTACTGCATATGTCCTTATAAACTGAAGGGAAATACGGGAATATATCAGGCGATAATCACATCTTTCAAAAGCCGATCAATGTGTGATCAATTGAAGTTCGGTTCGCTTTGCATTTCCAGAATAAAAAACAATAACAGGGAATATCTCGGCAACGGTCAACTCTACAACAAAAATGCAAATGACATAAATTGTGTGTTTTAACGAGATATACATTTTCTATTTAGGAAGTTTTGTGTGTCTCTTACGGTTTATAAGTTATGCAAAATTTAGCAAAATTCATCCAGAATGAACAGGTGTCCAAAAGCCAGAAAATTCAATATATACATTTTGTGATGTAAATAACTTTAATATACGGTATTTCAATCAAAATCATTAGAGCCGTTTTTCAGAAAAAACAAAAATTTTCAGAAATTTTGCCGTGTAAAGGGTAGTTAGGAATGAGGGGATTTTCTTTAAAATCTTCGTGTCGAATCCTTGGAAGATGCAAAACTTAAATAGCAAGTTAGGTATTTAACGTTCTTTTAGATTTTGAGCCATGCTGTCCATAGACACATACAGGCGGGCACACGTGGACCTTTTTTATACTCAGGGTACCTCAACACATATTTTTCACGGAAATCTCGGTGTCAAATTTTTGGGTGGAATGTAATACTTCCTATTTATACGATGTGCATAGTACGTGTAGAGAAAATAAAAACCCTATATTGGTAAGTAGTCCCTACTCAGCGACAGTATCATTAAAATACGCATAAGTAAAATACACACTTTACGGCAGTAACGGACTGCCCGTTGTGTACAAATGGTATGTACCTGTACATACTGTCCTGAAGTGAGATCACACAAATATGTGGTATATTTTCCCATTTATTTTTTCAACCATTATTGTGCTCATTAAACATTTACCTATTGAATTAGTGATATTTCCGTAAAATCGGAGCTTTCTGTAGTAATTCAAGGTAGCGTCAGCCCCAATTAGCTGAATTACCGGGGCTCTTCTGTATTACCATATGAAAGGTGGATTACGTATTTAACCCTCTATTGTATCATTTGGCATCAAAGGTGAATTTCTATAAATTTAAGTGTGGTTTGTTTTAATTTCACATTTAAAATAAAAGTATTTATAGCTATTTTATTTCACACATATATATTAACTCATTTCAATATTATTGTGGTGTTTTAGTATCAAAAAAGCAAAATACGTACCACTGCAGTCAAATGTAAAACATTCAACATCCATACGTGGCCACATACCAATTATTTTACATGGAGCCTCCCCCTTCTTTACCACACACATTTGGCTACTACTGCTAGGTTTGGAATAGATTCAGTCCATTAATATCTCCTTCAACGATCATGGCTATCGAACAGTTTATGCTAACGTGACTATTGTAGAGCTATCTAAATCGGTTCAAGAATTAGAAGAATAGCCAAGTAGCAAAATAATTCATGCAATATATGTTAAAAAGTTTTGCATATTGCCACAGTACTGAAGCAATTATTTGTTCTTTCTTTCCGCGTTGTACATAGTAGAAGATTCGCAGGAACATCGAGCAAATTCGCTCTCTTTGCTTTACTTAAATGACAATTATTTGGTAATCCCTGGCATAAGTTTTGTATATATTTTTAAGATAGAGATATCTAAAAATTAACTTTAACGTTTTTATCAAATGTAATGTACAGAAATCTACGCTGAGATACACTTAGGTAAGAATGGTTTAAATTAGTCGTGTACCTCGGTTTCCCGAAACATTTATTAGGCACTTTAAACAAAAATGCGGTTCCATGATGCAAGAAGCTGAGGGGCTGTAGTGTTAAGAACAGCATTGTTGAACACCGTTTTCTTGACAAAGACCGTCAATAAAGCTGTTAATGTAACCGGCTTCATGGAAGAACTAGTATCTTGTTGAGTGTGTACATGCTAGCAGGGAAACTGAAACAAGGGGGAACATAAAAAGGAATAAGACATCGTCCATGAGGTGCACATGATAAGAATTGAAGATTCGAGTGAGCTGGGATGTCTTTGAAGAGTAATGGGTTGAAATTGAAGGTGAAATCCAAGGAACGGATCCCTACATCCTCACACCTAACTGATCCATATGCAAAACAGGTTTCTGAGTGGGCTACCTCCAATTAAATGAAGTTTTGCAAGTGCATGTTAACCATGCACTTCTGCTTTGTTTCCATTCTCTCATTTCGTCTTTACTTTCTCTAGCACATTATGTACAGTGTACTTAGTAGATAGAGAAGGTATTGTAATCCATTCAAAAGCTATATACCGAAAGTTTACCGGAAATACATGTTTTGAAACCCCAGGCCTTCTTAGAAAAATATCAATGTGTGCCTGTGGGCAGCATATTATTATTATTATTATTATTATTATTATTATTATTACTATTAACATTAATAATATTAATATTAACAATAATATTAATAATACTATTAAAATATTAATAATACTATTAATAATAATATTAATAGTACAAATAATAATAATCCATGAGAGTTTTGTGTGTTTTTCCAATATTTTAACTTTCCTAATCACTTCTCCAACTAGGTAACTTAAAAACGAAAATCTGTTAAATACTTAACTTGGTCTTTAAGTTCGGTATCTTCCAAGGATGTGAAACCAAGAATTTCAGGAAAATCCTCTTTTATATGGAACAGTTTTCGAAAATTTTTATTTTCACAAAAATGGTTCTAATAATTTTCATTAACATGTCATGTGTTTAAGATATTTCCATGACAACGGAAATGTATATTTTGAATTTTTTGGGAATATCCTCTGAAGACCTCTGCATTCTGGATGTCATTTATTTAACTCGTAAGCCGTAAGAGACAGACAAAAACTTACTACACAAAGGGTCTAGATCTCATTAAAACACACAATTTTCCACATTTTTTTTTATTTGAGAGTTGAGTATTTCCGAGCTATTTTAGACTACTTAAACTTTCTTAAGCGGGAGCTCAACTTTTGTTTCTTCTCTTTTGTTTTACTCCTCTAAGTGCAAAAGTGAACCGAATTTCAATTGGTTCACATACCAATAACTTTTAAAAGATTTGATATCGTTTAGTGTAGTGAAATCCCTTATTTCACTTCTACTTACAGAGAAGCAAGCAACAAGACAATGTCTGCTAATATTTATCTCGATAATGCAGATAAAAGAATAATATTTGTAAGGAAAGTTTGTGGAACGGCTAGAGAAAGTCATGTGAATGGAACACATCCGACTGTTTTTGTAGCTGTAAGATGTAGATATTATCAAGGTTATTCATATTCTCCTTTTTAATGACAAGCTTGATATTTGTCCTTGTTAATAAGAAGCGCATTTTATGGAAAGCATTTATAAAAGGTTTGTTCGCGTTGTTTCGCCCGTAGAGGTACGAGTCCATTAAGGATACTTACAATAAATATGCTTGACGTCACATACTGCTGACGTGATTGCTTATTTCCTTTAGAATCAATTGATTCCCTCGTTTTCTCAGTAATTTGCTAAGACACCTGCGCTTATTAATGACAAGTTCCCGTTGATTCTATTTGTTAACGTATTGATCTGCAATTCTTTACATTTAAATTTAATCAGCACTATATCGACGCTAATATATTAGCCAGTCCCACACCCATTACGTCACAGCACTAATTTACTACAGCCGTGAATGTTTTTCTAAGATCTAAGAATTCTTAAACCGAAATCTTCCAAGCCAGGATTTCATGGTTCGTATACGTTTATAGGGTTAGGATTAGGCAGGCGGAACGGGGTTCAGCATTGCGGTAGGCCCTTTATAGGTTACATGGCCCTTAGGAGGAAGAAATGAGTATGAGAACTATAGGGTGATTAGATCCGCATTACGATGCGCACCAGCAATGCCTAATGATTCCAAAATCACTCAAATATTGACGCCAGCGCGAGCCTGCCACCACCATCAACGCCAGTGATACCGTGAACGAAAAGGGCACCAGAGGGCCATGCAATCACCAGCGAAATATCTTTACAGTGTGTAAACTCCACCGTCTCGCCAAAACACACCAATCATCGTCGCCTGGTCCTACAACCATGAAACTTGTGAGGTTGAAACGAAATGAAATCATTGGGACAAGAAATGGTCAGGAATTTCTGGTAAAAGAGGTACCACCGACCAGGGCAAAAAAATCTAAAGTCAGATTGGCCAACCGGATGACAATCGAACCCGGGAGCTTCTGATTTTCAGTCTATAACGTTACCGTGGAAAATCAGAGATGTCCAACATTAAGCGAAAGAGTGGAGGGCAGATATTCCTCCACACTTTGTTAGCGGAGTTATTACGCATTCATATACTCATGGTAGTCACAAACAAACCTCTCTAATGTTTAATTACCCTGCAACATGCTATCATTGAGTGGGTAACTGAATGAGTGAAAGGGAAATACTTGATGCACTGTCCTGGATGGCCCAAACGCAAAAACAAGAAGGTGGGGTAAAGGGATAATCTGATGTGATTAATTCGTAAGAGAAGAGGTTGGGCATCGCTGTGAGTAAGTGTTGAAGTTTGTAGTAGTGTGTGGCTGGTCGATGGAAAAACAGCTCGATTTTTATTTAAATAGTCTTTGCTTTGGTCTAATGACATGTCTCATTTCGCTAGCTTCTATTTGGAAGTCCACTCTCTGATTTTCCTATTGATTAATTATTAACTTCTATTATGTCAGCAAAGGTTTAGTACAAGTTAGTGACTGTTTGTGGTCATTCGGTCAATGTGATCGTGATTGTGCGAACATATTGTATGATAATGACTAGAACTGTTCGCTGAGCCGTATATGAGGGATGTAAAACACGGACATATATTTTTTATTTATTTACTTTTTCAAGTTCACACACTCACAAATATGAAATGATTACGCAACGCAGATTGTACAAATTTCCATTTTAAATGCACCACGAAGAGCTTTTGTCACTAAGTTTGCCGTTTTTTTCTTTAATACTCATATACACATTTAAAAACACACAAACACCCATACGCGAGGCGGATCTACATTTAATACACAAGCGTGAACAGACCTATGCCTATTTATATTCTTCTCTTGTCCATCTTCAAACACGTGCTGTTAACTTCAAAACCCTTTCAAAAGTCAAAGTCAGTATACCATATATTAAACTTAATAAAATACACTATTTTCTAAATGAAGTGCAGTTAAACAGTAAGCATTTTTCTTGAAGTGTGCACTCTTCAGTAATGTATAACATTCTATTTCACACCATGTACAATATACAGGTTGAACTATTTAACTTGAGACTGTAGAATATCTCCAAAACCAAGCGTTATAGAAAGAAACATCTTGAGTAAAAGTTGCTCGATATAATGGGAAAAAGTAAATGTCATTTGTTGTGTTGTGTTTTTTTTTTTTTTTGTTTTTTTTTGTTTTTGTTTTTTTGTTTTTGTGCGCCTTCTCCAGAAAGCACTAAGGCACGCATACGAAATGCTTGTTCTAGTATTGGAACAGATATGCTTTTACGGACACTGCAATCGTTTATTGAGTGAGTTGGAAAATGCACTGTGGTAAAAGGGCATCATTTTGAACACTTCTTACACTAAGGTACGTTGCTTATGAAATAATACGGTACAGTACTCGTGCAGTGGTGATACTCTGTGCATTTGCCTTTCATCAATGTTTAATTGTCCAAACCAGTAAAAGAACCCTGTCCTAAGAGATGGTTTAAACAAAAGTTGTTTATTTTTGATGAGAAATAAGGAAACAAAAATATAATATGTTGGATCCTATTTAAAAAACGTACTTTAACCCTCAAATTACCATCCAAACTTTCTCCAACTAAACACAACAAATTGCATTTACTTTCCACCATTATGTCAAGCAACTTTTACTCAAATTGTTTCTTTCTACAACGATTAGTTTTGGAAATATTCTACAGTCTCAAATTAAATGGTCCACCCTGTATAGTAAATAGGGAAGGTATTGTATTCCACTAAAATTCGATACCGAAACTACATCAGAAATACATGTTTTGAGAACTCCTGAATCCAAAAAAGCATTTTTGGAAAAAGGTCGGCGTCGCCTGTGTGCATGTGTGTGTATGTGTGTGTGTGTGTGTGTGTGTGTGTGTGTGTGTGTGTGTGTGTGGACAACATATTCAGAAATGAAAAGTTGGCTAAATACCAAACTTAATATTTAAGTTCAGTATCTTCTAAACATGCGACACGAAGGTTTTCAGGAAATTCCCCCCCATCCTCAGTTACTCTTTATGTGGAGCATTTTCAGAACATTTTAATTTTCTCAAAAACTGCTATAACGCTTTTGGTTTAAATCCATATGTCTGAGATATTTTATTACAAATGAAATGTATAGGTTGTATTTTCTTAGAGTAGCCTCTGAAGTCCTCTTCATTCTGGATGACTTTTGTTTAACTGGTAAATCGTAAGAGATAGACAAAAACTTCTACACAAAAAAATGTAAATCTCTTTAATACACACAATTTGTCATATAGGTTTTATTTGTAGATTTAATAGTGTCATATATATTCCGAGCTGGTGCTCTCAGTTTTAAACTATCTAAACTTTTCTCAAACGAGACGCTCTCTTTCGTTTTATATCTCTTGTTTTACTCCTGGCTTTGGAAAGAGAACAGAATTTCTATGACAAACGCATATTGACAGCTTTCAAAAGATTTGACTGTGGGTTTAACCTGGTGTATTTCTTTGTTTCCATTCTGCTTATAAGGAACTAAGCTATAAGTCCATTTCTGCTAATATTTATATTGATTAACAATATAAAAATAAACGAACAATCTTTTGTAAGAATGGTTATTTGCAGATCAGATAGAGAAAGTAATGTGAATGGAACATATCGGATATTTTAAGCAACTTTACTACTGAAGACGCTTTACACTCCCCCGAAGTTTGTAATTATTATTGATTCTGCTAGTATAATTGTAAAACAGCCTATTGTTGCATTTGCAATTAAATACCTAAGTCTAGTATTTTTAGGTCAGTACTGTGTTTTTGCCAGAAGGGAATTAGAAAACACTTAATTGGTCGATCCTCTTCTATCAGGTATCAAGGTTTTTACAACAGATTTCCATTTTCACGGTCTCTCGCAATTCTTTTTGCATTCGACCCCTGTCTTTTCATCATCTATTTCATCTGTTCATCCCAGGTTTGTGTCTATGCCGTCCCTTTGGTCTCTTTCCCTCCACTCTGGGTTGCCACACTTTTTTGGGAATTCTTTCCTGGCCCATTTGTTGATAATGGCTGAACCACCATAATTGTGAGGGTTATATTTGTTGTTGCAAGGCTTAATCCTTAGGCTCATTCTAATTGGTGTCTAATGCTACCTCTTTTTGTTTTAATTTATACCCTCCTTAGATATCTCATTATATTTTTTGGTAGTTTGCTGTTATGTTTAGATATTAATGGTCATGCTTTACATCCAAAAAATGGCGTGCTATTTATGGACGCTCTTTAACTACTGTGGTTCTCAGCGTACCATTCTAAATAGGGCGTGAAAGACCGCTTAATTTTGTTCAGAGGCCTCTCAATCAGGCTTGAGGCTCTTTTACGTGCCATAAATCTACGACACGGGACCAACGGCTTTACTTCCCTTCTGAAGGAAGCCATGCTAAGGATTTTTACACCCGAAAAAATCCATCGTCCTTCGCCGGGTTTGAACCCGCTACCTTGGGTATATGAAGTGAGCATGGTAACCATTACACCACGGAGGGCGACACTTTACATCTATATATTAATGTTGGGAATATATG
Source organism: Hymenopus coronatus (assembly GCA_030762935.1). Lineage (NCBI taxonomy): Eukaryota > Metazoa > Arthropoda > Insecta > Mantodea > Hymenopodidae > Hymenopus > Hymenopus coronatus. The sequence continues at coordinate 93,129,836 of CM060900.1, read as the reverse complement.
TTGTTTTATACATTGTCAAATTAATTGCTGCTTAAAGTTTGATATATTCTTCCTGTTGCTGTTATTTAAATAGTTTCATCAATTCCTCCATCAATACTATTTTAAACTTGCTACCTGTTGTACGAGGGTCATCCCGAAAGCAACAGATGATTTGGCATAACTAAATAATAACGAAAGTTATCACAAAACTTTATTTACAGAGTTACAGTACCTTACTCTATTTTTCAACGTAATCGTCATTGCTATCAAGGCATTTATTGTCACGTGGTAACGTTTTTAAGCAGATGTTTTACTCTTTCACCGCTAAAGATCTGAGCCTAGATGTCACTGCCACTTTGAAGTCTTCATGGATGTGAAGCCTTTTCCATCCAAGAAGCCATTTATGGTGTCCAAAGTGAAACGCCGGTTTTACTGAATACTTTTATCAACATTTGCTTTCAACTCCTCCAAAACGATTGATGAACTTCCACTCCGGTCTTTTGTATACACACTGGTTCTTCCTTGATTATTCGTAAATTATGCGCCATTTCCTCATTGAAGACTCGTTCATTGCATTATCACTATTGCATTATTTACCTATAAAATTCGATTGGCCGAACATTATGTGGATTAAAAAAAAAACGAATAAGTTCTTTGGCGGTAGAAATGTATAACATCGGCATTGAAAGCCCGGTATCACGTGCCAGTAAATAACTTGGTAGCAATGACCATTACGTTGAAAAATAGAGTAAGGTACTGTGACGTTTTATGAAGTTTTGTGTTGATAACTTTCGTTATTATTTAGTTATGCTAAATTGTCTGTCGCTTTCTATGTGAGCTGGTATTTTCTCCTCTTACATCTTTATTTTATGCTTCGTAGGTTCTCTGCTTATCACATGGATTTGGTTTTACGTGCAGATACTAATTTTTCATATGCATTTTCCTTATTCTATGACTATGCCCTGCGGCCGTAATCGCCGCACCTGTTTCAACAGCTTGCTTTGCAAGTCATAGCTGATTGTTGTCGTGCATTGTTACACCTGCGTTAGTGGACATATGTGCCGTCGGCGAGTACTTTTGACATAGAAACTCTGATTGCGATACCCAAGTGAGGTTGTGACACCTGCGGGTTGTTTGCAGTGCGGCTGCTTCTGGAAGTTCCCTGCCACGTGATCGACAGGTTTAAAACGGGGAAAGAAGTCTGCAGAAAGCTCAGTTTCAAATGGGAATACTTCGCGTGCAGCGGGGAATTCATAGCGTGCAGTAAGAACCGCAGCCGACGTGCGTCGAAGGAGAATTGTTGCGAACGTATCGAATAAATACTGCAATTGTGAGAAGTTCCGACTGTAATCAGTTTGTAGAAGAAATGAAAAGTTCTGTATTGGAGAAATAAAACAGAATTTTTTTCACAATTCTTTACTCCATAGATAGAATTGTATTGTAAATACTTTTCCATGGACAGGAGTAAAACAAAACACACGAAACGAATGACAGTTTTGAGAAAAGTATAGTTTAAAATTGAACAAATAACCAGCAACATCTCAGAAATGGTTAACTTTGCGCAAAGTATGTATATGATATAATTTGAGTATTTTAATGAGATCTACAAGTTTATAATGTAAGTTTTTGTCTACCTCTTATGGTTCACCACTTATACAAATTAGTCCAGAATGAAGAGATCTTCTGACCCTATTCCCAGAAAATTCAAGGTATACATTTCATTAAATATCTTAAACATGGTATTTTAAACAAAATCGTTAGCACCATTTTTGCCAAAATTCGATATCTAACGTACTATGTACATTTACATATCCGTTGGAGAAAGTAAAAACAAGTTACAGGAAATTGAAAAGAAAGAAAATATTCAATAGGTACGTCTATGTGCCGCCATGTTGAAACTAGCAATTTAAAGGGTCAAATCGGGCAATGAGCTCAATAACGCGTGCAGACTGGGAGGCGAATATGTGCAAATATTATGATATTTACTAGCGAACAATGCGTATAACACATAATTGTATCTCATATAGATGCACAAACTTCAGGGTCTAGTGTGTTTTGAACGGCCCTGAGCATGTCCCTTCTGTGCTTACACACAACATACCACCTATAGTTGGGCAGCATCACTGCGAATGTAGGGATAGAACCATGTTGGACGCTACTGGCAGGCACGGAAAACATGCACGGGCTAGGTAAATTTATACTTAAGGCAAGACAGCTGAGATCTGAGGAGGCTGCCAATAGAGAAGGGGGGGGGATAAGATCAACTAAACAAAAGTGACTACAATGTTCTACATACACACACACACATATATATATATATATATATATATATATATATATATATATATATATATATATATATATTATGTCATACTTATTATGTCACTGTTGTGCTAGGGTTGTATATATTATGTGTATATGTCTTTTAAGTATAATTATCTATTATAAGAGGGTGCATTTATGAAGGTGTACTCACTCTGTGCTGTAAATTTAAATTGCTATATTTGAATATCTTTGTATCTTTATTTTCGGATTCACTCTTAATTTTTATTGTTGTTTAATATTGCTTTTGACTGTGTATTTCCTTTGTCTTTTTATTTTCGTGTTTACTCTTAATTCTTTGTTGTGGTTGTTGTTTTAATATTGCTTGTAATGTGTATTACAAAAGCACGTACGGTCTGTGGACCCGTGCGACTGTTGAAATTCTATGTATGATATTGCTATGTTAATAAATACACTTATTCATTCATTCAAAGGGCAGAGGACAAAGGAGGGTCAACCGTGTGATCCGTTACGTAAACAACCGAACATCTGAGGTAGGGAATAATAATAATAATAATAATAATAATAATAATAATAATATAGTGGGATATATGTATATATACACATATATAGTGGGAGCTGAATAAGTGCAAATATTTGTATAGGCACTTGAGGACGATGAGATGACCCAATATTTGCAGATTTTTCGGCTGTTTTCTAAGGTAATGCTTTTTTTCCCCCTTTTGGTAGTGTTTAACGCCCGCTTTAGCTACTTATGGCACCGCAGGCGGTGACTCTGATGATACATCAATGATGATGGAGCACCGGTGGAATGCGATGGCGGGGTAAACCGGAGTACCCGGAGAAAACCCGCTCCAGCGCCGCTTTGTCCACCACAATTCTCACATGCGGTCGCCTGGGATCGAACCCCGTCCATAGGTGAGAGGCGAGTGGTCTAACCATTCGGCCACGGCGCGGCCCTAAGGTAATGTTGATAAACGTTCTAAAAAAAGAAAACTTCAGAATGCATTTAGTAAATCTTCTGGTGTCTGATACACGATTTATATGCAAACATAAACACGATTGGACCGTTTTAATTTGCAATGCCGTCATTGAGGTGAATGTGACAATGATTTCTTCCCTTATACCGACATAATTATTGTTTATCAGATACACAAGGTCACAAGCAAAATTTTTGCTATATGAAGAATTAAACAACGTAATGCCATAAAGAACTTGAAAGATATAGGTATCCGCGTGAGAAATAAATTACGCCAAATACCTTCAAAACATAATGTTGCTTCTTTCTTAATTTCACTGTATTGGAGCTGGTCGTCCTTTTTTATAAAACCAGTGCGACAACCTTGAATGCTATATAAATAACTACCATCTCCATTCCTTTTAAAACATGTCTTGGCTATTGGCCAAGGGAGCAGGAGAGAGCAGAAATTATTGATGCACATAGGATTTAGTGAAGTTGTTGCTGAACCCATTTTTTCTTCCTTAACTTTCTCGTTTTTTGTTGTATAATCGTGAAGGTGACGGACACGATTCTGGTACAAATATTTAATTAATGCGAGGCAGTTGTGGATAGCTGAAGGAACATTTTATGGGTCTGCCTGACTGGTTCCAGACGGAGACCCGAGTGGGAGTCTCATCTCATGAGCATTGCACTTATTAATGGTAGCAAATCAATCACCACATATCTGATGAGCACGATAATGCGAGCGCTACAACGTTTACCTATCTGAGGAATAGAACCAATGTTAACATGTATTAACTTCTGCTCTTAAAAAAAAAGAATGTATAAGTAACAGCGGTTATCATAATAAATGTGCTGCTCTTAAACAAATTATCGTTTTTGCTAGTAGTGTCATAATTAGAACTCGTAGGAATCATAATTAGAATATATCGTATTATTTCCTGCTTACTGGAATAAATTTGTAAATTTTATAATGTGTATAGCTGAATATTATCGTAAGTATACCATAATTATGATCGTACTAAATTAATAATGACTTTATAAAGAAATAATGGGGAAACAAAGAAACAATTACGATAAATACTGCATATGCTACGATGAACGAATAATGTAAAACTCCATCAGGTATAATACTGATGTAGGGAAGTCAATAGTGAATAAAATATTAAATGAGCACAAGTTAGGTTTCTGTTGCTAGTTAAGCATGCTGCATTAAAAAGCTTGAAGTCAGAGTAGTGAAGGTAATTATGTTCCGGAAAACTCAGTAAGCAATAACTCCGTTAAGCTCAAGGATCAATCCCTGGGAAGCCTATACGGTCTAACATCTGCATGCTGCATTAAAAAGCTTGAAGTCAGAGTAGTGAAGGTAATTATGTTCCGGAAAACTCAGTAAGCAATAACTCCGTTAAGCTCAAGGATCAATCCCTGGGAAGCCTATACGGTCTAACATCTGAACGACACGTGTGGAAAGTGCAGGTAGACCATTTTTGAGAAACTTGTAATGCAAATATGAAGTTTAAAATTGTGGAAAGATAAAATGAAGGAACCATGGTGTGATAGTCTGATATAGATAAGACTTTGGTCAATAAAAGAGAATGTATCGCTAAAATGTACTTAGTCTGGTGCCTCTTGCGCTTCAAGTTACTCTTGCAACAGTTAACAGTAACGGAAGAGTTACTGTTATCGTAGGGCAGCGCTAGCTTCTCAACGTTTAGCAGTGATCGGTAAGGGATTCGCCGCATAGCAGCTTAGCGAGTCACGGTAACAAACCCTTTACTTTGCTACGACAAAAATGTTTCCACAACCTGAAGGTTTTAATACTTACTCCATCTTAAAGTAATCAGCGTCAACTCGTAAATAGATCAGTTGTTAGCTCCTATTAAAATATTCTCAGCAAACTTTAAATGATGGTGTCCATTCTCGACTCGCCCACGCATACTCGAACGGAAGATCTCACAGCCTACCACTGGATCAGATAGCCGGCAGCAGAGAAACATCAATAGTGTCGGCCTTTTCGTAGTTTAAGGGCCTACTGGGCTTTATTTTGTAATGAGAACATTTATGAAGGTTTTACATGTCATAATTTTATTAATTTTGTTATTGGCGGTTATTTATGAATATTATTTGTTAATGTGACGTTAATCTTGGTTTGATTTTATTTCATAAAAATAGGGGCGGGTTGTGTATTCCTTTAACACTGAATTTAATGCATTATTTTCCTATATTTATAGTTTTAGTCAAATAGACATATTCCTTTAATAAGAGCATTATTTGTTCAAATGTTTTCCTCGAATGTATACTACCCAATAGGCTGTATTTTTGCCTATCTAACGCTTTACATTTAAATATGATATGAGAAGCAATTTCGTCTCTTTCATTGCATAGCCTGCATACTGGTTGTTGTTTCAAAATTCACACTCTAAATAGCTGTTTCTTCGATCAATGTCACTTTAATAGCTCATTTAATAGATATATTTGGGATCTGATGGATTGGCCAGGACTTCTATGTCGGATGTTATCTAGATTTAAATCATCGTTGCCGTGCCACCAAATATCAGGTAAAAAATGGGTAGGAACCGCGTAAAATAAACAGTGATTGGCGGGTTTGGACTTCGTTGGTACTATAACGGAACATAATTTTTGCATTTATGCAAAAAAATCAACGACATTTTCTTTCATTATTATTTTAAGGGATATTGGGGTTGGGATTTTGACTAAAATTGGTCAGAAAATCGAAAATAGTTTTTTATAGCAAATAGTTGTTGGAATCTTTGAGCGTCCATAGAGAATAAACATTTAGTTAACCTCGCTGCTTTGGGCTCCGCAGTCAATTAAAAATCGTACAATATGCCTATTTCTTAGCGTACTATTTTATAATACAGCATTTTCCTCAAAACGACGTTATCATACTTTCAAAATGATCCATGTGTTTAAATTGTTGTTTAAATACAACTGATATTTCCCAGAATGTGTTAAAGTGTCTATTGTAATACATACCACAGGTGACAAGGTCTGTTCAAACCTCTATAGCAAGTTTTCAAACAAAAAAAAAAGAAAAAAAAAAAAAAAAAAAAGAGATATTTATGAGAAAAAAAATTAAGTTTTGAGGTTAACGTTTCTAACCCTTGACACATTATAATAACTCATATATCATTGTTGATGAAATATCACTGCGTAAAGCTATTAGGTGTGGTTCAAAGCTCCAATTAAAAACAACCCAACCAACTTTCTCAAAATTTGAGGTGCGTGGAACATCTTGATTATGCAATATATGTAATTACTAAAATTTATGAAGAAATTAATATATTGCATAGTATTTATTCAATTTGAATGAAATTATTTATTCATATTAACATAAAAACAACACAATCACAACAGACTTTTCATAACATTTTACACAAAAATATGCAGATTTGAAATTTCAGTCCCAGCGTCTTTAAGCTATAACATATATAATTTAAAGAAAACATCGCAATATCCTCATTAAAGATAGAGAAATATCTATAATTAGCCTTTCCGAGTTCAAAATGTTTATCCCACATTTCACAATAAATATACACAATGATGCTGGAAAGGACTAAATCACGCAGTTGGATTTCCAGTTATACGTATTTTCACACATCTATTTCTACTTCTATGCTCGGAATTTGAATACTTACTTTGCACCAATACATCGCGTAGTGTTTACAAGTTATTTTTACACTGTGTGGAATTGCAAAAGTAAAACGAGCAAAACACATAATTCCACTCAAATTCTTGCTTTGATTGCGAAAGTTTTTCCCTCCTCACCACCTCAGCTTTTCATTTTATACAAGGCAGATCCTCATGTAATGTTTTCAAAACCGGTAATAAAACTCATTTTACTGCAGTGTTGTTAAACTTTAAAGCATAATAAAACGGGTTAACACTGCACAATGTGCACACGTTCTGAACGCACTGCTTCGTATGCTAACCACAAAACGACACTGAAAGATCCAGATTAATAATGTGCGATACTAATTGGTTTAATATTGGGAACAAAAACTCATTTGACCACTCTAATATTAATCATTTCGAAATTATGCAGCATTTGTTAGAAACGTTATATTTATTACTTTGTGTTATGCATTTTACGAGGGCCGTTTTTATTTTTCAACTTCCGATAGGCTATAAATAAAAGACAAGTTTACAGAAAACAATTATTTTATTACTAAAAGTTTTGCACACTTATGGTTACTTTTCAACATAATCACCGAAAAGATTTGAGACATTTATCGTACCTGTGCACAAGCTTTGCAATATCCGCTTCAAAAAATGTTGCCGCCAATGATTTGAAATGAGCATTGACGTTGTTTTGAAGATCTTCGTTGGTTTGAAACTGCTGCCCTCCTAGCCACGTCTTCAGTTCAGGGAAAAGATGAAAGTCGCTGGGTGCCAGATCAGGACTGTACAGCGGATGATCGAAAATGTCCCATCGAAATGGTTCAAGAAGCCGATGGGTTGTGCCAGCGTTGTTATGGATGAACACAATTCCTGAAGTCAGCATTCCTCTTCGTTTCTATTGAATGGCTCTCCGCAAACGTCGTAAAGTACGAAGATCTTCAAAATGGCAATGCTCATTAGAAATTATTGAAGCGGGTATTGCAAAGATTGTGCACAGGTAAGATAAATGTCTCGATCTTTTCGTGATTATGTTGAAAAGTAACCATAAATGTACAAAACTTTTAGTAATAAAATAATTTTTTCTATGAACTTGTCTTTTATTTATGGCCTATCGGAGGTTGAAAAAAAAAAAAAAAAAATACGGCCCTCGTATAAACCTACGAAGCAAGTTGAATAATTCGAATGTTCTTCTTCGTTTATCATACATTTATTTTCAAAAGTAATTAAGGTGTCATTAAGCATCTTCTGTAATCGGGATCAAACATGTGTTACGTATAAAATTACATAATATACATAATTGTTTTCCTAAGTAGCAAAACAAAAAAGCATGCATGTGTTAAAACAATTTTATGTAAAAAATTACTTATACAAAATAGAACATTACCAGAATCATTTAACTGTACCTCCATATGTGTGAATAGGCCATCCGGTTAGCGCAGTGGTAGCGCACCTAACTCTTGGCGCAGGTGACCCGGGTTCGATTCCCGGTATCAATGTGGAAATTCCTCTCCCGCTTCGAGGACAGGGTGTGTGAATTTCCGTCATCAACATCCCTCGGAAGGAAAATGATGACAACGCCACCCGATATAACTCATTATTTGAACGCAGAGCTGGGGTTGCGGTCTGTCTCACAATTCCGTCCAGAACATTGACCGACTTTCGGGTTGAATATTCATCACTGTCATGTCGTTAATATACCAGTAATGGCTATATATGGATTATAGTTCACCCTAAAATAGTAGATTAGATACTATTTCCGCTCTATCGTCGCCTTAACCTGGTCAGGCTACTTAAACTTCGCTCGTCTGAGTCACAGTACCCGTATGTTTTCAACAACAAATCTATAAGCCAGGTAGAAGGGAGGACCTAACAGCCAATACCTCACTGGGCGAAGGTCATAGCACAAATGTTTGTGCTCGCTCTCATTTCATTCAGCCCTGACAAATACTTTCCCTCAATACTGAGACATATTGCATATTGCAGGTATCCCCCGTGATTAAGTGAGTAACTCACTGTTCTTTGGCGCGCAGCCATACTGGAACTACGTCGTCATATCGTAATGTTCTGTTAGGATACCTCGTGGCTCAGTGTGTGGTAGATAGAGACTTAAAGTCTCATCCTGTACCAAACCCTGTTGCTTCGTCACGCGTCCAGAAAGGGCTTAGTGCCAGGCAACTGCACCTCTAATTATGCCCATGACGAATAGATGGCATTAGATTAACGCCCGGACTACCTGCTTTCATTAGTTGTGGATAGATGGCAAAGCATTCGCTATTAGTATCTATTTTCATTTTAAACAGTTTTAGAGCTGAGGTGAAATGTTGGGTGGTGATGATATTAATAATCCAGTCCGGTGTTTACCTTGGAAATTGAGTATAATCAGGAAAGTGCCCCAGCCAGATTGGTCGGCCCACGGGATTTGAACTCTGGACCTCTTCAATGCAGGCCACATACGTTTTCACCTGGAACAAAACGACCATTATTATATTATTTTTGTGCATTTCTGTAGCCCCCTTTAACTTCCATGGCCATATTGAGGATTTTTGACTGAAACATAATGTTTCACTCTTTCATTTCTAGATTAGTTTATGTAATTTTTGACACGCGCACTCACTCTTACATCCAGATTCAATGGAAGTATAAAGATTGGTAAATGTTCCATAAAACGAATATCCTGACAATTCTTTACATTATGAATTGCTATTCCCGCACACACAAACAATAACGCCTTAATTAAATGAGTTAATAAATGAAAAAAAAAAAAAAAAACCAAATCAGCAAATCCTATAGAAGATAATTCTAATCTAAGGAAATTTCCGCCCTCCGTCCAGAAAAACGACCTGGTACCTCCGGCATTTTACAGCAATATCATAGAGAGCTTATATAAGTTTTTCTCCCTATGGTTTACCAAGGAGGGAATATGTCTTGGTAAGACAAGAATGCTTGTTAGTTACAACATTGGCCTGCTATTTCCCACTACCATTTACCCACTAATAGCTTTTGAATAGTATGAAGTGGACAGCGTATTCTGCTCATTAGTATACGCGCAGTGCACGGTTCTCAGCAGAACCTGATTATCTACTAGTATTATGTGCGCATCTTTTTTTCTTTCCTTTTATTTCCTAACCTTTGTCCTGTGTTTTATGTTTGATTACCGGCTTTTTTATGTTTTCTACCGATACACACACATTTCACAAACATATAAAACACCCATGCCCAAGGCGGGACTCAAAGCCATGATCCCCTGCGCCACGAAGCACCAAAGCGAAGCACTTTAGCGAGCGTGTTCTTGGGCGTCCTATTCTTCATTGAGTCTGTAGATTCCAAAGTTTACGCGCATTCATGTTTCATTTGATAATTCAGCTAGTTTGCAGTAAATTAGGTTACCTGTTCACCATAATGGTCAAGAGCTTCGACAACACTGCAGAAAGACAGGCGAGCGAGTTTTCTTTTGTCCCCCCCCCCGCCCAGCCCTGGCTTCACGTATAAAACCGCATAAGAAAAGGGACGCACATAATTCATGCGTAGACCTAACATAGAAGTTCAAACATAATATCCTTTTTTTCTTTTTTTTTCTAAATATTCCTGAATAGTGGTTTTAGACAAGCATATACATTTTTTGTTGGTGTCAACATTGTAGTGCATAGCAACCTCAGAAATATAAAAACCTAAAATTTTCATTTATAAAAATCATCTACCTTGAAAAGAAGGTTGAACGTCAAAGATGCCTTGATTGCCAGTCTAAATGTATTTAGCAAGAAAAGTTCTAATATGTGGTGAAATAAAAATTGAAAATATTCATTGATAAGAAAACGTGTCATCTTTTTTTCTGAGACGTTGCAGAAAATGCCGAGTGGAATTTAAGTACGTTTCGCCTCAAAAAGAACGAAAATGTTTTAACTTTAATTTGCATTTTTTTCCGTTCCGGCATTTTATTGTTTATTGATCGTATTTAAGGAAACTTTCTCTCTTTTATAGCATATGTTTCTCTTTCACAGTCAGAATATTTTTAAGCATTGCAGACAAAGCAATTTCACAATTCCTTGTGATCCAATTTAGTTTATGCTATATAACTACTGCATTCTAACAATGTCGATATAAACAAATCAGCGATTAACATTTTTGACAGGGAAATGCTGGAACAGAAATTTGTCAGGGCTTTTTTTGATTCTGACTTGCAAATTGTGGCATGAGTTAGCGGTAGCCTTTCTATTCTGACAACACCTATAACGTGGACAAAAGAAAATGACAAGCGACTCACTTAGTTCTCGAGAAGAGTATTTGGAATATTATGCAGGAAAAATTGATAAAGCTAGATCACGCAAGAAAATTAAAAATATGCTGTAAGCCAGGGATCACCAGCTGGTTGGAGTAAAGCAAAGGAAGTAAATTTGCTTGATGCTCCTGCAAATCGCCTACTGTGCACTAAGCGGAAAGCAAAAACGGTTAATTCCTTCAGTACTGTGGCAGAATGCATAGTAGCGTTTGAAATACGTAATTCACCTTACATAGGCTAATACGCCTATTGTAGATTCATGATTGGTAGAACAATTACTCTGTTATGTCACTTGGATTAAGTATTTATATTTAAGGTATGAATATATGTAGATATTTTCATAGCTTTGATGGTAATTGTTAGCCGTAACATAAATAATTGCAAAAAAATAATTGAAATTATAGTATTAACATAATACAACACGCTCGTTAACTTGGTTAATAGCATTATAATTGTATTTTATCGCCAACAGTATGAGAATTACTTTATAACGAAAAACTATCACATTTATAGCACTAAATATGAACAGGCATCTTGGTAGCTGGTGTCGTACACAATAGGAAAGAAACATTCTTCTCCTTGGCAACCGTCGTACTCATTTGCAGAGATTGCTTTAGAAGTTGTAAATTGAACGTTTTGAGTGAATGGAGAACTTTGGCGCAAACTAAATTTTATTCCACCACTTTCAATAAATAAAGATTCCTCCTATACAGGCATAAACATAGGAGTCGATGGCCTACTTGTTGGATTGTTTCCGATCCAGACATTATAAGTAGCACAGGATGCACACTGCAAGGAACGCCAGAGAATTACTGTTGCAACGTGTTTACCCCCTGCAAGCACGGAGCAAGCCTGCAACTTTAGCACAAATTGAGGCAGCACTAGTGAATGCAACAAGAGAGACGAGATAACTGAAACTGTACGTGGGTCATAAAAGAGGAATCTTTCGCAAGATTTTTGTGGACAACAGCCAGGGAGCTGGGGTAAAGTGTATAAAATAATGCCCTTGAGCTAAAAAGATGACATAAGTTTGAAGGGGCGGCGATATTGTGAAAGTTGCTGGAAAGTTACTGAGAATTAGCAACCTAAGTGAAATAACAGGGTTGTTTCTATTGACTTACAAAAAGAGACGCTACTGGGAGCAGGAAAAACAAGCCAATTGGAGCAAAGTTTTAATGCTTAAGCTGAACAAGGTTGCTGGATATACATTCTATAGAGACGCAAGTTTTCACACAGTTGTCCTCATATACTGTACAAGTTAGTTGTTCTCCACAGTACTTAGGTCCTACACATTATTTACTTAGAAACGTGATACGCGAAATGTAAATCTCACTTGTTAGTGAACGCGATAATATATTTTCAGCTACGATTGCAGAGAATTATAAAGTGTATATAAATTATCAACATTATTTGTAACAGTGTAAATAAAATATTCAAACTAAAAGTTAGAAATGTTTTACCTCTAATTTAGTTCCTTTAACCGTTCACGCCCTGTAGGGGATACTTGCTCGACTGAAGAACCCAACTAGCCGGAGAAAATATGAATAATATATTAAAACATAACTAATAATACAAATAATCAGAGATAACGAGGAGTCGGTGTGACCGTTGCAAAATTAAGAATTGGCGTAAGAATGTATCTTCTGATATGTTGTCAATCACATTGGAACAATAGATGAAATACAGTTTCTTCTGATATTTCATATTAATTGCAAATAAAACCGCTGGTGATCTAGATGAAAATGTTGCAGGTTAATCTTTAAATCCTCCGTGCTTAGTAATAAATTGTGTGAGAATATAATTTGGTGTAGGATACCTGTAAGAGATGCGCCCAACCATTGAAAATGTCTTGTTAGATGTCCATTTAAACTGCTTCAGCAAAGATTATCCCATTTTTCTACCATTTATTTCTTTAGAAATCGTTTTTGAATATGAATTTGGATATAGCGAATAGTAATGTGATAATGAATGCTAATCCTCCTTAAAACTCGACTTTGTGACATGGGGTGCACAGAAACTTTACGTCTGCGAATGGAAACCCGGGTATTATTTAGAAGTTCCATACTTTGCAACTTCTGTAATTCAATATTCCTTTCTATAGGCAATGGACGGCTATCAAGTATCTTCTGTATTCAAATAACAATACCATAATACTTGGGAAGTATCTTGAAGAAAAAAAAACATCAACAGAATATTCAATTAGAATTACCCTAATATGATATCAATTATTGAAATCACTTACAGTTAATTAGGCAAGTATCTGAAATCATTCAAAAGCATTACTGTTGCTGAAAACCATGCTATTTCATCTTACGGAGTTGTGAAATTAAATTTTTCGGTGCAGCTGCAATACTTGATGTCCAAATGTTTACTTTTACATTACTTTGTTCCTTATCTACAATGTTATATGTTTTGTTAAATTAATGTTAATTAGTGTCTGTGTTATATATTTATACTTTCATTTATATGATATAAGCTATCTTTATCGATGTTTTGTAATTTATTAAAATTTTGCAAACGAGTCGTACTACCTATCTATGTGCTTATTATGTAACTATGTACCTTAATTTTGTAAATATTTATTATTTCAATCTAAATCTGAAATGTTCTTTTCTCTGTTTTACTCCCCAGCGCCTGATGTCAGAGGCCTGCTGAGGAGCAGAGGGTACGGAATATGGGTGATCAGCCCGATGCCTGGTATGAAGGTAATGAAGTGGGTGATATGAATTGACGGTGAAAGGAAAGAACGAGAAGATGATTATGGAGCAATTGGTGGAATAAAAACAGGGGAATCCGGAGAAAACCCACCAAGACGCCACTTCATCGATCACAAATCTCACATGTGGTTCCCTGTAATCGAACTCGGGCCATCTAGGTGAGTGCCGAGTGGTCTGTCCACTCAACCACGGCGCCATTTTAAATCTAAAATAAAATTTTCTAAATAAATAATAGAAAAAAATATTTGTAATTAATTTATCTGCTTTTTATATACTTTCTAAAATAATATTTTGTAAACAACTTAGATAAAGATAAATTGTGTAAGTAATTGCAACTACAATTGCTATAAACTTCAATTTGCAGACATTCCATAAAGGGTTTTACTGCAACGTAATATTTGTTTTTTTAAATTCACTTCCATTTCCTATAGAGGAATTGGTTATGAATAAATACAAGTTTAGATCCGAATTAAAAATATACCTCATTACCCACACCTTCTATAGACGAGGAGGATTTCATTCTATAAAAAATATATTAATAATTAATGCAGTGTTGTAAATGTAATATACATGAATATTCTAAGAATGCAGACTGTATGAATTGTTTTTTGGAAACAGAAATGTTATTGTGAAGTATGCAAAATTGGCCTCCGAAAAATGTATTATCAGAGTGAAGTTTTGTAAATAAATGTATTATTTATTATCAACAAATGTAGCTTCCCAACTTGATCTACATTCTTTGTGTCTGATCTTAAACCAGGATCCACAGATTGCAATGCAACAGATTGTCCTACATCACGATTCGCATGTACATATGTATGCTATTACAAGATGAATGAAATGTGTTTCTATGAATCAATTGCCAACTCTTCTGAAATGCACAGCTGCATCTTAGGTCCACTTGGAAATGTTGTAACTTCTTGTCGACTGTCAGTTCCTTTATTTCCAAGTTTTTCCCGTAAATGAGGTAAGCACTTCCCTACACCAATCCACACATATACGTGGCCATGAATTACCATTTGCTCCATTGTAGAGAGCATCCCTTCGATGTTGTAAATGGTGCCTAAAATAGCCCAGAAAAAAGTAGAATTATATTTATGATACAACAATGAGAAGCAACAGTAAATTAAAAGTTAGGAGAGGCTTGGCTTTTTATAAACCCAACCCAGACTTCCAAAACGAGCCGACTTGTCACAACAAACCGCCACAAATCACACCGCACGTTCCGACGACAGCCGTATTCACTACTCACCTACACCAACCCTGGCTCGCTACCCATTCATTCCACCAGCAAACACCTGTACCAAATATCCTTTCATTTGCATTCAATTCATGCAGTTTTACGTCAAAATCTTTAACTTTTAAAGGCGAAAATGTCTTCTTTCATGGTGATCTAAAATTAAATGGGTTTCAACCATACATTTCATCAGCCACCAACAACTGTAGCAAATTACCTTTCCTTTGCATCCAATTCATGTAGTTTTACGTAAAAATCTTACACTTCTAACGACGAATATGTCTCCTTTCGCGGTCATCTAGTATGTAGATTGGTTTCTACCACTCTTTTCAGCAGCCACCAACACCTATATAAAATATCCTTTCTTTTGCACCCAATTCATGCAGTTTTACGTTAAGATATTTCACTTCTAACGACGAATATGCATTTTTCGTGGTCATCTACGATTAAATGGGTTTCTTCCATTCATCCACCAGCAAACACCTGAACCAAATATCCTTTCTGTTGCATACAATTCATGCAGTTTTACTTAAAACCTTTCACCTGTAACGAGGAACATGTCTTCTTCGTGATCATCTACGATTAAGTTGGGTTCTCAATTTACTCGCCACCAGCAGATATATAGAATGTGCTTTCTTTGACCCGCAATACATGCAGTTTTACGTTAAAACCTTTCACTTCTAACGACGAATACATCTTATTTCGTGGTCTTCTACGATTTAGTTGGATTTCTACCACTCTTTCCCTCAGCCACCAACACCTCTATAAAGCTTGCTTTCTTTTGCAACCAATTAATGCAGTTTTACGTTAAAACCTTTCACTTCTAAAGACGAATATGTATTCTTTCATAGTCATCTACGATTAAATGGGTTTCTACCATTCATTCCACCAGCCACCAACACTTGTAGCGAATATGCTTTCTTTTGTATTCAATTCATGCACTTTTGCTTGAAAACCTTTCACTTCTATCGACGAATATGCCTTTTTCGTGGTCATCTATGATTTAGATGTATTTCTACCACTCTTTTCACCAGCCACCAATACCTATATAAAATATGCTTTCTTCTGCACCCAATTCATGCAGCTTTACGTTAAAACCTTTCATTTCTAAAGACGAATATACCATTCAGTTCACAAGCCACTAATACCTGTACCAAATATGCTTTCTTTTGCATCTAATTAATGCAGTTTTACGTAAAAGCCTTTTATTTCTAAATACGAATATATCTTCTTTCGTGGTCATCTAAAATCAAATGGGTTTCTACCATTCACTCCACCAGCCACCAACACCTGTACTAAACACACTTTCTTTTGCATCCAATTCATTCAGTTTTAAATGAAAACCGTTCAGTTCTAACGATTTCTTCTATCTTCTTGCGTGGTCAACTACGATTTAATTGGACTTCTACAGCCTCACAAGGACAACCATGTATATTGGTGTTTGTTTCTGTACTGAAACATCTATGTTTATGGCTTAGCCCCCGAATTTCGGTTTCTGTTTAGTTTCCAGTATTTGTTCAATATCTCTATGGTTATATGCATTTTATACACCATTATTTTGTAATGCTGATGTACAGTAGAATCTAATCCGAACTAATTGGGAATATGGTCTGTTCAAAATGGCAAATGTTCTGACTATCCGAAAAATAAAAAACGGAAACATGTATATAACTACAGCTATAGGATTAATAGCCACAAGGTAACGTAGCATAGCGATGTGAAGAAGTGGCAGCATTACAATTATCATGCACAACATAACGACAATGTGGACATTGCGGACCGTAGGCATAGTGGCGGTACATAGTTCAATTTGTTTTGCTTTTGCCAGTGGTTATTATACGTAAATTAATTTATGCTTTACGTTCACCGTGAAAAACCTGTCAACCAAACGAAAACATACTTACTGAACATTAAAAGAAAATCTGGAAATCCCCAAACGACTTGACAAAAAGAAAGTGCTACAAAATTGTCTCTTGAATTTGGTGTTGCTACCGCATGTGGGATTTGTGGCAGACAACGCGGCACAGGGTTCTCCGGTTTACCCCACCACTGCATTCCACCGGTGCTCCATCCTCATTCCTTGTACTCTCAGCGTCACCGCCCGCGGCGTCACATGCGTTAAACACTATAAAAAATTGGTGTTAAGAAAGTTTCTATTAGCGACTTGAAAAAAAAATCAGGGGGGGGGGGAATTGAAAATTTTGCAGCACAACAAGTGAAATAGCATTGGAACAATGACAAACTCCACCGTGTCGTTGTTGTACAATGCAAGTAGAACAATAAATGTTTTGTTAAGATGTGAGTACTTTCGATGAGTTTGTTAGTTTTATAATAAAAATCCTTTCTTTACAGTTCGAATAATATTTTTATTAATGTTTTAATCAAGAATGTTATTTTCGGATTATCCGGAATTCCAGATTTGCGGGGTTTGAATTAGCGAGGTTCTAGTGCACCTCGTGGTTTTTATTTTCTATGAATGCAGGTGGGACACCATAAACATTTTTCTTCCTCAAGAAAACGTCAAAACCTGCCTTGGCAATATTCATGCAATGTGCCAATAAAATGATATAACAAGAAAGGAGACAAACATCCATATTTATTATGCTTATACTCAGCAGTTTTATGCTACACTGAGCAATATTTAAAGCTACACACTTACAATCATTTAAGTGAGCTAAACCAGAAGCTGTAAACTTCAAAAACATTTCTCTCGGCTTTTTTGCTGTCCAAAATGCTAGAAATTTCAAGCACTGTTTAGATAAGGTATTAAGATGTTTGTGCATTTATTAAAAGGTATTTAGTGTTTCAATTTCAAGCAAACATTTTCACTAAGTCGGTGTTTTAAAGCTGATAAATTCAATAACGGGTACACAAAAATATGCTTTATGTGCGGGAATATATGATGAACAACACCTTTAGAAGCATTTGGATATTTTGATATTATAAGCTCAGAATAAAATCATAAGACACGCACTAAAAACTATTTGCCACAAAGAACATTTTCTACTAACTATATCATAAATTATTAATTGTAGATGTGGCTTAATATTTCAAAACTGCTTAGCACAAGTGATTAAAATATCATATGCGTTATTTGTTATACTATGACGTAATCTTCTAGCTATAAAAGGAGGAAGCATTGCTAGCCGGGTGTTATGTTGTGAATTTTTCCGAGTTGTGGGCAACTGGCGCGCATGGACGGTATGCAGCTGTGAACTGTATAGGCGTTGAAACGTCGAGTGAACTTCTTTTGTAAACAATCTTAGGTCAGTAAAGAGATTTGTTACAATAATATATACTTCATTTTTCATGAAAAACATCTTTAATTTGTGGTCATTTCATCATAATGTTAAAGCAATTTTCAGAAAATTAAAAGTTTAAAAATGTAAATATGTTTCATGTAAAGGATAAATTGGAGTGGGGGATTTTCTTGGAATTTTTTTGTCGCATCCAATAGAAGATGCAAAACTTAACGCTAAATTTGGTGTGACTTTTCGTTTTTGGGTTACGCTGTTTATAGACACACATACAGAAGGACTCTTCTATAAAACAGTATTTTGGGGGTTCCAGGTGCCTCAAAATACATATTTACGACGACGTATTGGCATCAATTTTAGGGTGGAATATAATACTTCGATAATTAATATGCGTAGCAGAGAAAGTAAAACTTATATTGGTATCAGCCTATTTCAAATACCGGAATTATGGCAAAGGAGGAGAAAGATGGAAGTTGATGAAGTCCGGAATTATCGGATATATGCAGCCCTTTATCTCCCAGTTTGAGGTTACTAATATTGTTGATTCCTCTGTTGACTATCACCTCAATACTAAGAAAACGAAGGAAAATATTGTTAGCTCAAGCTTCCTGTTACTTTAAGGAAGACTCACTCTAGAAAATTAAAAACATAACCAAAGAAATGGGGCCGCGCCGTGGCCGAGTGGTTAGACCACGCGCCTCTCACCTAGACGGCCTGGGTTCGATCCTAAGCGACCGCATGTGAGATTTGTGGTGGACAAAGCGGCGCTGGGGCGGGTTTTCTCCGGGTACTCCGGTTTCCCCCGCCATCTCATTCCACCGGTGCTCCATCATTCATGTATCATCAGTGTCACCGCCTGCGGTGCCATAAGTAGTTAAAGCGGGCGTTAAACACTACCAAAAAAAAAAATAACCAAAGAAAATCCCAAAATTCCCCAAAATGTGAAATAGGAACAACAAAGAAAGGGGAAATGAATAAAATAAAATGAAATAAAAATAATCAAAAAAATAATAATACTAATAACCCTCCCTTGTTACCCCCCTTTCTACGGGATCATCCTCTCTCCTTTTCACCTTCCGCTTGGGAAAAAAAAAAAAAACAAATAGAACAAAGACAAAAGGATAGATAGATAGACAGATAGGCAAATAGACAGATACATACATACATACATACATACATACAGGTAGATGGTTCTAGGGTGTAAACCATACCCGCGGTAAACTGTATTTTCTATCTAAGGTATCGCCAATCCAGGCGATGAATTGGTTCTTGAACTGACTTCTGATGTCACGGACACCGTACTAAAGATGCACTTCTCTACCATTGTATTACGGCCAACCAAACGACACGAATTTTCTTCCGAGACTTGTTTATTTTATGAATTAGTGGGGAATACTGTTGGTCCTGAGTATAGTATAGGAAAGTTTACTGTTATGCCTTGATTGGAACCCTCTCTTGTCGCAGTAGCACTGTTCTATTCGTGTTTGAATTGGCATCTGTGACTGGAATCGATATCATCTGAACATCTTTCCGTATCTAACAATAACGAACCAACTCTTTTCATGATTTTCCTACTCATTATATACGAACATTTAACTTAAAGTATTGCACTTAGAAGTAAAATAAAATTAAGGCTAGATTCACTTCTCATATTTATACAAATTATAATGGGGAAACAGTTCTACTTACATGACTTTCTCTATCTAGTTTGCAAATAGACTTCTTATAAAATAGTATTCGTCTTTCTACTTCATGTTAATCGATATAAGCATTATCAGAATTGCTTTATTACTTAGTTCCTTATAAGAAGAAGGCCAACTAAGGATATGCACTAGGCTAAAACGATAGCTAAATGTTCTAAAAACTATCGCTATGCGTTTATAATTGAAAATAACTTTTCTTTGCATGGTCAGGACTAAAACAAAAGAAACACGGACGACTTCGTGTGTGAGAATAGTATACATATTTTAAAACTGAAACCAATAACAAAGAATATCTCAGAAATGGTTAGCTCCACAACAAAATTGTATAGGATATAAATCATGTATATTGAAGAGATCTATGCCTTTTTGCAGTAAATTTTTCTCTCTCCTACGATTTACCAGGTATGTATAAGTCATTCTAAATGAAGAGAACTTCCGAAGCTATTCCCAGGAAATTCAAGATATACATATTATTTGGCATATAAATCTTTAATATATGACATGTTTATCAAAATCGCTGGTCATTTGATTTTCCAAAAATTTTCCATTTAAATGGTGGTTTGGGGTGGGGATTTTCTTGGACATTTTCCTGCCGCAGCCCTGGGAGATACTAAACCTATATACCAAGTATAGTTTTTGGGTTATGCTGCCCACAGACACACACATACAGGAACCTTTGCGTAAAACTATTTTAGGTGTCCTCAAAACGTGTATTTCCATTGAAATCTAAGTATCGAATTCTTGAGAGGAATACAATACCTTTTCTGCACTGCCTATGTACACTGTACATACGCGCTAGAGAAAGGAAGAACAAATACTAAACAGTGAAAGGTTTAGGAGGTTAAGAATACAGATTGGTAAAGACAAAGAAAGGTATATAGCACGAAGGGGCCCCCGAAACCATGGCAGAGCACTACACTCAGGTCAAAGTGTTTTCGTGCTTTGAACGCGACCCCTGGTAGAGAGGGATGAGGAAAAAAACCGAAGAGAGATCATATTCGGGAGGACGGCGTGCGCAGGCATGAATGAGGTCCCTAACGATTACACATTCAACGCTTCTGTAGTCACTCAAGACCTGAACTCCCGGAGGGGGTCCCTCGAAGGGAAGCCGTGCCATGAGCACCCGGAGGGCGGACCCTAAGCAGAACGATTGGCACCAGGAAGAAGCTTTTGACAAATCACAATACCACCGTCCAGTCGAAACAGGCCGAACACCGTCGTCTAGCCCTTCAACCCTGAAACTGCGGAGGGAGATTATAGTTGCAGGAAACGACCGAAAGTGGAGAGAATGGTTATCAGCCCGGAATTCACTTACTGACCCGTGAAAGCCACGAAAACCCCGTGATCCGAGTGGGCGGTCTCCGGGAATCTAATTCGGAACCACCCAAATGTGGGCCTCAAACGTTACTGCAGAGTCTGCTCGCTAGGTAATACAGAGCCGTAGCTTTCCCGCAGCTTTGGATATGGAGGTATTAAGATTAGTACAAATTGGAAGATCGCAAAATACTACAGTGTCAGTGATGGGGAAAACAGCTGACCCATTTCCAATGTATACAAATTCATCAGGTACTTACGCTACAAATACAAATGGAAATAGGGAAAACATTTTGCTTTTGCTACAAAGACTAAACTTTTAATTGTACCCTTAGGTTCTCTCAAGCTATGCTATCCACAGACACACATAGATATTTTTCTAAAAATTTTGGGACCTCAAAACATATATTTCTGGTGAAATCTAGACATCGAATTTTTTATGAATCACAATACCTTCTCTATCCACTCTGTACATTGTACGTACGGGCTGTTACCCTAGGTGGCGTAATGGTTACCATGCATCATATATTACCCAAGGTCGAGGGGGTTCAAACCCGGCGAACGGCGATGGATTTTTTCGGTTGTAAAAATCCTTAGCGTGGCTTCCTTCGTGTCGTTGGTCCCCTGTCGTACATTTCATTTCGTAATCAGCTTACCCTCCCCGTATTCGTGGGACTGACACCCCCTAGGACTTCCAAGCCAAGTCAGAAGCCTGTCGGGGAAGTGGATGAAATAAAATCTAAGCGAAATTGATGATAGGAAAGGTGATGGTGGAATTATGGCGGAGGAAACCGGAGGACCCGGAAAAATCCGCCCAGGCACCGCTTCGTGCACCACAAATCCCACATACTGGCGCTTGGGATTGAACCCGGGCCGCCTAGATGGGAGGCAAGCGGTCTGACCCCTCAACCACGGCGCTGCCGTGTACATTTACGGTACGTAAAACAACCTCAAGCCTAATAAAAGTGCCCTGTGAGCAAAATGTCCAGTATACCTAATGAAGGGGATGGCAATCCTCACAGATGTTAAAGAGCATCCATAAATAAAACCATTTCAGTGCTTGCGCATATGGTTTAGAAAAAAGTAAACATTGCAGTAGGTACAAATCTTATCGTAACTAATATGTTAAGGACTTCAACGCAAATCGAAGTAAACAAACACCGCGGGCACTGACGTTTATTCATCCTCATGCAGAACAACGGTTAAGGACAGTATTATTACTTGTTTCCCTTCAAATGTTCATTTTCGTGAGGTGGTAGTGCGACTATAAAGCTGTCGAGGAATTTAACCTTGGTTAACATTTAAATGAGTGGATCAATGAATTCATACACGTGACAGCCTAGTGGTACACAGAGCAATTATTCTGTGAAGGACACCTTGGTTTTTACATTAGCTGTCAAGAGTCTTAAGAAAGAAGTGTTCGGTACTGTATTCTGTTTAATTAGCTGTTAGCGTGCGAATTGCTTCAACAGTCTTACACGGTCTTGCAGGCCACAATGGCAATTTATGGCACTTCCTTCCAGAGCAATAGTGTCGTTCAAGTCGCTCCTGAAGAGATGTTGTTGTGAATATTTTAAAATTATTTATTGATGCAGCAATGGCGATGAATGAGTCTCTTGCAGCATTTGCAAGAGTTACATAGTCTAGACAACACGTGTGCATTGACAGTTTGCGCAATAGTCTCCAACCTCAAGCTTATCAAACCGTCCATCTCCACAGCTAATCTACAATTCCTTTCTCTCAATTCACACACACTTCCTCCGATACCATCACCTCGATTTACAGTGGCATACACCTGGTTTGAGGTAACAATCCTCCCAGAATATAAGATTAAGAAGAGTTACTGCAAGTCTTTTATAGTATTTGAAAACGCTTTTCTTTCCTTTCCTTTTACCTTTTTAAGGAGAAATGAAAATCCTTATCCTACTGAAGTTTGTTGCTTTCTCTACATGTATTATGCATATAGTAGATAGAGTAGGTATTTTTTGATAGTGTTTAACTACAGCTTTTACTGCCATGGCACTGAGGCGATGACACTGGTGATACACGGAATGAAGATGGAGCACCGGTGGAATGCGATGGCGGGGAAAACCGGAGAACCCAGAGAAAACCCGCCCCTGCGCCACTTTGTCCACCACAAATCTCACATGCGGTCGCTTGAGATCGAACCCGAGCCTCTCGGAGAGAGGCGATTGGTCTAACCACTCGGGTACGGCGCGGCTGAGAAGTTATTGTATGCCACACAAACATTCTCTACCGAGATTTAACCGTAAATATATGCTTTCAGGTCCCCTGAGTCAAAAAAAAATAGAAAAAGGTCCATGTGTGTGTGGGTGTATTTATGTGGGGACAGCATAGCTTGGTTTTCACATTTAGGATGCGACACGAAGATTTTCAAGAAAATTCCCTCACTAAACTATCATTTACATGGAAGACTTTTTGAAAATTGTGTTTTTCTCAAAAATGGCTCTAACGATTTTGTTTCAAATACCGTATATTCCAAATTTTTACATCAAATATAAAATGCAAAACTTGAATTGCTTCTAAAGACCTCTTTATTTTAAGATGATTTTTGCTGAATTTTGCATAACTGGTGAACAGTAAGACAAAAACTTACTACATAAAAATGTAGATCCTGTAAAAGCAGACAATTTATGTTATACACATTTTTGTTCTAAAGTTGATTGTTTCTGAAATATTCCTTGTGGTTGCTTTCCATATTAAACTTTTCTCAAATGGCATCACGTTTTGTTTCATCTCTCTTTTGCTTATCTGCTGCCAATACAAGTGAACCAAAGTTCATTTGTTCACATAGCGATCAGTATATCCCCTTGATTCCGTCTGCTTGGAAGCAAACAAAAGGACAATTTCTGCTTGTGTTTGTCTTGATTAGCGTGATGTAGAACAATCTTTTGTAAGAATAGTTTGTTTGCCGGAACACGTAGATAAAGTAATGTGAATGGAACATATCGGATTTTTTTTGTTTATAATAAGCAACAATACAAAGAATATGGCTATATACCACCCCAGCTTGTTAGCTTGCCATTATCATACCCATATTTTCCTTAATATCTGAACCATTTTACTTACTTTTTCTTCGTAGTCGGCTTATCCTCTCTGCATTTAGGGCTGACACCCCCCTAGGACTTACAAGCGGATGCCTAGGAGTCAGAATCCCGTAGGGAAGCCAACTGCAGGAAACCACAGAAAGAACAAACTGAAACGAGTGATCGGCCCACAGCAGGCATGAGCAAGCGAAATGAATGATAGGGAAGGTGATGATGGATCAAGTGGTGGAATGAGTGGTGAGGGAAACCGGAGAGCCGGACAATTTTATTTTATGCTAACAATAATAATAATGATAGTAATAATAATGATGATAATGATAATAATGATAATGATAATAATAATAATTTGTGGGCATAATGGTAATTTGTGTACTTCTAAGATGCCTGCAATGTTTAAAGCACTGTTATGGAGTTGAACATTGTTGTGTGATGTTGGTCATGATGACTATATGATATTGCGATTTAGGGTGCTAATAACGAAGCCCCGACTAATAAGTCTTATGGGAAGTACGCTTGTTTATCTGCAATATTAGGGTTGTTATTATAGCTTAGTTTAGTTTCTTATGATACCAGCTGCACAATCAGCTTATTCTTCAAGAAATCTGTAAATGGCCCCATTCTTAAGTGCATGCGACATTGCAGATTCTAGTTCAGTTTTAGATTTGACTCTACCATTGGCCGATTGAACCAACATGGCTGCCCTTGCACAAGCAGACAGAACGAAGACTGTGCATTTCGCATTGGGAAAGAAGAACCGATTTTCAGAAAGCCAATTTTTACCCCTTATTTCGATCCAGTTCATTTACATACACCATACCTAACGCAACGTAGACTAACCTCGACGAAATTTTGTGAAAATCGGTTCTTCTTTCCAATGCGAAATGCACAGTCTTCCGTTCGTTCTATCTGCTTGTGCATGGGCAGCCATTTTGGTCAATCGACCAATTGCAGAGTCAAATCTAAAACTGAACTAGAATCTGCAATGTCGTACGAGTGGGTACGATTGAGGGTTGCTTCTTTTTCAGCAGCACCAACTTCTGAAAAAAGACGCTAAAGCATATAAGGGCAATGAGTTTATGAATATTATGTGCATACCCAATATTAGCGGATATCTTCTTTATATGTAGCTTGTACACTGCTAATATTTATTTTATCTTACATTAATATTTACAGTATGTATTGAATCCAAAATTCAAGAATTCTTAAATAATTGAGCTGAATCTGGTACATACATATATTTCTAGATGTGGCAAATTCGTTTCCTTCTCAGTTTTCAATTTTAGAGGGTCATCCTTTCATCGTACATTCAGTCCATCTCCTGGTTTCAATCCCGGATTGTGTTCACGGTCTACAATTGGACCATCTTTTTGTTCCAATCCCGGGCCATCTTTGCATTCTAGATTACCTTCCGGCCTTCCTGTATCATATTCTAGCACACCTCCCTTCAATTAATCTTCTTTAACAACTGACAACCACATTAGAGCAGCACTTGACTCGTGTTGTTCTATTTCTGAATCATCGAGGTCAGTAGCGTCACATTCTGAGGAATTAAGTCCAGTTCTAAAAACCGAAAATCACCATCAGCACTCGCAGGAGAAAGTAAATTTCAACAGAATTGGCAAGCGCAGAAGGTGTGGGTTCAGCGATAAAAAAGAGATAACTCCGGAGCCAGTAGGGGTGGCTTAGCAGCAAAAGGAGAAGCCACAAAAAGGGTAGCAAATTCCAAATTTGTTTGCATTGTTCAGTTTATAACGGAAATTATTACGATGAAAACCAGGGTCAGAAGTGTGTGTGTGTGTGTGTGTGTGTGTGTGTGTGTGTGTGTGTGTAGCGTTTTGGATCATGTTCCCAGTGGCTGCTTGAGGAATGTATTCAGTTGCAAGAAGATTTCTTTCATTGCAATGAGAAAATGAAGTTTTGTCAAGTTTTATTTCCCAAAATAATTTTTGTTGTGTTAGATTAGAATTATTCGTAGTGTTAAATCAGCAGTTTGTCTAATTTGCATTATTTAATTGGGTAGAAAGTAACTCTCATACAAACAATTAAAAATAGGATTTTAGGTGTGATACTATTTGGTTTAGTATCAATGTTTAAGTGTCGTTTTTTGAATGTATCATAACATTGTTTGTAACTGCCAATTAAAACCCCTGCCTATGTTCTCATTAACTGTGCGGATATTTTGTGAACTATGGGCATTTGCAGCGTTAGCTGTGAAGCTATGAGGTGTATTCTGACGAATAGGAGCTGGATGTTAGTAAAGTATTTGGAAGATTATAGTTTCAAAGTTTAAATGATATGGTTCTCAAAACCATAAAGTGGTTTACTGCCCTTTTTCCATATTTTCCGAGTTTGCTCTATTAAGGGGACCTAGGACAGATTATATTGATTTCTACAATTGTTATTCAATCTTTTTGAAATTGTGTATGCTGGTTCAGATCATTATGAATAGAATTATGTGTAAATTTCAATAAATTTGATAAAGTTGTTTTTCATATATGAACAATTTTGTGTTTTTCATATGACATTTGAAATAATGTAAAATACTCCTTGCGGTACAATTTTTTTTTTCATCAGTACCATTTGGTCACATTAATATTTGAACTACTAAGAAGTAATCCTAGTATGCTCTTTTCATTTTGGGCATTTAATAAAAAATTATTAATTATAATCATTAATTCAGATATTTCAGCAGAAAACCTCAAAATTTTTGGGATTAATAGCACCACAGAGTCCAAGTTTTACATGCTAGTCCGAAAAGGATAGTACAACTTCTTTAGATAGTACTATAGAACAATTGTACCAAGTTTCATGTAAGAGTAAAGAAAACTATCCCGCATGGGATTTTTACACATTGAAAAATGTCGTTCTGAGAAAACATAACTTTTATACTGGAAACATTAATTCCAACTAATTTACCTGGTGTAAACGGTTAAAATTGTCCTGCACCATAGCTCTTTCCCTCCAGCTCCTTCTTAGTCTCATCTGCAGACCCTTTTAACATCTTCATTCTGGTGGACTTCAGCTGTTCTGATGTGGAGCGACGACTTTCATACTTTCTACGTGAATCGCTTTTGAGAGCAATTTTTCTTCCTAATTCTGTAATTTCTTCTCCAGTTGAACTGGCTTTTGTTTCTAATGAAGCAATGCATCCCATATTGTATTCATAAATGGCATCAATAACTGCTATATCTAACCTTTTTCTAGAAACAAAGGTTTCCTTAGGGCACTTTCTCCAAATTGAAGAATGCAAACTTTCATTGTCATTCTGGGTTCCACCTTGGGTGCATCTTGACAAAAGCTCAGTGGAGGCTAGTCTTTGGTACAATGGCAATATTTTGACTAGCATAGCAGAAGAAAACTGTATAGACATATTCTTATGGCTCTCTGACTTTTTTGCTTCTGTTGTAGAAGCACCATGAATCTTTTCCTAAGGACATTTCCTATGGTTTGGGCTTTCATCAGTAGATGAACAATGATACAGAGTGGCATAGATTGCAGATTTCATTCTATCAATGTCAGGTAAATTAGAGACAATGGCATGCCTATAATAATTGGTTAGCTTAGCAATATTGGCTTCTTTTAGTGTTCCTGGTCCTCGCCCACCAAGTTGAGTGCCTTTTGCTTTCCACTCCTATACCAAATTTCTTAGTCCTGTGCCCATCCTCTTGGCAATATGGTTAACACGCTCTTCTTTTTCAATTGGGGTATCTGGCCCATATACAGCTTCCTTTGTAAGATGACTAAATGTTTTTGCATCACCGTCAGATAGCAAAGTTGTGTAGCGCATGGAACATTCACTCACGGACCTTTTCCACAAGATATCTGCTGCAGAAACTTCCATAGCAATAGATGAACCAGAGTAGTTTTTACAACACTCTCCAGGTATAGTTTTATGCCCTCTAAGCCATATGTTATACTCTGGAGTATCTTCTCCCAATTCATTTTGAGAGAGAACACACATGGGACAATATTTGGATAAAATTTCAAAATCAAGAACTAATCCAGTTAAAATATCAATCACAATGCCAATGCCATATAGAGATGTGTACCCTCTCTTGTGCCATGTACCATCGAAAGAAACAGCTATATCAATTACTTTCTGATTTATATTTTCTGCATTCAGATCATCATGGGCCTTACACACTGCTTCTCTTGATTTGGAAAGACCTTTTTTTCTTATGGTTTCTGATTCAGCTGCTAAGACATGCATATACTTAGTGAATGTTTTGGAATCTATTACATCTAAATTCATACACATGCAAAATCTTTCCAGTGTTCTGTGACCACCACCAATTTTTATAAACTACTCCACATATATTTTATTTACATCAAATGCAACATTTTTACTTTTAGAATTACTGTTTACTTTAGGGCTAGAGTACACATTTGAAAATATTTTGTCACAATTGTTACATTTTACAGTAAGCTTATATGCTAGGCGCTTGTTTTGTCCTGTTTCTATAATCAAAGACTTCTCTCCACATTCATCACAAATTATATTAATACATAGCTCATTAAGAATTTGTGAATGTAGTAAAATGTATTTGTTTTCACATAGATTAGGCTGTGCAATTGATGATATTGTATCAAAAAGTTTGAGCTTTTTGTCACCAGTAGAAATTATTTCATGTGTACTGGCATGTTTGGGCAATGTATTATGTAGGACTGCAGTAGATAATGAGTTTTCTGTGCTAGCATTGCACCTATGTGATCACATGGCAATGTTGATGGACCAGGTTGTGGTTCTATAGTTTCTTTGGAAATGCCCTTCCATATTTTTTCAATATTATTCAGAGCTTTCAGTTTCTTTTTACTCATCCTACCTGTGGGTTTCCTCCAGCTTGCACTGATTGTATGCATTGCAAATACCAAATAAAAAACTTCTAAGGAAAAGAAACCAATAACCTCACAAAACCAATGTGCATCTAAACATAAATCATAATAATTAAAACCTAATTAAAAAGGTAAAATGTTATAAATAAATTGTAAACATATTTAAATATTATTATAAGCAGTTTTACTGGTGTGAAATTACATGTATAGTTTTGATTCTAAAATATTATGGCTTTGTTTTGAACTCTCGATCAAGTTTTGTTGTAGTAGTTGCAGTAAAGGAAACCAGATGGAAGCAAACACCAATACACACAGATTATGTCGCAAATTTGAATAAATTTTGGACAGAAAGTACTTATCTTTGAAATAGGAACAAAAATGGGCGTGGCAGGTATTTAAACTGCTTTGCAGGGGTTTTTAAAACTGGCTGCTAAACTCTTTAAAAAGGTTCTGATCACATACAACTCAGTTAAAGGCTTGAATAACATAATAAACAACAAAGTTTTGCAGACATCAAAAAATCAAACATTTTGGCCATTTTGGCTAAAACATCTCCTAGGTCCCCTTAATACTAACAATAATCATAATAATAAATAAGTAATTAGCTAA
This sequence comes from Hymenopus coronatus, assembly GCA_030762935.1. Lineage (NCBI taxonomy): Eukaryota > Metazoa > Arthropoda > Insecta > Mantodea > Hymenopodidae > Hymenopus > Hymenopus coronatus. The sequence continues at coordinate 93,099,957 of CM060900.1, read as the reverse complement.
ATAACTAACTAAATAAAAGTGCACAATGTTTAAGATAGTCACGTCCAACAGTTGTGTTTCTTTTGCATCTCTTTTTGTGGATCATTTATTTTTTTATTTTAATAAAGAACCTACATACCTTCTTTTATCTTTGCTAATGAGTTTAATTAATACCACATTTTAGTCTAATTTTAACAGATTTCCTTCAATGGCTACCATGCTAACTTCATATACCCAAGGTCGCGGGTTCAAACCCGGCGGAGGACGATGGATTTTTTCGGGCGTAAAAATCCTTAGCATGGCTTCCTTCGGAAGGGAAGTAAAGCCGTGGGTCCTGTGTCGTAGATTTACGGCACGTAAAAGAACCTCACACCTGATAAGAGAGGCCTCTGAGCAAAATTAAGCGGTCTTTCACGCCCAATATAGAATGGGACGCTGAGAACCAAAGCAGTTAAAGAGCGTCCATAAATAACAGGCCATTTAATTTTTTTTCACAACAATATGCTCCATATTTTCCTTTCCTCCACATATTGGACACTGATTTTGTTGCAGTCCTTTTCTCATCTCTTTTAGTCTCTGCACACATGCTCGTACCCATGCAATAGTCTCTACTTGATTCTTAATTAATTTATACAGATATACGAGGGTCGCTTTTATTTTTAACCTCCGATAGGCTATAAACAAAATACAAATTCATAGAAAACAATTATGTTATTACTAAAACTTTTTACACTTACGGTTACTTTTCAACATAATCACCGAAAAGTTTGAGACATTTATCGTGCACAACCTTTGCAATACCCGCTTCAAAAAATGTTGCCGTCAATGGTTTCAAATGAGTATTGACGTTGTTCTGAAGCTCAAAATGGAACAAAATAGATATTTAACAGCAATAATGTGCGTTTTTATTTGAATTATAATTGCATTTTGCTATCTTGAATAGTTTGAGTAAATGGGTTATAACCAAATCAAGACTTTATATTGAAAATTATTTTAAAAATACGCATTAATAATTTAATGAGTGTTCTTTGTGTTCTTGAATTCCTTTAAAATAGTGCACTGCAAAGAAGGCTATTTTAAATGTTGATAAAATTGCTTGTTTATATTTTATAAACAAAAAAGTTTAACAAAGATGAATTTTAAGATAGTTGGTACTATTTTAAAGTATTTTGATAAGACAAAGATTTTAGACATTGTTTTAAATCAAATCCTCACCTGGCGTGATCAGATTGATTACATATCCACCAGCTTATATAAAGCACGTTTTGCTATTAGATGCCTGAAAATGAGCTTGGACATTAAGTTTTCATTGTTTCTTATGCCACTGCACAATCAGTTTCATCATACAATATATTAATATAGGGATATCCAACTGAAGCTAATAGGATATTTTTAATTCAGAAAAAAGTGCTTAGAATAATTTTGAATATGAAGTCAAGAGGTTCATTAAGATACGTTTTAAAACAATTTAATACGTCTACTTTGATTTATTAATATATAATATTTCACTATTTTATAAAAATAACTTATTTATTTAGTCTCAACTGTGATGTTCATAATCATTTTACTAGAAGTATGAATGACCTCCATATAGGAAAATATAAAACAAATAAATATTCAAAATCAGCAAAGTGCCTCACAAGTAAAATTGTCAATGCTCTCCCTTACAGATGATGTGTAAATTTAAAAGATCACCGTGTTCATTTTTACATGAAAAACATTTTACAGTTTATATAAATTATTAATTAATATATAGTTTTATGACGAGTCTATCCATACAGTGTATGGAAACAGAAAATAAAGTACTACCTACCTAGCCACTGACCTACCTACATGTCTTACATAAATTCGAATTAATTTTGTACTAATTTTCGGGCAGAATTAATTACTGGTGGTCTGATAGAAATTAAAGTTAACAGGTAACTAAAGTAACGTTCATGTTAAAACCCCTTATTTCCAAATACAAAACGTTTTATTTCAAATCAGCATCATTAAGGACATGTATGACTGAAAGTTAGAAATTCCAAAATAATAACGCTAGCTTTTTGAAATTTATATCACAGATGCAATATAATGTAAACAAGTTCAGAACAAATTTCATTAATTTTGTTCTAATGGTTTGGGAGCTATAATTAAAGGTATTCATTTTTTTGTCACGTCACTAAAAATCCCTTGCAACAAAGGAATTACAATTTTGATCTAATATTTTAACCCTGGATTCAGAATTCATCTAATTTTTGAAATTACCAGAGGTTTTACTTTGTCACGTTGGTTTAAAAACAATATTAAACTTATGAATGTGCTTTTTGTTATAAAAATATAATTTTTGTGTTTGAAAAGTAAAAACATGAGTTTAAATAAATTTGACAGTAAAACCTAGGGCAATTCTTATTCACTGTACCCATTTGAACATGTACAAAAATTTTCATTTCTGTAACGAAAAACTGCTCCACAAGGACCAATTTAGAGGAAGGTCAATGCTGAAAATATCAATAGCGGGAAAACAAGGAAAGATTTAAATCCATGGCTCACATTTAAACCCATCCGGTTGGTAGGTTGGAGCCTCAACTGATCCTTTGCTGTTTTCTTTTCTGTCCTTTTCCTTTTGCATTGCTGTTTGACTTTTGAACAGCTTGTTTTTTTACTGTGCATGATACGAATGAGATCTGGTCGAACTGAAAATGTTTCTTGCCGAGTCCAGTACAGTTTCATTGCTAATGCTTTGCTGTAGCTGAAGTTGAGGCATTTAAAAATGCCACCTGGTGCTCAGTATTATATTTTTATACTCAGGAATCTTTAAATTATTTTAGAAGTAAAATAAAAAAAATAGTTTTTTTTTTTTTGTGTTTTTTCATGACATTTCAGCCATACATACAGTTAAGAGAATCAAATATCACATGTCACAGATCAGCAAACTGCAACACAAGTTTTTCGTTTTTTATAGTTGTCCTCTGTGTTACAATTTATGCATAGAGAAAAATCTCTCGCTATGATATCGCTAGCCAAAGCACTGAAGAGACTTCACAGGAGACTCGCCTTTTGCTTTCAATGTCAACATTGCTGTTACTACATCTAATTATTGCCATGGCTTAGCTGTTCATGAGTTACAAAGTTCTTTGTAACAAAGAAGCAAATCAGAATTTAACACAACTAGTTTCAAATGTATTTATTTGGTTAAATGCTGCCATTACTTTATTTAACCGTTTCAGTGCTACGGTCGAGATAACTCGATCGCGGAAAAAACGTCTCTTAGCCGTGCTACGGTCGAGTTAACTCGATCGTAGTTTTGATCAATTGTAAGTCTTAGAATTTCATATTCTCCTGAAGCAATTTTTAAATCACTAATATCTGTCAACTCTCACGGACTCTTTACAATAATTCCGAGTAGTGTATAAAGCATTATTTGGTCCGAGTCAAACTGCACTCTGCCCTCAAAACAGTCTCTATTTCACGGCCGGAAATATGCTGTTGGTGGGGTGTGGGGAGGCCCGCCGGGTGCTCTGTCTCGCCAGTGGTTTAGGATGGGGAGAGCTCAGGTTAAATAATCAGTGGCACGATATGCCTGGATGATGACGGGGCAGATAGAAGCATCCGTTTTGTAAATTTTGAAACATATTACTACACTTTTAGTTATTAGTGCATATTATTGCATTCTCAACTTACAATACACAAAATTGTGGCCAAATGTTACGATCAAAAGTAAATTTTGGATTTTTACCAATTTTTACCACATTGTTCCCTTAACTCAGCATGGAGGTGTTTCTCGCCGAAAAATATGTTAAGAGTGAAAAGGTTAAATTGCCGATGCCTTATTTAATGACTAGTCTTGAAGACCCAAGCAAATGATCTAAAGCATTTATTGTTTCTATATCATCAGTTTCTTTTGGAATAATGGAGTCTAATTTTGATCGAGTCATACGGTAGCAAATTTTGAAATTGTCTTCTACTATATCTCTAATATTGGGATTTATGTGCTCTGCAAGTGCACTTACTCTGCTTCCAAAGTGACCACTCTCTAATGTTTCAAATGTAGTTTTAGAGAGTTAATTCGGGATAAAGTAAGGTGAGTTACAGGGTTTTCTTTAGATGGAAATTTTAATATTGGATGTGTTGCCATCCAGCAGTTTTCAGAATCAAGATATTTTCTTGCTTGGTACCTAATTTAATTATGTTCTAAGTATTGTGACTGCCAACTTCTTTTCGCTGATATACTAAACATTTTCAGAACTTCTAGCTGCATGGTATGAAGATGCAACTATGAAACTAAATTTTTATTTTTGTAACTTGAAATAATGTACATTTTTCTATGGAAAGCTAAAAATATATATTTCTCATTTATCGGTAAAAAAACATTATTCACAAAAATATCAGAGCCACTCAAAAGGTCCCGAAAAGTAAGGCTTTTATATCATTTAAAATTAATTCAAATATATACAAGCTGTCTCATTTATCGTTAAAAACATAAACTTGTCTCTTGTTATAAATGTTTGCAACTCTTAGTTATCACTACCTCTTTCTTTCAGTGATATGCAAAAAAGCTTATCTAAATTAAGAGCCATCCAACATTTGAAAATCTTCTTCCTTAGAAGAGTTCATTCCGCAATGCTTCAGAAATAAACTTTGAATAACGATTACAAAATAGGTTGCATTTATTGCTTAGTGTATAACTATTCATTTTTAGACGTCAGGAATGAATAAAAAGGTCCAGTTAAAATGCGACTTATAAATTTAGTAGAAACTCTGAGTTACCTAAGTTTTTAATTTTATTTTTTTATTTACATTAAGATTTGAACACCCAATAATTTATCACCCATTTTGATGAGGATCATATAGAAACTAAAGCCGTGATGCCCTAAAGCGTAGCAGTGCTCTTTAATTAGGTGAATTTTGTTCTTAATCGCGATATTTATCAAATTGTTATGTTTTGTGTGTGTGTGTTTTCTATGCTGCTGTTAGCGTATTCAGTAGCTTGTACTCGCTTCCCACAAAACGGTTAATTGCTTTGTTGTCCACTAGAGCCTAAATAATAGATGCAACAGCTGTTGCGAGTCACTCGTGAAATTGTTTACACACAATGCGCATGCTACCGGCCAAAGAGTTAACTAATTAGTGAACGAACACTTGTGAAGCTCGCCAACTGAATATTCGTTTCCTCAACTGATTTTTGTTTACAACTGAGAACGAGATTGAATTTGTTAAGGAATGACTCCTAAACGTCAGAGGTCTTGCATTTAAACCATTTTATATTTAGAGCACTTAATGTTTATCAAAAGAAGAATTCACATTCACCTCTGTATGTTCCGTAATTTTACCACGATTGTATAGCTCACACTGCTGTCAACAGAGGTGGCTATTATGCAAATTCATTCTTATTTAGATGATTATTATATTTTCGGTATTTGGTATTTCAAAGAGGCAGAGCCACTTATTGCGTTAAAAATAAATGAACTTTATTAATCATTGCTATAAGGCGAATATTGGTTTTGAATTCGTATTGTGTGCTCTGAAGTTCCTGAAAATTAGGAAGAATGCTCTACCTGTTTGTTAAAATAAGCCAATACTTTGCTTAGCATTTCGAATAAATCAACGATATTAAAACCATTAAAAGCTTTGCAGTTTAATTTCTTAATGTATACTTCTTGAAAATGACAAAAGAAACAATTATACTTAATCAATAATAACAATCAAGAAATAATTTAGCAGTAACTCTGATAGTGGGTTACCAGATAAACAAAAATAGTGGCAGATTGGTGGAAATTTTCGAAGTGTTAACGCTTGCTGGCTATTATATTGTATTTTCAATGCACGTGAATAACTCGTTTAGTAACTAATTGTTTTAGAAACTTTAATAATTAAACATTGTCAAGGTAATTAAAAATAATACCATATTTCAGTCCGCGCAGCTCCCGCCTTCAACTGCTTCCTCTCTTCACATTTTAGCTGTCCTCCGTTCGGAGATGTAGGAAAGGTGGTGATGGAGGGAGAGTTTGCCCTATATCCTTGCTACAATACATGCGTGCATGACTGAATGTAAGGTGGGAACAGATACAAAACGAAGATTTTCAAGAAAATCAGTCTACCCCAAACTACTTTTTACACGGAAAATGTTTCGAAAATTAAGTTTTTCTAACACATGTCTAATTATTTGCATTATAACACCTTAAAGATAGTACTTGACAAGTAAAATGTACATCTTGAATTTTCTAGAATACCCTCTGAAGGCGTCTTCATTCTGATCATATTGAAGCGTTTATTATTGTTGGCCCCACGTGATGGTAGCCAAGTACGAAGCGCTTTCGTTGTTGCACCACGTTAAAGAGCAGCAGCAGTTTAGCCCCGTGCTCAGATGTACGATGACGTTGGCGGTGCTTCAAGATTCAGTCCACTACCAGACGAGTAGATCTACGTACCTTTTGTTGTGAAGATCTACTACCGTTGAGGTACCTCAGCTAAACTCAGCCTGCATGCTGGTTTGACTCTCTCGGGGTGGTAGCGAATGAGGGTAGTTTGGGGAGTGATCTTATAGAGTTAGGGAAACACACGTTACTTTTACTTCAATTTATTGACAGCTAGAAGATGCGAGATAAGCACTTTGCTGTACAATCTGCTAAATCAAATAATCAATAGAAACTTCCTAAATCGATGACACACATGTACTTTACTTAATAACCTTGTTTCTTTAACTTAGCTGTATTTAACTAAGTCTAGATGTGCTTAACTGACTTTACTATTCATCACCAAGAGCGTCGATAATTAACTAAGTATTGCTGAGTGTTGCGATGCTTAACTTGAATGCCGATTTGTAACTGAGAGTCAACAGCGATGTTTAACTTTAGTACCCCGATGTAACTGAAAGACAGCAGCGATGTAACCTTAATGCTCCGATGTAACTGAAAGACCACCCCGACGTGCTGTAATCTACTTATAAAGCAAAATTACTGACATGGCGGCTTCTTTCCAATTGGTCGGAAAGTCCGCGAACCTGGAGATGATATTACCTAAAATACATAATTTCCCACCTAGGATGCACCATAACGCCCACGCGATAAGTGCTACACAATGGAAAAAAGAACTCTTCTCTAAACTAAAAGGGTCTTTACCATCACTTGGTTCTCTATTGCACTCAACGCTACTCGTGCGTGCTGTGACAATAGAGTATCTCCTAACAAAGGAAGTTTCTCTTTCTACTTTCCGAGTTTGGAGTAAACACCTCCGAACTGCTCTTGCTATAAGCTAATTTTTACACTCTTAAATACATGAAATAATTGAGTATTAACACTTTTTAAATATAAACTAATAAACAATTAGTAAACTGACAGTGGTTATTATAGAGAAGCCGACTAATGGTCTCAATATTGTGAATAACTGGTAAACCTTGAGAGAAGACAAAATCTTCCTACAAAAAAAAAAAAAAAATAGATTTCGTTAAAACACAATTTATGTTCTATACATTTTTTGTGGAGTTAACCGTTTCCGAGATACTCCTTGTTATTGGTTTCTATTTTAAAATACTTAAGCTTTTCTCAAACGAGGAAAATGTCATTCCTTTTTATTTTATTTTACTCCTTGTCATGCACACAGAACTGAATGTCAGCCACAGAGCAACAAGTTTTAAAAGTCTTTTGCCTATCGCTTTAGCATAGTTCATTCCTTTATTTCCCTTCTATGTATAAGGAATTAAGTAATAAGACTATTCCTGCTAATATTTATCGTGATTAGTATGAAGTAGATAGAAGAATAAGCTTTTGTAAAAATAGTTTCTTACAGTGTACTTAGAGAAAGGCCAGAGTATTCTAGAAATTCGTCCCACTCTATACTACCGTTAACATGCAAAGGTTTTCGTTGTTTAACTTTTTATTTTTAATTTAATTTTATGTATTTTTTGTAGTTTGCTTTAAAATGACTCTGAAGATTTGGATTAAAATATCACATATTTGAGGCATCAATAGAATAACATGCACATTTTGAAAATTCTGTGAACTGCCTGTGAAATCCTGTTATTAAAATCAGCCGAATTGCTTTCGAGATTATAAAAACTTATCTTAATAGTTCCCTTAATTAGCATAGATATATGAAAAAGATTTCATTTTGTTTTATGCATACTCTGCATGTATTCCCATGTTTGTCGCTATTTAAGTACTACCAAACGCCATCTAAACAGCCTATTATGATGTGGAATTAGTCTATTTATATGGAAATTTTAGCACGTATTATGCCCATAATGAGTGTCTCCACAGTGTAATCTGAACCAGGTATCCAACAGAAGCACACACTTATAATTAAAAAACTGAAGATACTATTTTGGGCGAGATTATCAGCTTCAATATAGTTATGAACTTACATTGCAAAGGGTTTCTAACATCTATATATTTTCTTCCATTTAAAGTTGATAGATGATTTACTGTCCAATCTGTCATAATTTTTTTTTTCCCAGGACGTGCTTATACATGTGCTAAAAAAAATCTTGATTTTTGTAGACAATGGATGCTTTGAAAGTAAAGAATATTTAGTTTAGCTTAGTGTACTGAAAATTGCAAAACTCCATGCACTGTACCTACTCATTCCCTACAATATAACTAATAAAACTACTCATACATTTCTGGGCGCAATTTTTATGAAAAGAAAAATAATTCGTTTAATCTTAGAATCTGAATCATTTAAAAATTGCATTTGCATAATAGATATATGAAATAGAGTCCCCTTCGTGAGGTAGTGGTTACCACTAAAACCTAAGATTGCAGGCTCAATGCTGGTGGAGAGAGATGAATTTTTTCGGATGCAATTCTTAGCTTGGCTTCGGAAGGAAAGTAAAACCGGTGGTTCCATGTAGTGTTTATTTGCACGTAAAGGAACCCCATACCTTGAAAGAAGAAGGTTCCTGGGTAAGATTTCGCCATTTCGCGTCCGCAAGTCGTGATTTTGTCCTACAGTGTGATCTATAGGCGACGAGCTGATCCCTCATCACCGTGGCGCAAAGCGGCGAACTTACGAACTAGAAATCCAAAACCGATGAGGGAAACATAGTAACGATGCCCTATACTCCACCAGGGAATTATAGAAATGAAGCTCACTATATGAAATAGTGTTCTCTCGAGAGGTACCAATTATTTAGAATGGAAACTTTGTGTTTCAGCTGAAGCGTTATTGAAAAGCAGTTTTATTCCGAAACTTATCACGTTATTGGATAGGTAGAATCAGACTGAAAAATTCAATGCCATAGCCGGGATTTGAACCACGGATCTCCCAATCCCTAGCCGGTTGCTCTGCCACTGAGCTACCATGGCAACATGATCATAATAGTTTGCTATACTATGAATCCTGGGACTTAAGTACTTACAACATTGTAAGTCGTCATTGGGGTTGTCATCACAAAATAATTTGAGAACACCTTGTGGTTTACCGGGCAACTTGCGAGTCAGTTGAGAAACTCAATGCTGTGCCAGCATGATGCCATGGTAGCTCAGTGGCGGAGCAACCGGCTACCGTGGTTCAAATCCCGGCTATGGCATTGAATTTTTCAGTCTGACTCTACCTATCCAACTCCTGTCCTACACACGGCTGGTGTGAAAAAACAATTAATCCATTATCACGTTATTGTCAACAGTAATTTTAGATAGCACAGTGGCAACAAACGTTCACATATAGCAATAGTTCTAGAGGAATAACTATCTTCAATTACATTACTTGTTACAGCTGTATGAAATAAGTAGGGTTACTATGCTGAAAAAAAAACTGATGTGTTCCATTCACATGAGTTTCTCTGCCTGTTCTGCAACAAACCATTCCTACAAATGATTATACTTCATGCTAATCAAGATGAACGTTAGTACAAGTTGTCACAACTGCGCCGTATTTCACGTGCTCAGATAACCCTTCGTTCATTTAAAGAATTGCAGAGCTCAATGGGGCAAATCTAATTAAACACTGTTCAGTGGTGGTATTGGTAACGGCGCATACACAGTTACAAAACTAGCTATTGGATTGATAGGTGACAAAGTTTTTAATCAATTCTAAATCTAAAAGGTGACTATTTTCTGAAAAGTAAAAATCTCCATAACTGAAGAGGAAAACGTGTTAACCTTTTCGACCTGTTTGTACTGTCCCTGTATGCGATATTACGGACTGTAATAAAACCTGAGAACTTCTCTCGATGAACGAGATTCCCTCACCGTTTCCGCTGATATGCAAGAGGAGTGGAACGCAGGTCGCTCGCGTGAATACCGCCACTGGCCGGTGTTTACTTGGAAATCTGCTGTTCTTTAAACGCACGAAGGGCTGTCTGCACACTTGAAATACGCCGCTGTTGGTCCGCTTTGTATTATTTGCTTCCTTTTAAGTAGAAGAGAAATAAATACACTAGGTTATAGTGACAGTCAAATCCTTTCAAAGGTGGCCATTATTTGAAACAATTGAAAGATGGTTCTCTTTGCATGGCCAGGAGTAAAACAAAAGATATATGAAATGAATGCGAACCGTGTGAGAAAGTGTTGCAAAATGAAACCAGTAACAAGGAATAGCTTGGAAATGGTTAGCTCTACAAAAATCAATATGATAACAATTCTGTGATTTAATGAGATCTTCATTTTTTTCTGTAGCATGTTTTTTGTTCATATTTTGCTGTTTACTAGTTGCGCAACGGTAATCCAGAATAAAGGAGACTTCAGAGGCTGTTCCCATGAAATTCAGGATGTTCATCTTATTTGTCGTGTAAATATATTTCAAAGATGGCATTTTAACCAAAATCGTTCAGACATATTTTTTGAGACAGTCGAAAAATGTCGAAAAATGTTGTATGTAAAGAGTAATTTAAGGTGTGGAGTACTTTGTGTAGCATCCTCGAGGGATATTTATTAACTTTAAGTACCAAGTTTGGGATTTAACCGACATTTCGTTTTTTGAGATATGCTGTACACACTGCACTGCCTGCGGTGCCATAAGTAGTTAAAGCGGGTGTTAAACACTACCAAAAAAATGTACACACTGCACACATACCGAGCGACCTTTTTTCTAAATATGTTTCTTTTTATTCTGGGGCCTTCAAAACATGATCTTCCTATGCAATCTCGGTATAGAAATTTTGGGTGGAATACAATACCTATTATATACTTTCCACATGCATGCTAGAGAAAGTATTATGGCGACGCATATAATATAGATAGCTCACGGAATATATATGAAAAATACCTGAAATGGGAAGAGTAATTGTGGAATTTTAATGCCTTTGAGTGTATATAGTGTCTTGCCGATATCGAGTAGATATGGGAAAGTAGTAGATATTATAGTGGGTAGAAATGTTTAGCATTTCTCTCTAACCTGTATTCTCCCTAGCATTAGCGATCATTGGCTTTCCTGCTAGATTTCACTTGATTTTGAAGGTCTGATTGAAGTTTACTGGAACAAAAAAGTACAGATAGAAATTTTTGAGCTTACACTTTTTTGCTCAATTCTAATAGCTCTTGAGCGACCTGTCCTGATAACAACTCATGCTTCATTGGTGATAACGTGAAAGTTGCACTGACCCTTCTTTACGCGAAGCTGTTGTAAGTCAAAACTGCTGAGGGCTTTATTTCTCCGTCTACTTTTTTGTGCGAGTGTACATTAATAACCAGTAATGCCGTACTGGAGTTGTTGAGTGATGTATCAGGGCATCTTCTGTGTCAACTCGATATCCTTTACTTATCTCTGCTTTTTAATCACCCATCGCCACGAAAATGTTTTATACAACTGTTATATGCTGACATGAGGGTAAACCCCTATATGGCGACGTGGTGTTTCATTTGTCTTTTGACTGACGTCATTGCCAATGGGCAATAAAGTTAGTAGAAGCTACAATGAGGCAGTATGTAGGCAGACTTTGTCACCATTTCCTATACATGTACGTCACCTGATCTTTCCAGCAAGTCACCTCACGTCGCAACCATCAGCAGACCCAGCTCCCGTGCTATGGCTGTGACCAGGGTGGTCCCGAAACCTTACCATCCACTGATAGAGCAATATATTCCATCTTATTTATCTGCATATGCAAATGAGGATGGGTAAAATGCACTAATGTCTTGATCCTGTTCCTGATGGGCAGATGGATAGGCCCCGAAATATATTTTTATTGATTACCGTTTTCCAGTCCATTATATACTAAATTTGTCATAGCAGCCCATCGGAAATATAATTATATTGAACGATCATTTGGGGCGTTCCTGGAGCTTGAGCTATACTGTGGTTTGTGTGACAGATCTCCGCTTATTTATCTGGAAGCAAAATATTTGATAGACGGTGCATTTAATGCAGTATCTAATTTTGTTCACTGGCCAACGGCACAATTACTTTCGAAACACTTGCCGAACGCTCCAAGGAAGACTGTTATAAATGTGCTCGTTTAAATCTTACGTAAAGGGGTTTATTCTTGATATTAGAAAGCCTGAGCGGTTAAAATTTCATTCTACTGAAATTTATACATTTTTATCACTAAATATTTATTACGATTACTGATTTTGCTAAAATTGGGCGCTTATAAAGTTAAGCAATCATTTAATTATTTATATTAAAATATAAATAACTTGTGATTTTTTGTAATTATTTATTGTGATTATTTATATTAAAATATTTGGAATTGAACATGATATTTTTATTCCCACTATAACATTATTAAGCATTGTCATTTTCAGCGGCGGTTACTCCATTATTGTAATCACTGATAAGTGATGTTCAAAATTCCAATCCCTTCCCTGCTTTCTGGGATGCGTTTACTTTTAGTGTTCATCTGGAACAACACAGCTGACAGTCGTCAGGTTTGACTAAGGCCTGTTCCACATAACTTTGTCTAGTATCTCTTAACTAAATGGAAATTGTGCAAATGCTGTGATTCTCAGCGTCTCAATCTACATTGGGTGTGAAACACCGCTTAATTTTGCTCAGAGACCTCTTTATCAGGCTTGAGGTTCTTATACGTATCATAAATCTACGACACGGAACCAACGGCTTTACTTCCCTTCCGAAGGAAGCCATGCTAAGGATGTTTACGCCTAGTCACCTCGCATTGGTTGTCGCAGTATAACAGACAATTCTACGCTACAAAGTATTTTCTTATTTAAAATGAATTTTTATGTTAATATCTCCGAAGAAAATTGTCAAATTTACATTTTCATAGTCGCATTACTCAAATATATTATGTAATAAGAATCAGTGAATCTAAACCACGCTTGAATTTTTATCAACAAATGCACATAGGAGGGTCCTTCGTTTCAAACCTGCCTCTCGGACGACGAAAGCACATACATCTATCAAAATCGCCTGACCTTGCACTGAATAGGGTTTGTATATCACTATTCTAAGGTGTACTTAGTCAAACAGGAGAAAAGGGAAGTGAATTGCACGACAAAGATATATATTAGCGGGGCAAGCTTATAAGAAATAAGGAGTAGTAGCAAGTTGAGGGTTCTCACTTTGCGGTAGCCTATCTCATCCGCCTGCGAAGGGAAATGTCATTTACAGTTCAGTCTAAGGTTATCTGACATGGCACATATTGGAAATGATATTGCGTGACACTTATATGACGATTGTGTTGACCGTGTGTAATTACTATGATGAATCATAAATGCCTGTTAGAGATGAGTGTCGATACAATTTACATTGATTTTCTAAGGCATTTGATAGTGTCTATCACGCTATTATGCTATCTAAAATAGTTAATTATGATTTCTCGCCTTCGGTGTTACGAGTAGAACGAATTTCCTCGTTGTTAATGAACAGGTGTGTTCTTTGTGAGCATTGCTTTTCTACTGCTTTTCGTGGTTTCAGGCCAGCCTCTAGGCTCGAACCTCGGCCCATTATTATTTTGTTTTTATTTGATATTTAGTAATGATGTAACTGTGTAAGTATACAGAATATTTTTCAGACTCCTTAAGACATTTAAATCCGTTGCAACCTGTTCTCGTGTATCTTGAGTTTGAAGGGGACATTAATAGTGATATGAATGGACTACAAAAACCGCTTGGCCTTCAATATTAACAAGTGCTGTGTGCTGTGTAATGTCATATTCAGATATAGTGTTTCCAGTGAGCCAGTTTACACATTGAATACAATACATTTTCCACATAAGCAGTCTTAGGCTCACCTTGGAATCCAAATATGCAAATATTGTACGTTTAATGACCACATAGATTCAATCGCCAAACATGCACTCAAAATTTTGGATTTTTATTTAAATTCAAAATACCATAATAATTGTCAAACTAAGTGTATACCCTATAGTGTATAATAATAATAATAATGATAAACAATAATAAATAATAATAAATAATAGTAATAATTACTTAAATTATATTTCTTATTATAATGTACATTATGGGTACATCTGATGTGCTACATCAGCTTAGCTTCCTGGCTATTAAGCGAGATTAGCTAACTTTCCCAAATATTGCCCTATTCCTTTATTTTTTCTCTTTCTCCACATTTAGCATTTTCATCACTATAATTTCTCCTGGCATACAAATCCATTTGTGTTCTCAAACTTCTTTTCTCCAGTTTCTTACCTCTTTAATTCAGTTAAGCAGTGAACAATAAATACTGTCCTCTTCTCCGCATAAAATACAACGTTCTAATTCATTGCATCTTATCCCTTTAAAAAGTAATGTTCTTGTCCTAATTCAAGCTAATCCTTCCCTCTCTTATTTATTACAAATATCTGCATGCCCCTTTCTTGATCATTCTTTCTTTATTTTTTGGTAAAAACAAAGTTGCTTTTTATTTTCTAGCTCACTCCGTATTGCCTGCTCACCTATGTCTTCTATTCCTATTTCTTATTGATTTTCAGGATGCGTTTTCATTTTCTTCTTTCTAACTCCATGTGTCTCCCATCCCTATTTTTGTCAATATTTTCTCTAGTGCCACCCACCAGCACTTCTCGCTCTTAATTATCTTCAGTTGTTTCATACATAGTTTTAGCAGAGTAAGTTCTGTAGTATAAAATTAAAAATATAACCTATATTGCTACTTTAGAAATGAAAAGTAGGAGAATGAAACAGGGGACACTAGTAGTTAAAATCGTTAAACCACGAAGTCGTGAAATGGGGGCCTGCGGTTCAAAACCTCCTTGTTGAGGACTTTTCCAGGCTTTCCTTAGTCGAAATTTAGGAGGCTACCCTAAACTTCAGGTATTCATGACCCTTTAAAATGACTATTTTGATCAAAATTTTGGGTTTTTAAGTTTTGGCATTTTGTTGCTTCTTAGTTTATATATGATACGTTGTTTTATTTGGTCATTAGTTCATTTTTCTAACTGAAAACAGTGAAGACTTTAAACGGAATACAAAATTTTGTCCCTCATTGTCCCATTTATTCATTTTTATAGATTACTTTTAGTTTAAAAATAATGGACCCATCAAAATGCAAGTTAAATGACTGTATCTTATCTCTAATTAAAGTAAATTATATAATTTATGTTATGAAGTAAAAAAAAGTTTTGAAAATAGCAAAACACACGAATGTGTGCAATAATGTGACAGATGTGTTTTTTGCCCCAGAATTTAGTTACAAACAAAATCTTTAAATCACTGCTGCAAATAGTTCATTCGACGTAAAACAGTTTACAGTTTATCACAGCACGCCGTCCGTTGCTTGCACACCACTGCGCAATAACACGACTCAATACAAACCAGACAACAAACAACGCACTGCTTGCTGCTTTTATAGCGAAAAAATGACGTCAGAACCTTTCTGGAAACCTTTCGAAGGTAAGAGAAGCATCTCGAATATCAGAAGAATCGCTATGTCGCGTGAAGTTTTTGCGTTCCGAAGGATCATGTTGCGTCGCGCCGTGTTTACCATCGAAAAGCGATGTCACAATAATAAATAGAAATATGTTGGGAGGAAAAAAAACCTCGCTGAAATAAATAAAAAATTTTAAACCTAAAAATATATATTGTAAAAGTCTCCGAGGTTCAGAGCATTCTACAAATATTTAAGAATGTTTCGATCCAAAGAAAAAAAGTTTACATAAATTCACCAACAATTTCGTATGTTTTGAAAAATAGTTATTTATATATATATATATATATATATATATATATATATATATATATATATATATATATATACACACACACATACATATACTTTTTAATGCTACCATTAAAACTTCGTATTTTTTCACTGTTTGCCCGCAGAACACTTAGTATTGGTTCCCTTATGGATCAGTAAAAGTTTAATAAAGATTGCTCAATAACTGATTTTGTAACTAAAGGCTCACGAATACCTTAAACCTGGAATGTTGCCTTCCAAAATTTTCTTTCCCGAATATTTCATTTCATGCAATACCATGATGCAGAGTCGAAAGTGGTAAGAATGAACTTTGATTATTTGGGAGGATAGGCCTTTGCTTCTTTTTACATAATATCCTCCTCAGAAACCGATCCACTATTTAAAACAGTTTTATAAACACTGAAAAAAGAGGGAATTTATTTATGAAAAATGTTAAAAAAATAAAAATATAAAAAATATTGGGCATATTTCCAGCAACTTTGGCAAAGCTGGAGTTCAAATTCGAGATACTGTTGTATTCTATACTCTGAGCTTTTCTTAAATGCTAACGTTATTTATTAAGGAGCTGATCTATTTTTAATGAGGAAGCTTACACCTGGATTACGGGTTCTTAATGGAACCTATTTATATCTCTCAGCTACACACGTTTAAGTGCTTACCTTTTTTCTACACTTGTTAGATTTTAACGTAAGAAAAAATGAAACTAAACTATTACTCTAACCCCTCGAGGCAACGGAGATAAATTAAGGGTATATGTGTAAGAAATTATGAAATTACAGGCCCAGCATTTAAGTGCAACATTTTTGCTCAATCACTATGCTGACAGTTGCTGGTTAATTCATAGAATTTATTAGGGGCTAATAGCGCGCAATTAGACGAGTGGAGCCTAGACAGGCTTAGAAATTAATGATGCGGGGAGAGCACTGGGGCCCAGTAATCTGATTGAAGCCCCCTCCTTCTTATTCAATTATGTTTGACGCACGGTCTTGAGGCCGGCTCCCTCAGGATCTTTCTTGGCACTGATTAAGCACATTCTCTCAAAGTTACCTTGCCTCTGGCTTATACGCTTCATGGGACGAACATCAAGCAAGATCAGATATCACTCTGCCTGCTTATTGCGCGTAACAATACCTGAGGTCGAGGTGTTTATACCATAGGTTCGGTCTGTTCCTTTTACGTCATTTTTAACGAACTCACTGAAAACATAGGTAACAGAATCGTATCATGTTTCTCTAACACTTTAGACCGTGCTTCAACGACGTTTTCTATGGTAAGGCTGCCAGATTGGGCGAGGAGTAGCCAACTTAACTCTTCTCCGCCGTGCCTTACTTCACCGGTAATATAAACAAAAGCAATAGGTTATGATTGGTGCTGAACGTTTTACTGTTTTTTTCCATCACAAAATAGTTCCTCTTAAATTGCTGATAGAGTACAGGAATGTCGTATTTGTTGTCCAAATAATATAATCAAGGAACTAAATTTACTGATCATTTAATAATTATTTCTTAATATAACAATGCACATCCGTAGTACAGTTCAATGGCTGCTTCTAGTCAGCAAGTAATGGCGGAAACATTTAATACCAGTGTGGTGAAACATAAAAAAGGAAAGAATTACTCCTAGTGTATATAATATGTTTAGGGTAAAGTGCCTTACATTTTCATTAAATAATATTCTTAGCTTAACAGTAGATTTTACTGGTGTTTCCGATAGTAGCATAAAGTGTACAAAACTAAGTTAGCCTAGGTACGACATCTTGTGGAAGCAGCTTTCCAACAAGTGACAGCCGAAACTGCAGTGAATGTATATCGCACATTGTTTGGGAAGAGTAAATAAAGTAAGATTTGGAGGGAATTTTGGACATTGTCGTTCACCTACTTAGGCCCTACTAATTATGAATCTCGGATAATTCAGACAGTTCGATTGCATCTGCAACAAATGATTCGTATCTTGAAGGAGTGGGACCAGTTTCATCTTGACATTAGCTCTCTTGGTTAGTTACTGCATTGTGACATTATATTAAATAAATGTGCAACGGATGGTGCAAATGTGAATACTAAAATTCCCTAAGAAGATGTTGAAGTGACATACGTATGCAATACGTCAGCAAACTTTCAAAACAACATGTCTGTATTTTATAAGTTTACAGAACAATTTTACACTTCATACAAAAATATTACGACTCGCTTATCCTATTTTAATTGTGTTTTATTTTTTTATTTTTTTGGTAGTGTTTAACGGCCGCTTTACTGCTCTGGCACCGCAGGCGATGACACTGATGATAGATGAAGATGGAGCCCCGGTGGAATGAGATGGCGGGGGAAACCGGAGAACCCGGAGAAAACCTGTCCCTGCGGCGCTTTGTCCACCACAAATCTCACATGCGGTCACTTGGGATCGAACCCGGGCCGTCTAGGTGAGAGGCGAATGGTCTGACCACTCAGCCGCGGTGCGGCCGTGCTTTATTTATTATACATTTAATAGAGTTAATCACCATCTGTGAACAGTGAAAGTAGGTAGATATCTATTTCTTTCCTGCCAAATGCAGGTACGTGATTTTATAATTGCACGGCAGACGGATCAGTTTAACACCACATGATATGTGCACGTGCGTTCGCGGAAGAATACATTTTGATTTGTTTACATCGCCGTTGAAGTAAGGATGGACATATAATACTTTCATTTTGATGCGGCTATGCAGCGGCCACTAAAACTTCAGGACTACATTCTTATTGATCAGCTTTTATAATGAGGAATTCCGATTGATCTTATCGCGGTGGTAGCGTGGCTACTTGCCAAGCGAGAGATGTGGGTTCGATTCCCCCAGCTGGTAGTCCTGGTCCACGGTTACTCAGGCTTGTGAAATCCCTGCGGGGCCAATTAAGGAGCTACTTGATGGAGAAGTAGCGCTCTCCAGGTGGAGAGGAACGCATTAACCGGACGGGAGGGGCTCGAGGCGCTGACCATTTCTCACCCTCCAATACTGCACCCCATCCATGACGCCTGTCCTGGGCCGAGATGGGGGACGCAGCGGCCATGCGGTAGGCCCCGGCTCCATGTGGGCTGTTGCGCCAGGAGTTTAATTTGAGTTGATTTTCATTAGTTTGATAAAATATCTATAATAATGTTAATGATATCGGACGTCCCAAAAGAGTCTCAGCAGTGAACTCGGGCCGCTGTAACTGTGGTTACGTTGGTAACAGAACCATGATGGGGCAGCATTACTTTGAGCAGGTTTGTCCTCTTTTATTCTACTCGAACAACATTGTGAGAACTGTGTGCTTGTGCTTCTGAAACGAAGTCAAAATATCAACCGTTGAAGAGAAAACGTTTTCAATTGACGTATTCTCTGATGATACAAATTTCAGAAAATGTAGAACGTTTTGCACATCTGGTATGTCCCCATCGCAATACGTAACCAATTTACATGAGTTTAACATGACTCTCAGAAAAGCGGTAGGCCGAAACTTTTAAAGAGGCTAAACTGGACGAAGTTTCAGATGAAATATTAAGAAGGCCTACTAAATGAACGCGGAAATCAACACAGGAAACAACTGTTTCTGTGGAGACAGTACATAGAGCTGTTAGTAAGGAAATGAAACGTGTCCCTATAAATGTGAAGTACCCCTAAAACAAAATGAACTAAAGGAAAAAATCACAGAAACAAGAGCAAGAGTCGTAATCGTCCTATAGGGATGAGGAAAGCAATTCTAACACCATCTTTGGTAAATAATTATTCTCAATTTCAGTTCAGCTCACCTTCAATATTTGCCTACTGGAAGGTCATGAGTGAGCCTGCTAGCGCATTCACCTCGCTGAGAGAGACACCCGTTGCTTAACAATGTGGTTACGTTTCCTATACTCGAGGTTATCTCACTAGCAGGGATGTTCCCAGCTTGACTTCGGTTGTTACACCCGATAAAGAAGCTACGTAATAAACATTGGTCCCTTTATATTTTTGTTTACTTTCTCTAGTACGTGTGTACAATGGCAATAGCGGTAGAGACTATATTGTATTCTACCCAAAAATTTTGATGCCGGATTTACCGTAAATGCATGTTCTGAGGACCACTGAATCAAAATCTTAAGATGTTTATTTTCGCAAAATGAATGAAGTAGTAGCACAGATAAGTTACTAAATTAACCAATTTTCATTCGGATTTTTAAAGTACGATAAACTAGGAGTTCTAGCTCTCGAGCAATATAAAAAAAGACTTTAGTGTACACTATTTTGCAATATCAAAACACACAATTGCTTGCAGTTATACTTTAGTACTTAAAGCAGTAATTGCTTACATGAATATCGCATTGTGAAAGCATACCGTTTCCCCAACAGGCCAACACATGCAACTCTGAAAAGGAATTCTGTATTTCTACATGAAAATATAAATTCCCCTTTTTAAGGGGGTGCGGAATAGGTATTGGGTCAAAAAATACAATTTTTGGATTATTGTCTAATATGAAAGTATGAAGTTTTTTCTTCATTATATTGTTTGAATTACCTCGATACCTATCCTAGAAGTAGGTAAATTATTAAAATATGGGAATGTGGTTCCCAAGGTCGTGGGTTAAAACCCGGCGAGGGCGATAGCTTTTCTCGGGTGTAAAAACCTTAATAAAGCTGCAAATACCGTATCGTAGATTTACAGCACTAAAAGAAACTCAAGATTGATAAAGAGGCCTCTGTGCAAAATTAAGCTGTCTTTCACGCGCAATATAGAATGAGAGGCCGAGAACTACAACAGAAAAGGAGCATCCATAAATGAAACACAATTAAATTTAGATGAAGAAAGCCACAGGATTGCCTTAACATATGCTTTACGAACTCTTAAATCAAGTAAAAGAGGTGAAAAGGAAAATAAAGAGGATTGTGAAGAACCAAACTATGGTGCAGGCCTCTCTGAAGTTTCAACTTTGGAGCTCATTTCCCGCAAGATCAAATTTTCCTCACACAAGGAACATTTACTCAGTTGATAATAAATGTTACATCTAAAATTTTTAGGAGCTTTTTGAGTTGAACCCTGAGAAAACTTAACATTTTGGAAAATATTAACAAATGTGTACTTAATATATGGGGAAAATTGGTACAAGCCAAAAATATATTTTTCAAAAACTATTCAACTTTTTCAAAAGCTGTTATTTTAGCTATTATAAGAATATTATACCCACAGGTTATAAAACTTTCTAGACACTAAGGTGACACAGTGTCACTAAATTTGTTACTGGCATTCCAATTCGTTTTATAGCTATTGACGACCAAGTGCTGTGTAATTTTCAGCTCTAGTGGAACTAGGTTAAATACACTAACAATGTGCCAGACGTCAGGATTCAAAAATAATAACACAGTGGTAATTGTTTTTTTTTTTTCACACAAGCCGCGTGTAGGACGGGAATTGGAAAGGTAGAGTCAGCCTGAAAAATCAATGCTCTAGCAGGGATTAAAACCACGGCTGCTCTAACATGGCAACATGACCACACGGCCTTAAATTCCACAACCTATTCGCATGTTTCCTGGTAAATTACAAGCTGATCTGAAATTATTTTGCGATAACAATGTCTAAAGAACCTTGAGTTGCGGGCTTCATGGTTAACTAACCAGTCAGTTAGTGTTAATTGTTTTTTCCACGCAAGCCGTGTGTAGGACAGGAGTTGGATAGGCAATCTGACGCTACCTATTCAATAATAAAACAGTTTAACAACAATACGAAGGTTCAAATGTCTCGTGTGAACATGCCGAAGTGTCGCCGCAGTCACGGTTCTTTCGAAACACGTTAATTTTTAGCACCTTGTTGCCATTCTCAGGTTCTGATGGCGGTTCCCTAGGAACAATGGCGGCTAACCTAAGTCATGCCAAAGGGGATAAAGGTATTTGGAAACTAATTTTAAAAGTTTTATTTCTGGGAGGAGTCGCAAGAAAACGCGGGGGAGGGTGTGAGTGGCAGGGGTTGTCGACAGGCTCGTGTTAAGCGGAAAGCCATTTAACGAAGTGTGGTCTAAATGTGTTAAAAGGTATGAAAAGAACGAAGAAAGAACCACAAAGAGAAATAAAAGAAATGCTAAGGTGCATGAAATGTTGGAAAGAGAGAGAAACACTCACTATATGTGTGTTAGAGGACGACGGCTTTGCCCAACAACTGCTCCATCCGGTTTTGCATAGAAGTTGAATGAAACTGACGTAGCATCAGCGCTGGCTTCATGCGCAGCATTGCCTCATCCGAATGTCATCATCTGCCAGCTTTTCTGTGTGAAGGAATTCACCATTCAAATTTGGTGAAAACCTCGGTAAGATAGACTTATGAATTGGGTGCTAATAGATATTTAGAGTATGTTATTTCAATATTAAATTTCATATTTTACATTGTGGGCATCTAATGTCTATGTGCACTTCTAGAGTCAGGGTGCTTTCACACTTTAAATGGTGGAATTCAGATTCACATTTCCAAAAGCGTAATGATTGTGGACTGTGAAATATTTCTTTAAAACGGAAAGAAGTTTTAAAAATAAAACTATACACTTACACAGTTCAAAAATAACTTTTTTTCATCGAAAAACATATAAAAGCTTATAAACTTCGCAAAATTACCAGATACATTTGATGCCTTCATGATGTGAAACAGCTTCGAAATGTAATTACTTTTCAAATATCAGACGTGTTCCATTTACATTATATTCACTATTAGTTCTGCAAACAAACTATTCTTACTAAAGATCACTCTTATCTAAATCATGCTAATCAAGGTAAACATTACTAGAAATTGTATCATTACTTACTTTCTTATAAGTAGAAGGGAAACTAGGCTAAAGCGATAGTCAAATATTGTAAAAACTGCCGCTATGCGATTCTCATTGAAATTTACTTCTCTTTATACTCCAGCAGTAAAAAAAAAAAAAATGAAACGGATTAGAATTTTGAGAAAAGTACAGTATTTTAAGACTGAAACCAGTAATAGGGAATATATTTGAAATGATTAGCTCCACAAATATTGTATATCCCAAATTGAGTGCCTGAATGAGATCTACATTTTTGTATAGTGAGTTTTTGTTTATCCCTTACTGTTTACCATTTATGCAAAAGTCAATCCGAATGAAGAGCAATTCAGGGACTATTCCCAAGAAATAAGAGGGTATAAATATTAGCTACCATATAAACATATTTAATATGTGGCATTTTAATAAAATCGTAATTAATTTTTGAGAAAATAGAAAATCTTGAAAACTGTTCCATATAAAGGGTCGTTTGGAGTGAAAACCTTCGTGTCGCATCAGGTTTGGCATTCGCACATACACAGGGAGACAGATACACGCAAACACAAATGAACCTTTTCCTAAAATTGCTCTTTTGGATTCAGGGGTCTTTAAAACATGTATTTCCAGTAAAGCCTCGGTATATGTTTTTGGATGGAATACAACACCTTATCTACATGCTATGTACACTGTACACATATGCTAAAGAAAGTAATAAAGAGAAAAAAAAAACATGTAAGTCATTCTCTAATTTCTTTCGGCCAAACTATTAAATTTATACACTGAAATGATCTAAAGATTATGAAGACAAATGCTAAATTGTACACAAAAATTGTGTCTCCCACAAACAATACAATATTTTTATTTACTTACAAAATATTACTTTCAGATATGTGTGACGCTTCCCTAGCCACCTGTTCCTATTTACTGACGAATCAACATTCCTGATAAAACCTTGCAGTACATGTTAACTATTCCACTTTAGTTCTGAATGGTACGTTACACACAGACCGAGGATTTGCATATTAATCTATGCTTCTATTGAAGGGCCAGAGTTTCTTACATATTTTTTCATTTCCAAATATGCATACTAAAAACTCCATACTTTTGTTCTATTTTGTATCTAACTGCGTATTTCTGCATGTTTACATTTTTTGCTAAAAATTTGCAACTTAACAAATTTAAGTGTAAAATGGGTTTACGATTCTGAGGAAATAATAACTCATGTACTTTTATAGTATATCTGACAATTTTTCTCTTGTGTTTAACGGGAGATGGATAACCATCTTCTAAATGGTTTCTTAGAATTAGCTTGTCAGCCAGGTAGTTTGTGGTTTAATTGCTAGCTTATGTTCATTACTGCTATTCCAAAAACTAGATACACTAGCCATCTTTGTATTCATCTGTATCGATAGCATAGTACCAACTCATTCCCATTTATCCCACTAAATATTTGTTAATATTGAAAGTTTTAGTCCATGTTTCATAGAGCATTGCTTACTTTGAATATCAATATCCAATATGATAACTTTATAATTGTCAAACTCATGGAAATACCTGCAATTAGGAACAGCATTAAATTCCCTTTATTAAAATTTACTCTTTAGCTGGCAATTTCAAAGTAAAAATAAAATATATAACCTTAGAAGGAAGCCCAAAAGTTGTGAAACTGATTTTAATTAACTAAATTTAGGGATTATTTCATTCATGACTATCTATTTGAGCTCACATTTTCATGTTTAGTGCATATTTAAGGGCGTATTACTTTCTCTACACATACCGTGCACAAAGTGTATAGAAAAGGTATTGTATTGCACCCAAAATTCGATACCGAAATTTCACCCGAAATATATGTTTTGAGAACCCTTGAATCCAAAAAAGCATTTTTAGGAAAATTTCCGTGTGTGTATCGGTTTGCTGTGTGTGTGTGTGTGTGTGTGTGTGTGTGTGTGTGTGTGTGTGTGTGTGTGTGCAGCATAGCTCAAAAACGAAGTCCGTTAAATATCAAACTTTGTATTTAATTTCTATGTCATCCACGGATGCGACACAAAGATTTTCAATAAAATCCCCCACCTCCAAGTACCCTTTACATAGAACATTTTTCGAAAAGTTTTCTCAAAAATGGCTGTCACGATGTTGATTAAAATGTCGTATGCTAAACATATTTACATGACAAAATGGATGTCTTGAATTTTCTGGGAATAGTCTCTTAAGACATCTTTATTCTGGAGGAGTTTTGCGGAATTTTGCATAAGTGGTAAACCGTAAGAGATAGACAAAAATGTATTTAACAAAAAATGTAGAGCTCGTTAAACAAAATGTATATCATATACATTTTTTCATGGATATGACCGTCTTTGTGATATTCCTTGTCATTTGTTTTAGTTTTAAAATACTTATACTTTTCTCATACGGGAACTTGTCAACACCTGGTCGCGCAAAGAAACGGATTTCAATCCCATAGCAACCACATTTTTATATATCTGACTGTCGGGTTAGCCTAATGTATTCCCTTATTTGCCTTCTACTTATAAAGAATTAAGTAATAAAACCGTTTCTGCTAATGTTTATCTCGTTTAGCATGAAATAAAAGAATAAGCTTATTAACAACTTGTTACAAAGATGTAGAGAAAGTCATGTGAATGGAGCGAATCAGATTTTTTAATGCTTTTACCGCATATTGTATGCTCATTTTGGGCATCTTTAGTGCATATAAATCCTCGGTCTACACATATATCGAGCTTTTGCTTATGTTTGGCCAATTCATCACGACCACTATATAGTTTACTAATTCACTAAGCAACTTACACAGTATCAACCGTTATATAACACATAATGGTCATGCACATTTCATCAGAAAACCAATTAGTAACATCCTAGAGCCTGGCAAACATTTAGTATTGGAAATGAAAGAACGGATTAAGCTGCTAAAGATCCCAAAATGGGTTACCCCAACAAACAATCATTCTAACCTCATTCTCTGGCGTCATTATTCGCTTTTCCACAGCACTAATAGAAAAATGAAGGTCTGAGTCGAGTCAACAACCTCCGGGTTCAATCCCAACCGACTGCACGTGACATTTGTAGTAGGCAAAGCGGCGCAGGGGCGGGTTATCTACGGTTTCCCCCGCCATCGCCTTACACCGGTGCTCCATCTTCATTCCATGTATCATCAGTGTCATCGCCTGCGGTGCCTTAACAGTAAAAGCAGGCGTTGAATACTACCAAAGAAATCTGATGTGTTATACTCACATGACTTTCTCTAACTGTTCTACAAACAGACCTCTTGCAAAAGATTATTCTTTCACCATCGAGATAAGCATTAGCAGAATATACTTATTACTTAGTTCCTTAAGTAGAAGGGAACTAAAGGATGTACTACGTTAAAGTGATAGTCAAATGTTTTAAAAGCTATCGTTATGCGATTAGTCATTGAAGCTGGCTTCTTTGCTTGACCAGGAGTATAACAAAAGAAAAACGGAGAGTTGCTGTCCGAAAAAAGTATAAGTATTTTAAAATTTAAACCAATAACAAAGAGTATCTTGGAATCAATTCTACAACAAAAATGCATATGACATAAATTGTGTTATTTAACAAGATCTACATGTTTTTCAGTAAGTTTTTGTCTATCTCTTACGGTTTAACTGTTCGCTAAATTCTACAAAAATCAGCCAGAATAAAGTGTTCTTTAGAGATTATTCCCAGAAAATTCAAAATATACATTTTATTTGTGTTGTGAATAACTAGTATATGGCATTTTAATCAAAATCATTTGAGCAATTTTTGAGAAAAACAACATTTTCAAAAATTATCCCATACAAGGGGTAGTTTGGGGTGGGGTAAATTTCTGGAAAATCTTCGTTTCCCATCCTTGGAAGACAATAAACTTAAATGCCAAGTTTAGTTTTTGAGCTATGTTGTAGAACCTTACAAATGCCTTTTTCCAAAATGCTTTTTTTTTGGATTCAGGGGTTCTCAAAGTCTATATTTATCGGTGTCGAGTTTTTGGGTGCAATACAATACCTTCACTATACACTATGTATATAGTACGTTTAGAGAAAGTAAAAGGAAAGAAAGAAAGAAAAAAGTCAACAACCATCTGGAAAATTACACTATCTATTAAGGGGCTACACTGCTGCTCACCTTTCTAAAGCCCAGTTTCACAGTTTAAGCTTACAATGGAGAAGTTTTACAATATGAAAAGCAGCCTTATTCTTGGCTTAACTTAAAGCGTACTGAACTGCCATTTAGGATAAGGGAACCAACCTGTGAAAATTGACCAACATTTTTGAAAATGTTGAGTTTTTGTTTCTAACACATTAATATACCAAGGTTATTTTCAGCCACTTGCAATTGAAGCACCTGTCGCTTGATCTTTTAAATGGGGGTTTTAATAATAACAAACAGCACTTCAAATATTAAAATGCATGTTTATCTAAAGGCATTTTCTAACGCATGTAAATATTCAAAATGCACTTGCGGTGCAACTTTCAGTTCATAAGTTTGATTTTTGAACAAGAGAGTCTTAATATCGTAATAAATAAAAATTATCAAATTAATTTTCTAAACAAGCAAACTTAATTATGTACATGTATTAGCCTACAAAAAATAATTAAAAAGGTATGAACAAATAATTTATCGTACCTTTTCCAGCATTAATATTTAATTGATTTTAAACCCTTCCGATAATTATTTTACACTGATATTCTCGAAATGTACATAAATATAAAGTTTTGTTACAAAATGTTGAAAACCTAAGTGCAAGGAACTTTTCTTGGTAGAGCAGATAAAAAATAATAAAACATATTCTTAAAAAAAAAATGCTTTATGCATTTGTCTCAAAATTTCAGAGTTAGTTACGCATAACAGTAGAAGCATTTGGTAAAAAGAAATTAATGTAATTGCTTAAGAAACATTGAATTTGAAATTTTCACAGGCAGGTCCCCTTAAGGAAGCGTCACGTTATCTGAATAATACGATATCAGCGATGAATAAATGCATTACTATATCCTATATGCACAACAGAAAAATAAAAATGTTAAAGCAAATTATTCTGAGCGGCCGAGAACTCTACGGCAGATTTCGGCTAAATAAAGTCAGCAATGATGGCACCATACATTATTCATGATAAAAATAAAGTATAACCAAATAAACATTAAACCGACTGGTAAACAAAAGTGAGTTTTATACTTTGTACCGTTATCTATAATTTTTCGCACTCATTGCTGTCGCATCTATAAAAATTGTTTGATAGCGACGCTCTCAATCACCAGGATCATATTGGCGGCGCCGGTGTGTCGACATTTTGTCCAGCAGGAGTTATTTTACATACCCGTATATCCACTGACATGGGCCTGTCGCTTCTAAGCACATTAAAAGCCATCGGTCTGGGGTGACTTAGAACCCACCACCTAAGCCATCAAAACCGGTTCAATTGTCGCATCCAATATTGCCTTATAAGTCAGTAAAAAGGGTTTCTTTAGAAGTAATAGTTATCTAAACGTTGAGGTTATAATTTACAAGTGAGATGATGTTAATTGCAATTGATTTATTCCTTATTTTAAAACGTACAACATGCAGAGCTATCAAAACTGTTTCACACCAATCTAATCCACTTTTCCTATCTCAATTCCCCTCTCCAATTTGGTTTTGCTTACTCCACAGTAATTTTTGTACGATCACTTGCACTTTATTACGCGCTTATTCACTTCACAATTTTATTTCTAGGAGGATGCTCGCTTCTTGAGAAATAAACTTATTCCGTTTATTTTAACTGAATGTTGCTGGTTAACCTACAAAAGCTTATTTTAGGAATATACCATAGAAATTCACTGGATGCGCATCTGCAAGCATCGCCTGCTTTATCGTTCCTGGGAGTTGTTTTACTCAGTAAAGCCGAACTGGTTTTCTTACTATGAAACTCGAAAACTTAAACCAAAACTTAAGTCTGGTATATGTGGCATCTGCAC
Organism: Hymenopus coronatus; assembly: GCA_030762935.1. NCBI lineage: Eukaryota > Metazoa > Arthropoda > Insecta > Mantodea > Hymenopodidae > Hymenopus > Hymenopus coronatus. The sequence goes on along the minus strand of CM060900.1, from coordinate 93,071,230 downwards.
CTAACTAAAATTCGGTTTAAGGGGAGTTGATGGGATTTTCATAATATTTTTTCCTATTTTCATGTTTTAAATTGTAAATTTTTGCATTGGAAATTCTATAACATATTTGTAAATATGTATTGTAATTTGTTGACATTTATGAAGAGTACATAATACAATAATTTTAGTTTTATATAATTACTAGTAGTAACTATTATGTCGATACTTAGAAAACTATCATATGACATTACATCAGGGTTACATATAATGAAATTATATTTATTTATACATTTTAACACTAATTTTTGATACTCTTTGTTTTTATGTAATTGAATAAAAATAAATAAAAGGGAAGTTCGTGTGCTTTTATAGAGCACATTAAGTATAGTATAGGCCTCAAATACAAATGGAGTGATTATAGTCTATTCTGCTGTTTTTGTAACCCAAGCTTTAAGCAAGAGCTTTGTACATTGTTTTTTTTTTTCTTCCTAGTATATAAACATATGTATACATGTATATGACCTGACAAGTTCTATGTTCAGTGACTTCCTGGCCTAAACGAACCTACAGAATGCTTTCTAATCTAATTTCATACGAACATTTCGAATATTCCGCTCATTTAGATGTAACTTTCATAGAGCTGCGCTAACTGTAAATAGTTTAAAAATATTGTTGAAAATAATCCTACATAATGGTTTTTAGAACATTTTGATGCACTCACTTGGTAAAACAACAATAACTCTATAAATATTAATGTTAGAGAAGAGATTTTTTTTTATTTTGATCGGAGAGTTTTAGTTTATCTGCTGGCAGTATTGGCATCCCGCTCATATTTCCTTCATGTGAGAGTTTTAAAGTATACTGCAAACTTGTGTCTGGAAAGTTAGGTTCCTTTTTTGTTGTTCTTAATTTTATGTTTGAAAGTAGTTTCTGAAGAAGTGAAATTGTCTATGTAAATGTACCACTATCTCAGAAACTAATTGACAATAAGGACTGAATTTTTTACTGCACATTTTCATCTAAATATGCTTTGCTTTGACAAAAACGTTTTTATGTAGATGGATTAGATATTTTTTTTTAAAACTTAAAAACCATAATTTTTCAATAAAATGTTAAGAGCTTTATTAAAAAACTCATAGCTTTCCTTCTAATGAACAGAAGTACTATATTTTTTATCAATAAACAGTAAAGATTTTGCTGAAGATACCTTGAAAATTTTAACTTATTATCTTAAATAGTTGCTGAAATAATGGGCCAAACTTTAACATTGGCAATGTAGCATATTTCGACTGCCTTTAAGCTTAAACTGTGAAACCGGCCCTAAGTCGCTCACCAGAAGAGCACAATCTCACATTCTTAAAAATTCAAATGGTCACTCCAACCTTACTCACTTTTATTTTATCTCAGAAAAGATGCAGCCAACATGCGACCTATGCCAAAGAAACATCGTCCACCACATGCTCATAGTGTGCGCTGAATACCAAAATGAACGGAAACAACATAGAATTTCACATGATGCTTCACGTTAAACAGCTTCCTGCTTCGGAGCAGATCATCTCCTTGCCTAAAGGAGGTATTTGCATACCAGGGTTAACATGAAAGCCAATGTGTATTCTCAAAAACATAATGCTATAACATGTATATACGTAAATGCTTTAATTTTATATTTGTTAATAATGTAACGATCTCGTTATTGAAGCGACCTTGAATAAATACATTTTAAAACTATTTTATTGTTCTACGCATCAGAGTATGGATCACCAGTAAGTCGCTGGGAATTCAACTATCTCAAGCTGACGTGAAAAGAAGAAAGTTATGCAGACCAGAGTTCCCATAACACGCCTCTGAAATCAGACAAGTCTTACTGCCTCATATACGGTTCTTAAATTGAATTGAATTTATTTCCACTTAATAATGTAATACAATTGGCTCGATAATACTATTTTACAAAGAAAATACAGCAATACTAAGTACTAATAGCCCCTCTCGAGCTGCTGTATAACCAAGTAGCCTTTCGGTTATTTAACTATCAGACCAACTTATTTCTCAGTATATTTCCAGCCGATCTGGATCCCCATTTTTATTTGTTTTCTTCAACCATTTTCTTTTAACCTTGCCCAGATAATCTCCAAACTCTAAGATTTCAAATTCATCAACGTCTCCCCCCCTTTCCTTTATCTCGTTTTGTAAATTAGCCCACTTCTCAATCCATAGTTTTGTTCTCATTTCTTTAGTCTCTTCACATTCCAGAATTCCATGTCAATAGTTGTGTTGCATCCCACATATCGGGCATATCTTATGTTTAAGCCTCCTCTTGAATCTTTTATGCCAATAGTTGTCTTGCATCCCATATATCCGGCATTTATTATGCTTAAGCCTCCTATTGAACCTTTTAATTCCATTACCCCTCTTCGGACCCATGCAGATTCTTCCCTCATCCACTTGTCACCTTCATCTTCATAATTTTCTCTACCCCATATTTTCTTTAGCTCCCTGGAGACCCCTCAGTGACTATCTGATAGCTCCTGAATTTCCGTATCATCAATTCTTTGCCTAACTTCTTTCCATAATCCATTTTACTTGCTGTCTATCCTGCCATACCATACCCAGGCCGATTCTCTATTAAATTCTCTTATAAATTATTGGTCCTAAACCAATATATCAGGGCTCTTGTCATTATTTTTCCTTTGCTTCCTATTCTGCATAGCTTAGCATGTGCAACCCCATCTGGTGATCTTATGCGTTTTCATAATGCTTGCGCCATTTTAGCCCAGGAAGGGCTGTGATCATTACCTTTGATATCGGTATCAGCAGAAATCTCATCTGGGTCAAACAATCGCGCATACATGTCTCTTGATTTTTAAAACAGTGTTTAACGCCCGCTCGTTTGCCATGTCTACACTGATTAACATTTAACAAAACAGTTTAATAGTTAACATATTGGGCGAATTTGGGTTGTAGGATTGAGTTAACAAGTTAACCGAGAGTATTGCGCTTGACACTTTCAACTTTTTGGATGTTTTCCACCTTCGATGTAAAACATGTCAAGCCAGTTCGCTCTTCGTATGTTGATGGGGAAAACTTTGGAGGTTTCTGGACTGTAACGATGTTCTACGATTCCTGTACACTATTCGTAACGTGTTCGGGTGCTCGGCAGTTCCGTTATTCATTTGCATTGCTCTATGCTCGTATCCCTGATTTGGTGTGCCCCAAATGACGTCACGAAATGGGCGAAAGAAAGGACATTTTTATCAATCAATGATGATCTATCGAGGCCATCCTGTGGAACGTTTCGTTCAAAGTATTTGCCCAAGATAATAAGGGCGGCTCACCATTATCTTCATCGCCATCATCATTTCGAACTATCTGCAATTGATTATTGTTCCAGAGGCGATATCGAACAAACATAGCCCTACTTCGCCACCAACGTAGTAGAAAACCGCAACTAAACTTCAAATCCAGTTCTGAAGACATTTTTGAAGCAAGACCTGCCCTGAATTTTAAGTTCAAAATATTTTCACTCCTGTGTCGATTAACCAGATGGTCTAAGTTACATTTTTGTTATTCTCTTCTTTCTCATTACATACAAGCACATGCACAAATTGCAATAGCAATATAATCAATGGAATCTTTTTTTGCGTTTAGTTGAGAGATTTTGTTGTTCCAGCAAGGCATGATTGGAAGTTAAACGTCAACAGCTACAACTTAAGATATTTAGCATGTTCAATGAACATTTTGTTAATTATTGGATTTTAACTGTTTTGTTGAACAGTGTGGATTCGCCTTTACTTGTTACATTGCCATAGGTGGTGACACTGATGATACATGAAATGAAAGCATAATTTGGAAAGGAAACCCAGGCCTACACTCAGCAAGGTATGAGAACTAAGGAATATATAAAAAAAATCTCGCTCAGAAAGTATGATCCTAGGGGGATTTAAACCTCAGACTTCCGGTTACTCCTTCGCTTAAGATGATGCATCTGTGAAGCTTGACAAAAAAGTGAAGAGTTAACAAACCCTCTTTTTATATAATAAAATTCTGCGAATTCTAAACTTTCAGAAAATAGATTGTTTTCCCCAATTGGCCTACTTTAACTACCAGGCGCATACATATTATTAGGCATTCCCAAATTTAAACATGTTTTCTCGCAAACTTTTCCATGCTCAAAATGCTCCACACGATGTAGGTGTTTACTAATTTCTTCTAATTTTTTATGCTGCCTCTCAAAAGTACGTAAAAGAAATTGGTCAGATTACTTTTTCGAAATAATGCTCCAGTTTTGAGAAATAAATTATTACATTTTGAAAAATCTAGAACTCTGAAGAGTATAATCATGTTTGTAAATAATTAGGGAATTATATTAAAAATGTGATGTGATAGATGTATTTTCAAACTCATTCAATTTTAATACGACTATTTTTAAAAATGTACTACGTGACCTATTTTATTAGAGCAATGAAATTGACAAATAACAATAACTATTTAAATGAGCATACAAGCTAGAATTTTGATACAAGGCTAAAACAAGACTTATTGTGTATAAGAGTTGTATAGATGTCAGTAATGTTTCTCAAATGCTGTGGATTTTCCAAATTTCACACCTTAAGGAATTTGCATTGTTTAAATAATGGGAATAAACTTGCTGCTGTTGTCTTTCCGTGATTGCAGGATGGGACAAGCTAGGGGTGCAGTGTGAGCGTAGTAGTGTCAATTAATTTAAACGAGTGCTAATAGTGACGGGGTATTTGCTACCAAGCCACACACAATTAGAGAAAGAAGTGCTTAGTAATTTCAGTTTCATTTGTAACATATATTATATAATGTGTGAAATACCGTTGAAATAACGTTAAGAATACAAACCTCTTTTTAATGAAAACAGCAACGTTTAAGTCCAGTTTTCTGGATACAAAAGCATTGGATACCTCGCGGCGTCAAACTCCACAAACAAGAGAGATGATTGTTAAGAACATCATCATCTACAATCGGGCCGTTCCGACTCAGAGTTGTCTTCTATACAGAGTGATTCAAAAATATTTTTACAACGTCTGGGAATGGGTTCCTGACATCGAAACAAGAAAATATGTCCATATAAACATACGCTCTAAAACGCTTCGTTTTCGCGTTATCAGTTTATTAATGAGTCACCTTCAACGGCTTTCCGGGTCCAACCTAATAGATTAATTTATTTATGCACGCATTCATAGAAGGCTTTGACCTAATTACCCTGCAGAGCTGGCGTAGTGTTACCATGGTTACTTGTTAAAATATGGCATTTATCAGATGTGTAATACATTCCACCAGCACAACTTACAAGTGCTGTCTACAGGGACTTCATTCTGAACATTCTCCCAGACTTATTAGAAAATTTGTCTCTGAAAATAAGAAAAAACATATGGTTTATGCATAATGGGGCTCCAGTATATTTTAGTCTCATTGTTCGAGATGCACTGGCTGGTGTCTAGCATGATAAATGGATAGGTAGAAGAGGACCAGTTCAATGTTCTGCACGATCCCTCGACCACAATCCTTTGTATTTTTATCCTTTGAGGACACCTTAACCATTGGTTTAACAGCAGACATCCTAGATACAGAATCTCTTAACCTACGTGTAATGTAAGCCTGCAAAACCATGCGACACCGACTGAAAGTATTTGACATTCCATGCTTCGACCAGTGCATGCATGTCTAGACACAAGAGGACATTTGGATATCTTTCTAAGTGGTGTTTGTGTGAAACAGCTCATAATAAGCTGAAAACGTCAAAAATACAATAAAGTATCATTTAAAATGTTTTAATTGCATTTTGAAACTTAATAACTTGAGAACGAAGGGTTTTACAACATGTGTTATATGAACGTTTTTTCTTGTTTTTATGTAAGGTACCTGTCCCCAAACTTTGTAAAAGTATTTTTTAATCATTCTGTATAAATGGTGGTCAAAAGACACGACGCGTTCCTTTGGGCTGGTATTCATAAAGGCATCTACTGGTCTTGATGATCTACAGGAATATATATACTATCCCGCCGATTTTAATTTACTTAATTCATGATCTAATAACTCAGGAACTACTGAAGATACCTTACTGTTTAAGGTTCTAGAAGTATACCCAATTTCACTCATCTACTATTATACAATAATGCGATTTATTTTAAAACATACAACTTTCTCTCTTAATTACATTTTTAATTACTTGTATCAGCAATGTTTATTTTCTCTACAACGTATAGTATTTAGCTAACATATATCAATTCAACCAACAATTCTGTACTAAACGTTCATAAAAAATATATTTACTGCGTACCCCTGATGTAAAAAAAAAAAAAGTCCTTCTGCGTCTATCTGTGGTCCTTGATCATACATATAATTCCAAAACAAAAGGTCGGATAGATACCAAACTTTGTATTTAAGTTCAATAATACCGTCCAAAGATGGCTCACAGATATCCAAGAAAAATATCCCACCATCTCTTACATGAAACATTTTTCGATCATGTTTACTTTCTTAAAAATAGTTCAAAATATTTTGATTAAAATACCACACCTCAAAAGATATTTATGAAAAACATTATGTATATCTTGGATTTGCTACCAACAGGAGGTAAAGTGTCCTTTATTTGGAAGGAATCTTATAATCTTGTATATCTAGTAAAACGATATTACACAAAAATGTTCTCTCTCTTTAGAGCAGCAGTTTATTTCAAATAATGTTAATGGCATAAGTAATTTCATAGACACCCGTATTTAATTGTTTGCAATTCCTTTTAAAGTCCTGTCGATTTTCATCTGTTTCTCGCAACGGCATGGAAAGAGTACGGAATTTTGAGACCAGCATAACTATACAGAAATGTATAATGTAGCCATTTTTTCAAGTGTTTATCTGAATTAAAATAAAGCAGATATAAAATTAAGCGTATGTAAACATAATTGGTACAGCCACTAATATACGATAAAAGATAGAGAAGTCGTTTGAATGTTACATCAGATTTTTTAAAAATATAACCAATAAGTAACGTGAGAGGAATTCTACTATAGCATTGTAGTGTTGGCTTTATCATCTCAGAATTACATTTATTTAAAAATAGCATTTAGAGAATTGTTCAGGATAATACAAAAAAAAAAAAAACAACTAAAACTGGAATATATTTGCAAAAAAAAAAAAAAACAACAACAACAACAACAAAAACCAGCTTGAACACATGAAATCTACCACGTTTATAAGTAATACCAAATTGTGGAGCAAAACTTTTCCTTAAACTCCTTTAGCTAATACACATCCCTGTGTTCCAAAGACTACAAGTTATAATTTTTGTTTTTTGAAGTGATGAAGAATTTAGAGTACAAAATTATATGTCCAGAACTCTCTTTACAATATATTTAGAATATAAATATTTTGCCTACAATGATAAAATAATCAAATGAATGTGGAAATTGTAATTTATTAGAATACAGAATAACTAAAATATTAATATTTTGAAGATTTTTGCCATTTAGTCTCCCCTTAAGAAACTAAAATTCAATTTACAATCACTAAAGCTGTTAACTTAAATTGAAAAAGTCCTTTGGACTATTCAATCATGTTTCATATCTGTGCCTTTTACACTTCGCAGTTATGCCCTTCTTGTTTTTATTTCATTCGCCTCTACCATCAAATGTTTCCATGCCTTTAAAAATATTGTGACAGTCCCATCCGTGTGCGGACGCTCTCACGTTCACCTTGAAATGTGAGCCGGCGGAGTTGAAGAACATGGAATGCGTAAACAAGAAAGTGCGACGCGCCGGAGGCCTTGGAACGCGACACATCTAGCTCATGCCAGAGACTTCCAATAGCTTGGACTTCCACAGTTTTCAATAATGTTTTGTGACGTCATTTCTAGCTATAAAAGAAAGGAGGAGTTGCAAGCCAATTAAGTGAGTGGTGAATTATGAGTCGGCCTTCGATTGGAGTGTTAACGCACATTGGCGTGCCAGCAATGGTGAGAGAAAGCCGTCAACTGTCTTCGCATCGAACCGTAGAGTGAATTGTTTGCAACAGCGAATCAAAGAATATTGTAACGAATTTTTGAGTTAATAAATATATTTGTTGCAATAATCATTAAATGTTTCACGTTGGGCTATTATTTGTAGCATTACTAATATTTATGGTAAAACATTTCAAAATGTTGAAAAATAGCACTAAGCGTTATTTATTACTATTTTGCTAATGATTACAGTTTTTAAAGCTAATTTTAAACTCGGGAAAGTTAATTCCCACTAGAAAGTAATGCTTGTGGTTTTAAAGAACACTGGGATAGGGGTTTGAAAAATCTACGGATTCCATACAATAAGGTTGCATTATTATACTCGGGTCGTACTAACAATAAGCCATGGTGCAGTTTTGAATTATATCTAATACTCCGGTGTTTCCTGAAATACAAATGATTTACTGAATATAACTTTAAAGTTTAGAACAAAATGAAGCCATTTCAGTTACCTTGGTTCTAAGTTAAAATAATCCCCGTTTGCATATTAATTATTGTCATTTAGTAACCCACTAACATTGAGATATTCAGTAGTTTAAATATATTAAATGTTGTATATGCAAACTCTAAACTTTCAATTGTGTTTGTGATGTATAGTAGTTAACCCTTTATTTTTAACAGCAGCTTAAATTTGCAATGTTCTTGAATGGGAAAATAATTTTTAAATATGTTTAAAGCGTTTTTATTTTAACTTAATACAAATTTATAGGAACTGAGATATTTTTATGTACGTCAAAGTGTAGTTTAAATAAAGTATCAACATAATGAACTGATGTGCTACAGTGCGGAGTTAACTTACAGGTATATAAACTGCCCCTATTTCTAAGGGGCCCAGAGCAGGGAATAAGGGTGTAAACTACCTCCTAACATTCAGATGTACAACATGCACAAAAATAATAGTTTATTTCTTTTCGCCACCTTCCTCCAAAAGTTCAATTCTGTATGCCTTAAAACACGCAAAATAAAATCACATTTAATATATATAGAGAAATTTTTCTGTAATGCAAAATCTAGAATAAATGTATTCAAAGAAAAGGAAATTCAAGATATTAATAAGTTCCTCAAAACGGCATTCTAAAGCGTTTCTAATGTTGTAGATGAGTTTGAATGATTTCATGTTCTAATACACCAAGGAATAACCTAAATCTAGAAATAAAATCAAAACAGATAAACTTTAATACAACTTTAGTAGCGTTTACTTTCTCTATGCGTATGTACATAACAGGTAAAGAAATTTGAACAATTTGATGTGGATATATTATAAGAAATACATACTTTGAAGACACGTGAAACCAATAAAATATATTTTTCAATAAAAGCCTTTGTATGTGTGTGTGTGCCTGTGAACAAAATAACTCAAAAAGGAAAGGTCGGTTAAATGCTAAACTTGGTTTTTAAGTTTTAGTATTTTCCAAGGTTATGACACAAAGACTTTCAGGAAAATCTCACTACCCGAACTACCGTTTATATGGAAACATATTTCAAAATGTTCCATTTTCCAGAAATTGCTCTAAAGGTTTTGATTAAAATGCCGTATATTAAAAATATATACATAACAAATAAAATGAATATCTTGAATGTTTTGGAAATAGCCTCTGGAGCCCTCTTCATTATGGAAGACTTTTGCATAACCGGTAAACTGTAAGAAATGCGACAAAATCTTACTACATAAAACATGTGGATCTCGTTTAAAACTCAAAATTCATGGGAGATAACATTGTTTTGTGGAGTTAACCATTTCTGAGATATTCCTTGTTATTGGTTTCAATTTTAAAATGCTTAATACTTTTCTCAAACTTTGTGTTCAAGTTCAGCTTCTTACAAGGATGTGTAACGAAAATTTTCCAGAACATCCCCACATCCTTTACATGGAACTTCTTTGAAAATGCTGAATTCCTCAAACATGCCTTATCGATTTTGCTTAAAATACCATCTATTTGCTTAAGATATTTTCATGATGAATGAAATGTATATGTTGAAATTTCTAGGGATAGCCTCTGAAGTCTTCTTCATTCTGGATGACTTTCGCATAAAATAAAATGAAAAACGCATGTTATTTATGGATGCTCTTTAACTACTGTGGCTCTCAGCGTCCCATTCTAAATTGGGCGTGAAACACCGCTTAATTTTCCTCAGAGGCCTCTATCAGGCTTGAGGTTCTTTTACGTGACGTAAATCTACGACACGGGACCAACGGCTTTACTTCCCTTCCGAGGGAAGCCATGCTAAGGCTTTATACACCCGAAAAAAATCCACCGTCCTCCGCCGGGTTTGAACCCGCGACCATGGGTATATAAAGTCACCATGGTAACTATTACACACGGAGGGTGGCGCTTTCGCGTAACTGGTAAATACTAAGATGTAGACAAAATCTTACTACACTAAAAGTGTATATCTCGATAGAACACACGGTTTGTCATATAAATGCTTTTGTGGAGTTAACCGCTTCCGAGATATTCCTTGTTATTTGCACACATTTTCAAAATATATAACTTTCTCAAATGGGATATCATCATTCGCTTTCATTATTTTGTTCAACTTTGAGAACAGAACTGCAAATCCGTCACAGAGTGTCCCACTCTTAAATGAGTTGAGTATCGCTTTATTCTAGTATAATACTGCATTTCCGTGGAACCTACAAGAAAATATGAACAAATAAAAACATTTCTGCTAATGTTTATCTAGATGAGCATGAAGTATATGGAAGAATAACGTGTTATAATATTTTTGCAGAATAAGCAACGAAATTCATATGAAATGTAAAGTATTTTTATAATTTGATATGTAAGGAATTTTAGAATCAACTTATATTTCATTTACAAAAGTTGAGAGCCTTCTCTAACGGGTTTTCTGTTCGTTGGGGAGAGTTTAAGACACTTGGCGCTAAACTTCTGTTAAAACATCCCAAGTTGTTACCTAATGTTATTTGCAGAATTATGTGATCTGCAAAACGAAGCGCAGAACGCGTGTAGGAAGAACCGTTGTGTGGGATCAAAGGACTTGAAACACAGCTGTCTACGGGCATAGTTCACACTGTCACCTCTTGATGGGCACCGACCTGAGAGCACCTGCAAGCCCATCATGGTAATCATTGCACCTGGATGTAGACTAAAACCCAGCCTCCGCCTCTGCCCCGCAGCGTTCCTAAAAAACCCTCTTGTCTCCCCTGGCCGACACGCCTATAAACACCATTGTTTGGAAATCCGTGGCCCTAAATGCGCAATTATGTTGTCCACGAGTGGAGGCTTCGGAGGAGCTCTATGGATGTTGACCATGGGCCTGGGTACAACTGACCTCTTGCCTCATGCTGCCTTAACATGTTCGTAACATTGCCGAGCATATTAATGTGATCTGCTTTCAAAACGACAAGTCATTCCCTACCTGCATCTGTATTCCTAATATACATAATATTATGCCTATGAACAAGCATTCTACATTTTTGTTGCCTCATTTAAAGTCAGTAATGTTTTCTGGAGGAGTCCTATACAGACTTTACATTCACTTTCTTGACACACTTCCTAAAGCTCCTTTTAAACGACTTAATTTTTCTCAAATTCATTGCTTTAGAATACTTTCCAAGAGATGTCACAACTTTACAACTTTTCTTATCAAATTGCTTGAAGTACCTACTTTTTAAAGTCTTTGATGATCTAGAAAGCAAAGAAGAGCATGCTCTAAACATTCAAAGACTTTATGGTTTTGGCCAATGAAATGCAGGTATTTACAAGTGCGTCATTAAATCTGCAACATGGTTGAGAACGCAAAGTAGGCAAAACTGGTTACCTGATCAAGGGATGTCCATGCGAGAAGATTCGGTTTAATTCTGGAGTTCTGCGGGAGGTGGGATGTAATGAAGACACAATGCATTGTGAAATAAGATCAATGAGATGCTGGTTGGGAATGATGCATTGAGATAATTCCATTCTACGTTCCATTTGTTAAAAATGCCTAAGTTTTGGGCTGTTAAATTCGAAAGTTGCTTGAGAATAGGCATGGGGTCAGTATGACAAAGAGGCGAAACAAATGACAAAAACATATGGAAATGTGTCAAAATAAGACTAACAGAAATCATTCGACAGGAAATTGAATATAATTGTGAACTTAAAACTCTCTCTCTAACTCTGGCAAATTGAATTGTAGGAAAGAGGCGTGTATGCTTCATGTGGGAAGAAAGGAACGACCAGGAATGGCATGGTTTAGGCTGGTAGATTGGAGGGCACAGAAAATAACAAACAATTCAGGTAGAAGAATCTACCTATTCTGTGGTTTGAATGAAGACATATTTTGGTGGAATGTGCACAGTGTGGAAACCAGCGAACAATTAAACTCAAAGAAAAATGTTTAAGTCCTGCTAGAAAGAGATTGGTATGTTGGGATCTGCCGGCTGACTAGAAGAACTGGCATAACATGTCAATTTCCTGGCTAAAGTGCGGGAAGTCAGATCAAATATATCCAGTTAGAGTAATTTATCTCTATTTTTTGCTGTTTATTTTTCTTCATCTTTCTTTCTTGTTTCTTGTTGCCACTCTTAACTTGTATCAGGAATACGTAAGCATGGTTAATGACCCCTGCAGTAAGTTTTGTGTAACAACTTTAACTTAACACCAATAAAGGTACCTATCTAATCTAATCTAGTTATACAAAAGTTGGCTATGACTGTAGCTTGAGACCATGGATCACCACAGAAAGATGAAAAAGACAGCACATGAAATTGCTAGGCAAATTTCCAAACTATACAAGAAATCAATTTGATATAGAACAGTTAACTAATCAATTCGTGTTATTTCCACGGTATTCGCAATCTAGTCTTCTCAATTCTCTTTACTTACTTATTTAGCATGCTTGCCAACGAATTTTATTAGCATAATAACAAAATAAAGCAGAACATGTTTCCAAGGAGGCTATTAGATGTTTTTCGTCCAAGAAGATCGGTGTCTATACCTGTAGAATTAGAATAAAACTAACTCAGAAGTTTTGATCTGTTTCATTACACACCCACACCAATGGCATTTTATGCAATAAATATACTATATTCGTACAGTTATTCACTGGAATGATCGTCATTTTTAAGCTTCTGTTTTGTTTACTTAAGTGCTACATCAGAGCAATCTAGGATACTACTTGGAATGAAATGCAACTTTTATTTTACGTATTCTCTGTGAAGTGAAACTATTTTCTACTCTATAACGTTCTCAGCAAAGGCTTTATAAATGTTTTTATGTCTTTTAGTTGTTTATGAATCGAGATTTGAAGGCATTTTGTAGACCACATCTGCCAGGAAGAATCGGGCTTTTCAATGGTGAAACAGTTATGAAAATGGTTTGAGTGGTTTTAGATTACCTTCAACACATACATCTATGTTTTATTCCGTTATAATATTACTATAGATTACATACACAGTGTCATAAACACAACGTAAAACATTTAACATGTTATATTCACACGACTTTCTTTACCAATTCTATACAAACTATTCTTAGAGACGCTTATTTTTCTACTTATTTCATGTTAATCCACATAAACAGTTGCAGTGATGGTCAGTTTACTATTTACTGGTGTATGTGCTAGGCTAATGTTACATAGTGTTTTTTTATATTGGTGCTAGTTTTAATCAGACAATACACAAATCTGTGACAATTATAAAATCTGCATTTTGGTTACAAAGGTCTCATCCTTCAACTGTCCTGTTCGCTTACCACTTCAATTTGTTTCTTACATTCCATAAACATTTTCCACCAGTTATAGTTCCAATTTGTGTTTTTCTCACTGTCAACTCTTATTCCTATTTAACCATTTCCTACTATCAGTTATTTATACCAAAGGTCTGTATTTGAACTTTCTAATAATAAATGGATCTCATCTTCCCTGCCATAACATGTTGGGCATATTTCCTCCATATTTCCTCAATTTTCCCATTCCCAAAAGAAACCAAAGTGTCCCTTCTCTTTCATTATTTTCACAAACCTCAAGATATAACTCTTCCCCTAGATCAGATTGGAATTTATAGTAAAAAAAAATATCTTACTTTTTGTCCCTTACTTCGGTAAATAATATTTGCCCAACAATATTTTCTTGTTCATTTCCAAACCTCCTGAGGCCAACATATACCCTAACCTATTTTTCATTAACCATTCTTTGCTTTTACAAAACCACGTTTTTTGTTATGTTTCCGCCTTTTTTTGGAATTTCGAACACACGTTTAATAACTTCCATCTGGTAACTTCTGGAGTCTAAAGAAACTTTTTGATATTATTTAAATTAATTACTGGCCCCCTTATGCTGATTTTCTCTGGCTCCAGCAAATTTCTTACATTACTTAAGCGGTAGTCAAACCTTTGTGAAGAATTTTGGAAACATCACGTTCTCTTTGCACGAGCAGGAGAACAGAAACACATAATGACTTTCCATTTGAGAAAAGTATACTTTTTGAAAATGAAAACTACAGCAAAGAATATCTTGGAAATAGTCAATTCCACAATTTGCATTTATTTATGCACATTGATGTGAAATGTAAACTACAAACATAAAGTTAAAAGCTAGAGCACCGGAATGTGTGTATATTCCGTGAGAGCACGAAGGCTGAGCTGGGGCACGATAAGGTTGACACTCTAGCACCCCCTACAACCCATTATGATGTTCCCAAGGCTTTCGAGGAACTCAATTCCCATGCAAATTGGTTATGTGGCCTAACCGGAACTCGAGAATCGCTTCATATTCATGGTAAACTGGCTTGATTACAGTTATCGGCGGGGGAAGCCTGTGTTCTAGCAGCAGCTACGCTATCTTCCGGCCTTTAATCCGCAGTCCTACCATTAGCTCTTGTCATCGGCTTAAAGCACGCTTAGTTTTCGTTATTACCAAGAACACAAAAAAAGTGTCACCGGAAACTCTCTTGAATAAAACATACCCAAGAATCGACGTTCTATCGAAATAAGTACTGTGAAGTGAAGCATCTGGATTTCCCTTAGCAAGATAAACCAAATTAATTGACCTTGAACCTAAGAGTGTTATGAGGAGACCTAATATCTTGATGGGTCTAACATTTTCAACATCTGATTTAATTTTTTTCTTCACACAAGCCGTATGTAGGACAGTCTGACTCCACCTATCCAACTCCTGTCATACACGCGGCTTGTGTGAAAAAAACAATTAAATGAATACCAGTTGACCATAATCGTTAGCTATACTCCTGGGACTTATAGTACTTACAACATTGTAAGTCGCCATAGAAGTTGTCATCTCAAAATAATTTGAGATCACCTTATGGTTTTCCGGGAAACATGCGAGTCAGTTGAGAAATTCAATGCTACGTGCCATGTTGCCGTGATAGCTCAGTGGTAGAGCAACCGACCAGAGACCGGGAGATCAGTGGTTCAAATCCCGGCTATGGCATTGAATTTTTCAGTCTGACTCTACCTATCCATTTTCAACATTTGCTTATTTATTTTGGCAATTCTTGTGCTTTGACATTTTAAGAGCAAGGTTCTTGTTTTACAACTCTGAACTACCAGTAGAAGTGCCACATAAATGCAATTCTTTAAACGCCTGCAGCTAGTTTAATGGTTACACCACTTTTTGTAGTATTTAAAGCCCGCTTTTATCTACACATGATGGCACCGCAGGCGATGACACTGATGGAATGAATGGAGCACCGGTGGAGTGCGATGGCAGAGAAACCCCGCCCCTGCGCCGCTTTTTCTACCAAAATTCCATATACGGTCGCTTGGGATCGAACCCGGGTCACGTTGGTGAGAGGCAACTTGAATTCAGAGGACAGAAGTTCTGTCGGATAATGGTTCTTTTTATCAGACATATTTTAATTAATATTCTTTGAAATAACCTATAATAGCACATTTAGAACATAATGAACACTTCCCCACCACACACATACAAACAAAAAGCATTTGCACCAGTAGGAAACGTGTCCTCAGCATGACAATGCATTATCTGGCGAAACTGTCGCGTGTATTTGTTTTTTCTCTGGTAAGTGCTGATGCATTAACACTCCTAAATATTTTATTTTAAACGATTCCTTTACAATAGGGCATTTACAATAGCCAACAATGAATAGTAACTATGAAATGGCGAATCAAGGGGTTTTAAGAGAAACATTGTCTGCCAGTTAAACGTAAGAATCTAATTCGCTGCACTTCAGCCACTGACACATGAATGATAAACATTCATTCGTAATTTACAACCGCAGGTGCGACTCGGATTACAAACCTATGTTTAAGTAAAGATCAAAAACTCCAATTCTGTGTTTAATTTGCCAACTCCAACGTCCATTTTCTCAGCAGCTACTTAAGGTGTCAGCCAAACCTTTACAGGTTGTAGATGTATGCCTTCTTGGTCCGTTCATCCGCTTTCATAAAGGTCATAGTAAGAAATATAAACTTAGTTTTCTTACTTATACATTACTCTAAATTTGTTAGCTATACAAAATAACCATATAATTGACACCAAGGTATATAGATACACATCAGCACTAAAATATTACTTTATCATCCGTAAATTTCATTCCGCTCTGCCCTCTGGCTTTCAAGAAATTGGGTTATTTATAACAGAAAATACCACACAGACAAATCTATTTAAAATCAAAACGAGGAAATAAACTTGTGAATAGTTTCAAAGATAAAAACCACATAGTTGGAACGCCCGGATGCCACAATACTTAAAGTGATCCTATGTGAGCCGGGGTAACATAATAGCCTCTGGTTCCCCAAGGTCCCA
Source organism: Hymenopus coronatus (assembly GCA_030762935.1). NCBI lineage: Eukaryota > Metazoa > Arthropoda > Insecta > Mantodea > Hymenopodidae > Hymenopus > Hymenopus coronatus. The sequence goes on along the minus strand of CM060900.1, from coordinate 93,054,501 downwards.
GGTTCAAACCCGGCTGAGGGCGAAGGATTTTTTTCGGGCATAAAAAGCCTTAGCATGGATTCCTTTGGAAGAAAAGTAAAGCTGTTGGTCCCCCGTCGTAGAATTCAAGAGCCTCAGATCTGATAAAGAGGCCTCTGAGTAAAATTAGGCGGTCTCTCACGCCCAATATAGAATGTGACGCTAAGAACCGCAGCAGGTAAAGAGTGTTTACAAATAAAACTCCATTTTAATTTTGGAGCACTTAATAGTGTAACTAATTTGTAGCGCAAAACCTTCTCTGAAAGATAAGCTGAAATTTACGGTTGTACTCCAGGGACTTACGATTATTTGTGTGAACCGGTACAACAATCAGAGTATAGTATGACACATGCCCAACCACTTTTAAAATATATTTAAAACGAAATTGCATTGCTGCAATAATAAATTATCAAATTAAATACAATATAAGTTTAGTTTATTAAAGTCCAGGAAAAAAAAATCATTTTGGGTACCTTTTAAAATTGATCTCCCCATAAGACATAGGTGAAGTTTGACAAAATTTGAAAATCTGAATTATTTTTGCGTTCTTTTTACTCTCCCTATTGCGTTATATTAGATAGGGGAAGTTTTGTATTACAAGCAAAACTTTGATGCCGAGATTTCACTGGAAATATATGTTTTGAGACTTTCCGAGTCATAAAAGGATTTTTAGAGAAAAGTCTTGAGTGTCTGTGCTCAGCATAACTTACAAACGAGATTTCGATTAAATGCCAAAGTTGGTATTTAGGTTCAGAATATTTCTGGGGTGACACAAAAGATTTTAAAAAATATTTGCCCAATTACACTTTACGTAGAAAATTATTATTTTTCTCAACAAAAAAAAAAAAACTAATAATTTTGATAAATCGCCAAATGGTTTTCTTAGTTTATAGTAGAGATGATAGCACGGTACCCTAAATCTCTTGATACACAGTAATAAAAATGGTTAATACTTTTAGGTACTGTTTTGGTACTTCTAAGTATGTAATGTTTGCAGTTGTATTCCAGACAACTTAATTTTACTTCACACTCAATAAAGAAACGAAGAATTGCTTGATTTGTTAATGTTTTCCTCACTAGTTGACTGTAGGCTACTAAAGAGGGTTGAATGGGTTTTTTAAAGAGTTGAATGGGTTTTTTAATAATACAGTACCGCTGCCCATAATCGAAACACGCACCTTCGACTCCAAAAAACAATGTTTTCACTTGATCCACTTGGAGAGTCCCCCTTTGCGGGTACTAAACCATCTCACAAGCAAACATTCTCATTGGGAAGATAAAAATGTGATTGTATTTTTCTTCCAACATGTTTGTAATGTCAACACAAGTGCTTATAAAAAATTTTATAACGCAAGTGCGATTACTTCGCGAGCTATTTACATATTAATAAGAACCGGGGAGGGGGCAACGTTTGGTTTCAAGTGTGAAGATATATAATTTCTTACCTTAATTGAAGCTTCACCATCTCCAAATGTGGTTATTGTTCCTGAACATATATCCTTCAGTAATGATATCCCACAAAAAATTGTATTTCACTGTACACCATCCACACCTAATAACTGCCACTTTTTCGCAACTTATCACATAGTCCTTTCAGTGCAGTTGGCTGCTGGCTGGACTATAAAAAAAAACAAATTTCCAAAACACAACGGATTATTTGAGTTGTAACAATGCACGGCAACATTAGCTGTGATTTCAAAGCAAGCCGCTCACACACGTGCGGCAATCATGCCCGCAAGGCGTAGTCACATTATGCTTACACAGCGTTATTTATATAAAATTAATTTAATCTATATATTCTCTTAATTATTCAGGTATTTATTTCTAAACGAACAATGCTAACCGCATCTCATTATATCCGGAATAAGGGAGATTACTACCCTCTGCAGAAAATGTAAATATATTTTCCACAGCATAAGACTTAACTCAACATGTCACACTCTTACATACCGCTCATTGGAGAACCATATGGTCAACATCACATCTGCGTGTAATGTTGTTTTTCATATAGTCTAAAATTTGGGGTGTGGGATGTTAACCTCTACAACTCCTTAGGAAGAATTCTGGTGTTGTCAAATCAGGAGATCTCGGTGGCCACAAGATTATCCAATAGTCAACAGAAGCTTTTAGTTAATGCCATGGATTAGTTTGGATTCAGTACCGTTTCTGAATCCTATTTCTAAGTTACCAAATATCAAAAAACGAAACTAATTTTCCCAAAGCTAGTACCTGTTCTTTATGTTAAAACTTTAGTGGGGATATTTTACATTTAACTGGAATAATTTACTTCCCAAAGTGTATGTCATGACAGCAGCTTTTTCAATATTCATAACTAAAAGAAATTCGTTTTCGTACTGTATACCAATTCTTCTTGGGTACTGGGTTTACTGCTCGGCGGATTATGAACTCCCGTATCAAATATCAGAGCTCTCCTGCTCTTTTTGTATTCTTAACAGAGTTGAATAGAAGTTGGGGAGTTGTAGACGATTCTGAAAACCTCACAGCAAGATTCAATTATTTAACACCCAGTAAATTTTATCCTACATGCCAGTTCTAGATTTAAAAGTAAAACTGTTGAACAGCAGCATAATTTCTTCTATTTCTGTAGCGATAATTTGTAGCCTAAGGACCATCGCACAAAAAATCTAAGCTAGGTAGCCAAAATTTAAACAAAAAATCAGCGCATATTATATCAATGTGCAATAATTACCATCCGCGCACCTTTTCTTGGGCGCTTGGCTCCCTTGTCTTCATCCAGTAGGTTTCGCACAATTTCAGAAGGGCAGCAGAGCCACAGCATTCAGATATGTATGCTAAAGGAGTACACCTTACCATTTAGGGGCTTAAGTTTTATTTCAGAATTCAAGCACGTGCATGTGTTTCGTTTAATAATTCGGCTAGTTCGCGGTAGATTAAAAAACCTATTCAATGCACAATAATGACTGAGGATCTAAACAAGGAAACGTTCTTTTTTTGACAACACCGGAAACACAGGCGGGCGAGTGAGCTCTTCTTCCCCCAGATCATCGGCTCCCCGTAAAACTTGCGCGCATAGTGCTCAACGCCCAACGACTATGTATAACGTTCGCAAGAATTAAATGGGAAAAGTATATTTGGAAAAATGAAATATAAAAAATAAGATTAGGAAATATGGTTTCGGAAAAATAAGCGTACGGAAAAGTGGATTCGAAAAAAATAATCGGAAACAATACGTTTGATATACGGCAAGTGCGTCACCTTGTGAAAATATCCATGACCTACAACTAAGCCATCCGACACACCCACATACACACGTAGCGAAGTCGGCTTACCCTTCCCGTTGTAGGACTAAAACCCCCCTAGCACTTACAAGCTATGTCTGGGGATCAGAAGCCCGTCGGGGATCCAATGGCACGTGACCACAGAATGAAGAACCTGGAACGAGTGTCTGACTCGTAGCCAGGCATGAGCCTGAGGAAGTGAATGATATTAAATGAAGGCGAAATAGATGATACGAAAGGTGATTTTTTTTTATTATAATGTGTAACGCCCGCTTTTATTACACTGATGATATATGGAATAAAGATGGGCACCGTTGGAATGCGATGGCAGGGGAAACCAGGGAACTTGGAGAAAAACCATCCCTAAGAAGCTTTGTCCACCACAAATTGCACATGCAGTCGCTTGGGATCGAACCTGGGCCGCCTACATGAGGAAATGTGATTGGTCGAATGAGTGACAGGGGAAACAGTAGGACCCGGAGAAAACCTGCCTATCTATATATAAATATATAAATGGACGGGTTTACTCCGGGTGTGTGTGTGTGTGTATATATATATATATATATATACACACCGACACACAAACACCAATCTGAAGCCTTAAAAGCACACAAAAGCTATGCACACCACAGATTTTGAGCCACTGGAATTAATGTTACTGCGGAAGTACTTTTCTCAAATGGTTACCTCAGACGAATTAAATAAACACATCAGCTCAAAGTCAAATTTACGAACAATGGCTCTGAGTTTAGGTGTACACTGCCCTGCATAAAATTTGGCGCATAGTGACACATAGCTGGTATAGAGAAATCTAACCCCACCCCTACTAGCGCGATCACACCTTTCCGTGCACAATTCTAGCAGCGCATTGGCAGAATGCCAACGTACCCGAAAGTAGAGCCAACTTCCGAAGGGCAACATCAAAACTTAAATTGGATAGGTAGAAAAATGCAGTGCCATAGCCGGGATTTGAACCATGGAGCTCCTAATGTTCAGCCGGTTGCTCTAAACACTGAGCTACTGGCTAGACACTGGGAGGTCCGTGGTTTAAATCCCGACTGCGGCATAGCATTTTCAGTCTGATTTTACCTTTCCAACTCCTGTCCTGCACATGGCTTGTGTGGAAAAAATATTAACTGACTTAAAACTTAAACATTACATTCTCATATTCACTTCCTTTTCCTAAATGTCTACTTTTCTATAACGGTTTAGTAACAGCAATACTTGTAACCTTCGTCTTCATGTCGCTGATGAAAGCTCTTATTCATTAAATGTCGTAGCTGTCGCTCAATTTGACTACATATGCGAATATTTATTTATTATTGCTCTAAAAGGCCGAATTATGTTGGAAAAGGTTTAGCATTTCTTTGCCTACTAACCGTGTTAGCGAGAGTGAACTTTGCGGAGACTGTGAGAGAATCGTGTTCATTGCGAGCGGTAAAACGAAGGTCCCTCTCGCCCAGTTTACTGGCGGGCTTTAACTTGGAAATATCCCCGTTGAGTTCTGCAGCTCTTTTAACGCACAAAGGGACATCTGTGCACGCCAAATACGGGGCAGTTGGGACACCTGGTATATTATAAACGTTAATTCGTTGGTAATTATATTTCTGAATTCTTTTTCAGCCCGGACATATAGAGAATTGATGCCGGCTCGGGGAGTCAAAGGCTGATTACTTTAAAATGAAAACCTCATGAATAGAAATATAGAAATACATTATTGCAATCTATGGGAATGAGTAACCCTTTAGTTTCTCTAACTCGTATGTACATACAAAGTATATAGTAGCTACAGAAGGTATTGTATTCCACCCAAAAATTTGATGTCGAGATTTCACTGGGAATGTACGTTTTTAGACCCCGTGGGTTCGAAAAAATTTTTAGAAAAAGGTTCGATGTGTTTGTGGACAGCATAGCTCAAAAACTAAAATACCGTTAATAACCAAATTTGGTATTTATGTTTAGCATCTTCAAAGAATGCGACACGAAGATTTAAAAATATCGCCCACTACAAACTACCCTTTATATGGAGACATTTTTGAGCATTTTGTTTTTCTCAAAAATTCCTCTAACGACATTGATTAAAATACGTATACTAAAGATATTTACAACATAAATAAAATTTAAATTTTAAATTTTCTGGAAATAGTCTCTAAAACCTCTTTATTCTGGGTGAGTTTTGCACCTTTTTGTATAACGGTTAAACCATAAGAGATAGATAGAAAAGAACTTGATGCCCAAAAAATTTAGATCTCGTTAAAACGCATAATTTGTGGCATGCATGTTTTTCTTTCAGAATTGGCCGCGTTTAAAGTAATCGTTATTATAATACAACTTTTCTCAAACAGGAGCATGCAAAGCGAATCGTACGTCAATTGTTTCATAGAATGAAACTTTTAAAAGATTTAACTACCGCATTATTATAATACATTCCCTTATTTCCCTTCTACTTACAATGACGCAAATAATAACACCAATTCTGCTAATCTTAATCTCGATTAGCATTATACAATAATATTTTGTAAAAATAGTTTGCACTTGGAACAGCTAGAGAAAGTCAGGTGAAAAGACCACAACAAATTTTTATGTACGCAGTGTAGGTAGTTAAAGAAATAGCTAGCGTGTTAAAAAAGCTTTCAAGTTTTTTTTTTTTTTTTTTTTTTTTTTCAAACGTGACACTGTTCTTTATTTATTTTCTATTCTGAAGTGTGTGGGATACACCAATTTACCATCTTATGCCTAAGAACTTATATTTATTCAGGGATAGGTGAGTATCATTGGCCAGTAAAGAAAAATAATAAATATTCTTCGCTCGTTGACAGCCGAATTCCGAAAGGGAACGACTGTAATTATGTAAAAGCTTACACTTAGATATCCGGCCATGTTTGACGTTTACAATTGACTCGAGGGTAACAGAAATAACTTTATTTCTATTACATTTGAAACTCGGATCATCTTAAAGTTGAGAAGATGACTCTGTTCTTGGAACATATAAGTGTCGCACCGTCTCACCACACTTATCTAAATGTAGAGTATCAATTAGTTAATGTATGGTAAAGTGCATGAACCTCCCTATTTTGTGGTTACCTTAATTACCTTGGAAACTAAAAGGCTTGAAATTGATGTTGAAATGTTGTTGACGGGGAACTTGCTGCTTAGTTATTCCTGCAGCGTAAGAATCCCGTTCTCAACATAACTCGGCTTATCGCGCACCAAGCCTGTTCTTCCTCCAAACCGATTGCCTAACATCCACCAGAATTATCTTTGCAAGAAAATGTAAACAAGGTTCCTTTATTTCTTCATTTATGGTAGTCTATTAACATAGAGTGGATTTTGTGTGTAAATGGATATTTTTAAAGCTATCGGAATCTAAAGAAAAACAGTATTGAAAACATTACTAATTAAGAACTTCCAAACTGTGCGATGATTTTTACTGTCTCTATTACTTATTTATGGTTAGTAACCGAAACAGGTGGCTCAGGCATTTCGTTTGGGACTGGCATTCGGGAGGTCACCGGATTGGTTCTCCGCGGCCGAACTCTCTGCCACATGGGGTTTTTCGGGTCAGTAGGTGAATGCTGCGGAGGAATCTTCATTCCCCCGAATTTCAGGTCCTCCATATCATCCGTCTAGTCTTTGTTTTTCATGGTTGTAAATGTCGGCGAGGACTGCGGGGGTAGCGCCCTCTCGTGGAGATTGACTTTGGAAACTCGACTTTCGGCGGCTGGATGCCGCTGGGGGTAGTCGGTACATTTATTCAGATATGAGGCGCGGGCTCTTAGCGTTCACTGCGTCAAGATGAACTACTTGGGAACTGTTAGGGACTCTCCACGACGGCTCCTTACCACAGTCTGGTTCCGGCTGCTTTCTGTAATTGCTCTCATCTTATCCTCTCTTCCGGAATATAAGAAAGGTACAATTTGCCGCCGGGCACCTTTTTCAGAGGTAAAACTGAACTTTGTAAGAAAGACTTCAGTTTGACGAGATCTAATTCGCAATGTAAAAAACGAAGTTAAGTAGAAGCTAAGCAGTAATGAAAGAAGAAAGGGATAGAAAAAGCAGCAGCAGCAGCAGCAGCAGAGGAGAAGAAAAGGAAAGCGGAGGGTCCAACCTACCAACCTGGTGGATTTTAATATAAGCCATGCATTCCAATCTTTCCTTGTTTATTGGCTATGGTATTTTCAGGACTTTTCTTCCCGAAAATACTCCTAGCCGAGCAGCTTTTATGTTACACAAATAAAATTTTCTGTGCACGTTCACAGAAGTACAAGGAATAAAAGTGTGTCTAGGTTTTACAGTCAGATATATTTAAGCATACGTTTTCATTTTCAAACACAAAAATTATATTTTTATGACAAAAAGAGCACGTTCATAACTTTAAAAAATATTTGGAGCCTAAACTAAGAGAGACATAGAGAAACCTACGGCAATTTCATAAAACAGGAGTATTGTGAACCTAGGGTTAAAATATTATACACAACTTTTAATTTTTTTTGTTGATTACTTTTTAGTGTCTTGACAAAACATAATCAAATTTTACCATAACTTTCAAACTATTAGAACAAAATTGATGAAATTTGCACTGTAACTTATTTGCATTATATTACATCAGCAGCATAAATGTATAAAAAGATATAATTTATTAGTTTGGAATTTCAAACTTTCAGACTTACATGTCCTTAAGGGGAGTCAAAATGCCCTATATTGCCAATGTTAAAGTTTGACCCATTATCTCAGCAACTATAGAAGATAGTGAGCCAAATTTTTCAAGGTATATTCAGCAATATCTTTACTGATTATTGATGAAAAATAGAATACTTCTGTTTATCAGAAGAAAAGGTATTGACTTTTTTAATAAAGCTCTTAAATTTGTATTAAAAATGACGATTTTTAAATTTTAAAAGGATAACTAATCCATATATATATATATAAACGTTTTCATTAAAATAAAGCCTATTTAGGTGCAAATGTGTGGTAAAATTTCGTCCCTTAATGTAAATTAGTTTCAGAGTTAACGGAGCATTTGTATAGACAAGATTACTTCTTCAGAAATTGGTTGCAAATTTAACAAAATAATTTAACCTAACTTTCCAAACACAACTTCGCAGTACTTCGAAGCTCTCACACGTTGGATGCCCATGTTGCCAATAGCTGAAGTAAACTTTCCGATCAAAATAAAAAAATCTTATATGTTCCATTCACATACCTTTCTCTGCATCGCTGTAACAAATTATTATTAAAAACATACTTTTCTGTCAACTTTATGTGAATCGAGATAAACATTAGCATAAATTGTCTTAATTACTTGCTTCCTTGTAGGTAGAAGGAAAATAAGGGAATACACGGCTAAAACGATACTCAAATCCTTTAAAAGCTGGTTGCCATGTGGTTAAAATCCGTTTCTATGCAGGGCCAGGAGTTTGCAACTTTCCGTGTGAGAAAAAATTTAAGTACTTTGAATCTGAAACAAACAACAAGAAATATTTCAGAAATGGTCAATTCCATGAAAAACACGTATATGACATAAATTGTACGTTTTAACGTGTTCTACATTTTTTGTGTAGTAAGTTTTTGTCTATCTCTTACGGTTTACCAGTTACGCAAAATTAAGCAAAATTAATTTAGAATAAAGAGATCTTCAGAGGCTATTCCCAGAAAATATACCTTTAATGTTCAATATTTTAATCAAAATCGTTAGAGCCATTTTTGAGAAAATAAAAATTTCGAAATTTTTTTCATGTAAAGGGTAGTTTGGGGTGGGGGATTTTTCCCAAAATCTTCGTGTCACATCGCTGGAAATTACTAAACTTAAATATCAAGTTTGATATTTTACCGACTTTTCGTTTTTGAGTTATCGTGTTCACAGGCACATGGTCACACACACGAACCCTTCTCTACAAATGCTTTTTTTTGGATACAGGGAACCCTAAAACATATATTTCCGGTGAAATCTCGATATCGAATTTTAGGTGGAGTGCTATACCTTCTCTATGCACTATGTACATCTCTTTTCTAACACTAACATTTACAAAGTTATTGATGTTTTAGCAATTGTGTGTATCTAAGTGTTCTAAAAAATACTACGTAGGATTATTTTCAATAATATTTTTAAACTATTTACAATTTGGGTACTTCTGTGACAGTTATATCAAAACGATCGGGAGGTTTGAATTATTTATATGCAATTAAAACTTGAAAATGGAAAAAAGTATTGCAAGTGTCTTAGTTCCATATAGACCTTTGACGCAGTCATACTTCAAACTGAATACGTCCATACTGTAGCAGCAGGTCCATTTGTCTTCCCTGCGAGACGTTTGAGGAGTGGGCATTGTTGCTGCGGCAAGTCTTCGAAGTCACGTACGCATGAACGAATGTACTGATAACATCTGCTCGGCTTTCTTTGGATTACACCTACACTGTGCTTGTCGTAACACATCTTTGTGGCTTAAGTTCCGCAGGGTTAAAACTTGATGCTGTTTCTTGACGGTTTGGACCATAAAAGCTTCTTATGTGCGTCCTCAAAAAACCTAATCTAACCACCGCTACTTTACCAACCGAAACCGAGAAAGTTGGTGTCCCGATAAAGCCAACGGCTCGTATTCGTGGCATCCCGGTTCAAACCTCGGCGACCGCCCCCTTTGACCGACTTTTCGTGGTTTCCTCGGTCCTGCAGATACATGCTGCAATCTTCTAACACAGCCCTGAGGAGCTAGTAAACGGAGGGGAAGTGCGACCTCTCCCCATTCAACCTGGAGTTATCAAAACTGTTTCTCGCCACGTTAAGTGCAACAGCGACGGAGCTAGTCTATTTAAAAGGCGAGTGGCCGAGTACCAAAATATGTCTTCCAGTCTTGCTTCCTCAAATGAGCTCTTACAAACCTTTTTTTCGGGCGTATAATAGAACGCTGGCACTAACTTATCAATGCCAGGATTAATGTTATACTCAGAGACGCAGTATGTTCAATATTAGAATAGTTCAATTTAGTATTATTCTTCCGGAAAGTTTAGCTTTTCCTTGTCGATAGCACGTGCAGAATTAAACTGTTGCTTCATGTTATAATGGTTCACGTGGTACAACTGTTTAGAACACAATAAACATTTAGCACTTTTGCCACCCTAAACGCAGATATAAATTTCCCATTCTATGCGAAATTTATATCTAGTATTTTCTAGAGTCATCCTCGCTGAAACGTCGCTGACTGCCCGCTGTCTGATGTTATTCGACATGTACACAGCTAAGCAGACACAATGAATTAGGTAAAGAAAGGGTGGCTATATTTGTTCTCTGATGCGAGCAAGTTCAACACGTCCGTTCTGTCACGACTTCCCTTCCTTTATTTCCTGTACCCCATCACTTTTGGTCATTTGTTTCAGGTTGTAGTAATAGGCAACGTTGTTCCACGGGTTGCGGCTGGGCGGTGGATTTTCGCTCTGTAGAGCTTTATTCCCTGGTGTCATGGCGGGATCACTATGCCTTCGGCTTGTGGTCTTTTTGGTCACCTTCTGGCATGGCCCCTCATCCCTTCCTCCCAGGCATCACAGTAGAAGAAAAAATGGTCATGTGGCCTATTTGTGGAAATCGGTCTTTACCCTTATATTTAACTACCGAAGCTGCACGTTTTTTTTGTATTTTCATATTGGTTTTTGTACTCAACAGCTTAGTCATTCCTTTTAGAGACAATCTATTTCTTCGGTGTTTCATCAAAATGTATGCTTATGTCTTTAGCCTTTAAAATACTTTATAAAGTATAATATTTCACAAAACGTTTTCCGAAAGTGACAGCAATCAGTGGTTGGCAATGGTATGTCTTAATTGTTGGCTTTTTATTTTCTATACCTATATCAAGTAGGGGATGTATCTACTGTATTCCAGCCAAAAATTCGATGCGGACATTTATACGAAAATAAATGTTTCGAGGTCCTCTAAAAGCCCGTTGATTTGCTGTCTGCCATTGTGTTTGTGTGCAAACAGTGTAATCAATAAGCAAAAGTCTGTTAATACTAAACTCGGTATTTAGGCTTAGCATCCAAGGATGCGACTAGAAAATTTGTAAGAAAATCCTCCCATGATCAAACTACCCCTTACATGGAGAATGTTTCAATCTGTTTAGTTTCGTATAAATAACTGTGATATTCTGATTAAAATAACACACTTTTAAACTGTTTTCATTACAAAATGTCTAACATGAATTTTCTGGGAATAACTACTCTTTTTTCTAAATTATTTTTGTATAATTAGTGAACTCAAAGAGAGAAACAAGGACATGTATGAAAAATCACAAAAAATCAACCCTTTTATTTTAATTCCATAAAATAATTTAAACATTCTTGAATACGAAAATGGTATCATTGGCCACCAGTGCAATTTTTAAACGCCTAAAGTCACTGGAGCTACAGCAAAGCATTAGAGGTGCTAGACTCGGCAAGAAAAACTTCAGTTTGACGAGATCTCATTCGCATCTTATAGAGTAAAAAACACAGTTGTACAGAGGAAAGCAGTAATGCAAGAACAAAAGGACAGAAAATGCAGCAACAGAGGAAAGTAAAAGGAAAGCTGAGGGTCCAACCTACCAACCTGGTGGATTTTAATGTGAGCCATGCATTCAAACCTTTCCTTGTTTTCTCGCCATTAATATTTTCAGCATTTTTCGTCCTGTAAAATGCTCCTTGCGGAACCGTTTTTCTATTACACAAATAAAATTTGCTGTGCATGTTTACAGAGGTACAGTGAATAAGAACTGCTTTAGGTTTTACTGTTAGATTATTTAAGCATATGTTTTAAATTTTCAAACATAATAATTATATTATGACAAAAAAGTACATTCATAACTTTAAAAATTATTGGAGCCTAAACTAAAGGAGATACAGAGAAATCTAGGACAATTTCAAAAAGTAAATGTCTTGTGAACCTAGGTTTAAAATATTTTACTAAAATTTAAATTTTGTCGCAAGGGACCTTTTTAGTAACGTGACAAAAATAAACAGATTTGACCATAACTTCCAAACCATTAGTGCAAAATGGATGAAATTTGCACTGTAACGTATCTGCATTATATTACACCTATGGTATAAATTTCAAAAAGCTAGCAGTTTTAGTTTGGAATTTTAAAACTTTCAATCATATATGTCCTTAAAGCAAATGAATGGCAACAGGACCAGCAGGACTATTTTTCTACCTACTTTGGGGCAAAATTTTACTGTATGCATTATAACCAAATTCCATTTTGTCAAGTTTTCTTCTGTCATTATCATTAATATTAACATTTACATTAAAATATAAGGTCTTTAAACTTAAAATCATTATAAATATTATAATATATGAGATAATATTAAAAAAAAAAAAAAAAAAAAAAAAAAAAAACGGCAGATGATGTCTTAAAATATTAACAATTTCTTGCAAGATATCATCTTTCAGTTGCTGTCGGTTTGTTGGATGTATCTGGAAAACTCATTCTTTAAGGTAACTTCACAGGAAAGGTCAGACGGGTTGAGATCTGGAGATCGCGGTGGCCACTTAGTTGTAAAATTGTATTTTGATGGCACGATCGCCAAAGATCTGGGTACTTAATTGTTTTGCAAGGATTAAGATATGGGGCGGAGCGCCATCTTGCATGAAGATAACATTTTCCAGAACGTGATTCCTCTGTCTAGGGATGACGATGTTTTGTAGTATGCCATAGTAGCGCTCACCATTAATAGTAAAAGTATGTTTTACTGGACTGGTGTCTTTTTCGAAGAAATAAGGGCCAATGATTAATTGTAAATTGAAGCCACACCATGCAATAGCTTTTAAATCTTGGAAACCCCTTTATTTAATGATAGAGCTATAATCTGTAGCTTACACATTCTTATAGCAATATGAATAACATTACTAATGCTTTATTAAAAAAGCTGTACCCATGATAACGGTGGACTTATAAAAAAAACCAAAAAAATCAAAAAACAACAACAAAAGGAATAGAAAAGAAACCCAAATCCCATTGTTTGCCCAGTATGCGACTTCTCTTGTTTTTACCATATCCCAAATATTAGTTTATAGCGATTTAAAGTTTTAAGTGAGAGAGAGAAAAGAGAATTTTTTAAAATTGCATTCCGTAATATTGTTAAACAGATTATATGTTTGAAATTTTTAGACTGGATAGCCTTTTTAAAATTATTTTAAATCACAAATTGAATTATTATACTAACCAACTTTTAAAACTAATTTATGATCGATATCAATATTCCAAACAGATATTTTGTTACATATATTCTGCAGTGTTTTAAGAAAGATTTTCAGAGCAGATTTTTTGGTTAAGATGGATTTTGAGTGGGTGAAACCGAGAAAAATGGCTTTAAAGTTTGACATAGAGTAATTTAACCAGCCCAACGCTTTAAAATATCGTCCAATATGTGTGGGCGAACCTAGGAGAACCAAACATTGAAAATATGTAATTTAAAGCATGGTTAATTTTTTGTTTCAAAGATTAAAAAGTAAAATTTTTTACCAAAATCGCTAAAAAGCACTTCTGTGTTGCCCTAAATTAATCTGCCAGCAATGCCTCATTTTGGATTTTGATAGTTTGTGTAATTTTTTTCTATTATGTGTGGATCTTTGTTGCAGTTTTTGAGTAAGTCAATAGTGGGTGTGGTCATTACCTTGAGCCACCGTTTATTCTGTAGTTGGCATAGGTTTATTAGCATTTTGCTTCCAGAGCTTGGGGGATCGTCATTGGAGCATTTTTCATGAAGCCTGTCACGCCTTCATGAGCATATGTACTTATCAGCTAACTGAAAAGTATAAACTGTGGAAAATTCAAATTTAATAATTTTAAAGTTAATGCGCTGTAAAATACGGTAGGTATCGTTTTGTTACGTATCTGTAGCATTGCGTCCATATGAGCATTACTGCAAAAATAACAATTTGAAATACTTAGGATTTATTACTTTCTCTACGCACATAGTGTATAGAGAAGGTATTTTAATCCACCCAAAAATTCGATGCCGAGATTTCACCAGAAATATATGTTTTAGGGTCCCTTTTATCAAAAAAAGCATTTTCAGAAAAAGGTTCGGTATTTAAGTTTAGTATCTTCCAGGGATGCGACACGAAGATTTTGAGAATAATCCCCCCACCCTCAACTACCCGTTACATGGAACTTTTTTCGAAAATTTTGATTTACTCAGAAATGACTAAAAATTTTGTTTAACAGATCGTATATTAAAGATATTTACCTGAAAATAAAAATCTTGACAAATCTTTAATTTTCTGGAAATAGCCTCTGAAGACTATTTATTCTGAATGAATTTTACGGAATTTTGTAAAACTGCCGAACCGTAAGAGATAGACCAAAACTTACTACACAAAAATTTAGATCACGATAAAACACACAATTTATGTTATATACATTTTTTCATGGAGTTGATCGTTTTTGAGATATTCCTTGTTATAGGTTTCAGCTTTAAAAACGTATACTTTTCTCATACAGGAATTTGTCAACTCCTGTCCATAAAACAAAGAAACTACAGTCATATAGCAACTAGCTTTAACTATCATTTTAACCTATGGTACTCCTTTATTTCGCTTCTACTTACAATGAAGCAAGTAAGGAGACTATTTCTGCTAATTTTTCTCAATAACATGAAGTAAATAGAAGCATAAGCTTTTTAACAGTTATTTGTTGCAGAGATGTAGAGAAAGTCATGCGAAGGGAACACATCATATTTTTTTAATGTATTTGCAGCATATAGTCCTACTAAAGTAGTTTAATTGTTAGAAATAAACTAAAATATATGTCTGTAAACTAGGTACTTTCTTTTTAAACAGCAAGTTACTTTTGTGTTCTAAACCTGAATCAGACAGAATCAAGGGATGACAGAAAGAATGTAACAGTTTGACTGATGAGTTACAATGGATATTCTTATCGATAAAAGCTCGTTATTTGACGTAAAGTTGCACCTGAGAACTGCCTTCCCTTTGGTGTAGGAAATGGTTTCCTTTTGTTTTTCCCATTGTTCCTCTCACTCCCACAGCTTTCCCTCTCACTCGCTTTGGTTGAAACCCTTTGTTAACCTTCAAATTCATCGACCGGGGGAGTTCTTATCTTCTTTCACCCTATTGGTAAATAAGACTTCAAACGAAGTGACAAATAGCACTAATTAATTATTAAAGCCGTAGATAAGATTTAATTGGAAAGATGCTCTCCTTCAAGCTCAAGCGATAAGATGAAAATAGTTGCTTCAGTGCTCTTTAGAGACGAGTGTAGGTTTGCAGCTTTTTTATTTTTTATATTGCTATTCTTTGTTAGCCTCTTTTACGCAATGTAAAGAAAGGAAAGGCGTGCCTTATTCTGCCAATAGCTTACTGTTTGGAACGCTTCGGTTGGCTGATTTTGTGGTGATTGTTTTACATACGATTGTGATTCCAGATGGTCTGCAGACTCTTAAATGCATGTTTGGTATGCTAATATAAGGACTGTATCTGAGTTCAAATGGATCGATCAAGTTGTTTATATACTGCCTCTCTGTTCTACTAGGTTTGGAGGTTAAATAAAACCACCTTGATTCCCTCTACCTATGTATGAGGGTTGTCCAGAGAGTAAACAACGATTTGCCGTAACTAAATAATATTGAAAGATATCAACACAAATCTTTGTAAGTAAAGTTAGAGTACCTTATTATATCTCTCAGCGTAAACACATTGTTGTCGAGACGTTGATTGTAATGTGGTACCAGTTTTTTCAATGACGATGATATGCTCTTTTACCGCTAAATCTTCGGCCAATCGAAATTTATATGCAAATAACCAAAGCGTATGGTGATAATGCAATGAACGTATCTTCAGTGAGGAAATGGTGCATAATTTAATCAATGAAGAGCCAATATGCACGAGGTAGACCGGTTAGGTCATCACTCGTTATGAAGGAGTTGAAACAAATGATGAAAGAAATCAGCAAATCCGGCATTTCACTTTAGACACCTTAAATGCCTTTATGAGTAGAAGATTTCCCAAGCGGCGAACACCTCAAAGATGCAGTGGCATTTTGGCTCAGATGTTTGCAGGGAGAACTGTTGAACTGTTACCATGTTAAAACAAATGCCTTGGGGGAAACGACGACAAAGACGAGAAATAAAGTAAACTACGGTAAATTTGTAAATAACTGTTGCGTTGGTTATTTTGTTATTTATTAGTTATGCAAAATCGTCCTTTACTTTCTGTACGGTGCTCATATTTAGTACAAATTAATGAAAATATAGCACACGCAAAATTTGTACAATATCAAGCAACGTTCCAAAGATTTGGAATGATAGAAGTTACTTAAATAAGTATCAGGAAATCTTATCAAATTAAGACAATTCTGGTGCTGCTTTATAGCTTTAAGTTTAGGAAAGACATCTCAGCAAAGTACAACATATGACAAAATTTCTTGAGGACAATAACGAGAACAAGACTTGAAGAAAAAATCCAAATGAAGAAGCTTCAATTGACACTCAAAATATTCATAAAAATATTTGGAAAAACAATTAAGTGCTCGTGGCGTCAGACTAGAAGAAGCATATGTACCATTTAAAACTTATTAAATTCATTCATATGCTAACATTAAAAACCCGGGTTTAAGTGAAATGTGTAATAGAAGCATTCAAAATATAATACAAATTCTGCACTTCTTTCGATTGTAAACACAATGCAAAGTGTTTAGATTCACAATGAAATGGATAAGTTTTACCGAAGTTGAGTAACTTCATTAAATTAAGGTACATAGTAGGCATAATGATCAATTTACGATATTTAACTGCTAGAAATTCGATTACTCTAAATCAGGCTTTCCGTTTCTTTACATTTATGTATGATTTTAGGTTTATGGGTGGATGAAACAAAAGGAGTTGGCAAAACCTGCTTTAAAGCGAGAAAAGTTAACATCGCGAATTCAAAACCATTCGCTCCGGACGAAGACAATTGATAAAACCTTACCGTCTAAGCTGAACAAATTGTATTTTATGAATTTCAAATTAACATTTAATAATAGAAAAGTACTAACAGAATATTTGATCTGGTAACCTGTAACTTTCAGGTAAATACAACTTTTTTTAAACATGTAATTTTCATGTTGATTTAATTGTCTTTTCACACAAACCGTGTGTAGGACAGGAAAAAAAATGTAAATGGCGTGCTATTTATGGACGCTCTTTAACTACTGTGGTTCTCAGCATCCCATTCTAAATTGGGCGTGAAAGATCGCTTAATTTTGCACAGAGACCTTTCAATTAGGCTTGAGATTCTTTCACGTGACGTAAATCTACGACATGAAACCAACGGCTTTACTTCCCTTCCGAAGGAAGCCATGCTAAAGATTGTTATGCCCAAAAAAAACCCATCGTCCTCCGACGGGTTTGAACCCGCGACCTTGGGCATATGAAGTTAGCATGGTAACCATAACACCACGGAGGGCGACTGTGTAGGACAGGAGTTGAATAGGTAGAGTCAGACTGAAAAATTCAATGCCATGGCCGGGATTTGAACCACGGATCTCCAGGTGTCTAGCCGGTTGCTCTACAACTGAGCTACCATGTCCGGAAGATCCGTGGTTCAAATCCTGGCTATGGCATTGAATTTTTCAGTCTGACTCTACCGATCCACGTAATTTTCAGTTAGATACCTACACCCGAAGTCTTTGTTCCAGAAACCACCTTATATACTCTGGACTTAGACTTTTGAAGATTCAACCAAGCCAGAATTCATAATAACTGCTTTTATTTGCCTTGATAGGACAACTTTTCTTAGAACTTAACTGTGGTACTTGCTGCTGCAAAACCTCCAGTGACAAGTGTGATATAAACACATTCTGCTTCAATGTGTGTGGGTTTTATTATTTTAAGTTACCTTGAATCTTTTATCGCTTTTGTGCTTCATGCTCAAGCAGAAGGCTTAATGCTCTAATAAGAAGCGGTAAAACTTAAGCGACAACTCCGCGGTTTTATAACGAGCTGGTCTCAAGACGCATTTATTGATCACAGGAAGTATTATTTGTCCAAGACTCCCGATTTAGATGCAAAAGCAGGCATCATTTTCCAAAGCGCTACGCCGTAAAACTTATTTGTTTCTCGTTCGAAGCACACTGCCACCTTATTATCAAAACAAGCACAAAAACACGCCACCAACTAACAAGCTGTCACGGCATCTGGGTGCTTGCTGAATGTGCTCCGAGATGAAGATGGTAGTAAAACGATCTGCAGAGCCATCACAAATCAAATAACGATGATATATGAGAGACGCATCGCTTGGCGATTCACGGACTTGTTGCTAACTTGCGCTCCATGCTTGTTATACCAAACATGGTCTTGTCACAAATCACCAACAGAATATTATAGCTAATATAACAGTCGGTCGACAATGAGGAAAACTGATGACCTTATTCTGGTCTTAAAACTGGCGAGCACATGTACGTATAGAGTAGGTATTTAAGTGACCTAAACGAGGCAATAATTAACTTTTAATGATTATTGGATATCAGAAATAGCCCGCTGACTCCTAAATGCTTAAACCAGGTACGGATGAAATAATTACAAGATTTTTACGTATGGATGATAGATAATGTGTTCCAATTATTCCATTATAATCTTGGTATTAGTATCGTAAGGGGATCCATACTCACTCATGCACTTCGGCCTGATCAGATCCTTTGTGTTCTCATTAGTTCTGTGCCTTAATGAAGGAATGCATATCCTTAAATGGGACATTTTGGGGATCACTTAAAACTGGAAAATAATTTCCAAAGCAACGAATTCTTATTATCTGACAGTTCTTGGAAGCACACTTTTTGTGTTAATCCACGCCCACTTGCACAAGAGTATGTGACAAACGATAGTGTCACCTTCGCCATGTGTTACGCCATACTACATGCTAAACAAGTTGTATGAACAAGAATTGCTTACTAGTAGGTTTTGCTTCAATAAATAAACGTTTCCTATTCCTAATGAGGTTGAAAATATATAAAAAAGTAATATCAAGTGAATACATTAAAACGAATTTGTTTACAGGACCTCAGCCGCATTTTTTTTTGTGTTCTATTTAATAACAAATTAGAAAATGGGGCCCAGACTTGGTAGCAACAGTGTAATCTGTTCTCGGGTCAAACGGTTCAGATCGGGCTGGGATTAAGAATTTCGGCGTGTGCAGACCCCTATTAGGTATCCGCGTTCTGACGCACCTAAAAGGGTAATGGCATTTACAATATAATCCAAACGTTATTTTAAGGTATATGAGAGGAAAAAAATATGCGAAGCTATCTGTTGATTGTGTTTGCTGTGTGTAGCTTCATGGTCATACTACAGAACAGCGTGTATTTATTGTGTTATGCTTTGCTCCAGCGGAGTCAAATGTGAGCTGTTAGTTTGAACTTGTACAGAAGTTCCTTGGGATATTTGTTATTCCATAAACAGAGTAAATCCATGGGAAAATAAAAACACTTGTTTCAACCATGAAACATTAGACGATTCAGTCGTGGAAAGAAGTCAAAGCAATTACTTTTTTTAAATATAAAATAATTAACAAACTTATTGGCTCTCCAGATCCATATCCACGTGAATATTATATGTAGGGGATGCTTAATTAAATTTATACAACAGTCGACGAATTAGGAGAAAATACTCGGCGTGATTTACCAATATTTTTTACCAAAAGAGGATCATTGCGAACAACTTTTAGAACAAAAGTAGGCACAATACTAGTTTTGATTATCGTCGTGATCTTGGGGAGAAACACTGGGCCAGTTTGCCGTTACTGTATGTGAAGGTTCACATGACGGTGTTATGGAAGCGGCGGGCTGTCGGTTGCGCCGTTCCTGAGAAGCCTGTTGTTGGTAAATATAATGTTTCAAACTGTAAAGCTAGCATAGCATTCATTTAAAACATGATTCTATTATATAAGAAAAAAAAATATAAAGTGGAAAGAAGTAACGGCATTTAGTCTGCAGCTTTTGAAGAGGAAGCAGAAAGGAAAGAATAATTTATTTTCTGCACTATCCTCAGTGGTGTATGTGTAAGCAATAAAATGAAAATGTGGGTTAAGACCAGCTGGTATTGGCCTCCATAGAAATAAGTCTTGTAATAAATACTTTAGCAAATTGAAAATCACACATTTCATTTTGATATATAAGGAAACACCGAGGTATAAAAAGAATGAAAATGAAAGTCATTGTCTTCAGTAGAAAAATAAATATGTATTTCATAGATAATTTGTAAATGTATTTCGGTATCAATACATATATATCTACTAAACGTTTTGATGTGCCGTTTTTATTTTCATTTCATTTCTGTTTAATAAAGCTTGTTAAGCTGGTATTAAAATGACAAAATATGCATTTTGTGGGATATTTACTTTCTTGAAAATTAAATCCATAGTATATCTAAAATGTATTCATAATATACTCCTTTTGTCTGAATTCTTAGGAAAAGCTCTTAATGTTTTTCACTTCGCAAAACCTTACGCTGAAAATCACACCGTGATTGTAGTTTCTGCCACCAACATTTTAGCGTCATTGAAGGGACTTTTCACAGGAAACCTGGTTTCGTAATCGGCTTACCCTCCCCGTATTTGTAGGACTGACACCCCGTAGGACTTACAAGCCAATGCCTAGGGGTGAGAAGTCTGTTGGGGAGCCAACGACACGAAACCACAGAATGGTGAACCTGTTACGAGGGGTCGGCCCGTAGCCGCATGAACATGAGGAAAAGGCTGATATGAAATGAAGGCCAAATTGATGATTAGAAAGGTGATGATGGAGCAATTAGTGGAATGAGTGACGGGGGAAATCGGAGGACCCGGAGAAAACCTACCCAGACGCCGCTTCGTCCACCAGGAATCCCACATGCGGGCGCTTGGGATCGATCCCGGGCCACCTAGATGGGAGGCAAGCGGCCTAACCACTCACTCACCCGCCTCAAGATCACTGTTACTACATCTAAATTGTCACCGTTATTACCATGGCTTAGCTGCTCAAGAATGACAAAGTTCTTTGTAAGAAAGAGGCAAATCAGGATTAATGCAACTAGTTTTAAAACATTAAGTTGGCTAAACTAAACTTATTTGGCAACTATCTTGACGGCTCAAAAATAATCTAAAGCTTTTGTTGTAATTTTGTATCATCTTTTGCCACATTGCAGTACAATTTAGATCAATTCTTTTTAACGGTGTTTAACGTCTGGTTTTACTACTTGTGGCACCGCAGGCGATGACACGGATGATAATGAAATGAAGATGGAGCAGCGGTGAAATGCAATGGCGGGGGAAACCAGAGAACCCGGAGAAAACCTACTCCTGCGCCACTTTCTCCACCATTTTGTCGCTTTGGATCGATACCAGATCGTCTAGGTGAGAAGATTTTAGATCAAGTCATACGGCAGCAAATTTTAAAATTGTCTTCTGCTGTATCGCTTACATTAGAATTTATGCTTTCTCTGTTTCCTAAGTGACCACTCTTAATACTTCAAACGTGGCTCTGAGCGGATAAATTTGGGATTAAGCAACATGAGCTACGGGGTTTCTTTCAGATTTGTTTTTTGTTACCAAACTGCGATTTTCAGAAACAAGATTATTTCTTGGTTGGGACCTAATTTTGGTATTTTCTAAGTATTATAACTGTTAACGTCTTTTCGTTGAAATTTTGGGTGTTGAGATCTTTTAGCTGTATGGTATGAAGTCGCAAATGTTTAATTTTCTCATTTATCGGTAAAAATTTACCTCGAAGTATGAAAAATTCTTAAAAAAATAAAAAAAAATCATCCTTTACGTCATTTAAAAATTTTGCCAAATGCATACGAAACTTGGTGTTTTTGTAATTCAACACATTTGTCATGTATCGTTAAAAACAAAAACTCTTGTTTCTGATAACATATGAGCATGGATAGTTTAATAAATATTATTGAATGAAAATTCATTATTTGGAATATTTTGAATTTTCAAACTTGTTGAGAAAAAGGAATCCAAATACTCAATTTATGTT
This sequence comes from Hymenopus coronatus, assembly GCA_030762935.1. Classification (NCBI taxonomy): domain Eukaryota; kingdom Metazoa; phylum Arthropoda; class Insecta; order Mantodea; family Hymenopodidae; genus Hymenopus; species Hymenopus coronatus. Next base: position 93,032,246 of record CM060900.1, on the reverse strand, counting down.
TAACTATTTCCATTTTTAAGATTTTGTTACGCTATTTGTATATAGAAGTCAAATAGAATCAATGAAGTCGAACTCTATGAGAACTTGCGTCTCTGTAGAACATGTATTTAACACCTTTGTTCTGCCTAAGCATTAAAAATGAGTTCTAATTGGCTTATTTTTCCCGCTCACGGTAGCGTCTCTTTTCATGAGGCAATAGTAACTATCCTACTATTTCACTTAGGCTGCTAACTCTCAGCAACTTTCCAGTAAGTTTCACAATCTCACCCACCCCCCAAGCTTACGTTGCTTTTTGAGCTCAAGGACAATATTCTTTTATACATTTCAGCCCAACTCCTTGGCTATTGTCTACAAAAAACATGCGAAAGATCTCTCTTTTATGACCCATGTAAAGTTTCAGCTATATCGTGTCTCTACAACTAAACTTATGCTAATATCTCATAATATAGTCTCATGTCTATATTACCTGTATTTACACCTTCTGGTATTCATTAGTATTGCCTTACAGTTATCTATCCTCGGAAGTATGTCCATGAAAGCCACTGTTGTGTTGTATTTTACAGGCATAGATTGATCTTGTTTGGCAATAAAAGTATCTACTACTACTACTACTACTACTACTACTACTACTGTAATGTGTGGTAAAGACAATAGGTATCCATGAATGTAGAAGCAACAACATTAGAGTTCAAATGAGGAATTGTCAATACTTAAACGCTAAGTAGTAAACTTAAGGACTCAAACAGCAAGAGATGGAGTTGTTTAGAAAGACCGTCCAGCAAATCGCAGAAGAGACGGGCGTGTCTACCTTGGTAGATGGAGTGAAAACATCAGCATGACATGTTGTAAACTTAAAATATGACTGCAGTATCATATAAACACACTGAACATTTAGATGCAAGGGCTGCAATGAAAACCTAAATGCTTCTTCCTAATGACGAGCAAAACATACCGTACGCCTACACCGCGACATATGGTTCTGCAGAAAAGTCTACGCATTATATTCAAGTATATTATAGCTAATTATTTAACTTCCGCCATTGCACGACTAGACAAATTGTCAGGTTTATCATCCAGAACATTTGAGGCTTGATGGTAAGTCTTTATTGGCATCAAAAAATCTATTAACAGTGAACATTATGGAGTTATCACTTAGATTGGCAACTAAATCTGAACAGATCAACGATATATTAAAATATTAGCATTAGAAGTGTGGCGTTTCGGAGCTTCACCTATATTAGGCTCAGTAGATTCGTGGAGGATAGGCCAAATGCACAAATTCAACACACATTCTATTAATTAAAATTAATTTGGCTACTTATGAAGAATTGCATCAATTCCCTCTTGCTAAATTCGGGAGTTTCTGAATTATAATTAGAGCTCAGTCCGGGGTTATGAAATTTCCGGATTAAAGTTCGGTGTACAGTGTATGTAACTATGATGTGTTGGAGTAGGTGTGGTCTCTATAGCCCACTTCGAAACGTGTTGCACTATATGGCATTGTTCACTGCCTGGCCTCGTTCAGTTCCTGCCAATAGATGAACCACTGAATATTGAAAGAGGGCGCAGATTGAAAAATGTCCAAAATATGAATGAATAAACGTTTGACACTGAACAAACTTGTGGATGATTCAAACATATTTTGAGTGACATGAGGAGAGCCTTTTCTTTCGATAAAGTAAAGATGCATTTTGTAATTCACTACAATGAATTCTGAGCGAGTTTGGTTGATTTGTGTTCATTGTCTTTTCAAATTCTGCACATTACTATTCTGAACTTTTTTTATCAAACTTTATACTTTTATTTATAAAAGTTCAAAGCGTTTTTATTTCAATCAGTGATATAATTGTTTTATTGTGTTACTTTATGAATTAGCACGATGTATATAATGTCAGTACATGTAATAGGCTACTTTTTGAAGAGATTATATCTCAACGTGTGTATACTTACGCTACAAACCTCTCTCCACTACCCTCTCTTTATTCCTGACAGCTCTGTGTTCGTAACTGTGTGCGCTTCCGACCCAAAACAAGCTCTAGTTATAGTACTCCCTTTGAATCGGTCACTATAACCAAGGGTTATTATTTTCGTACTTTTCCTAGTCTATAGGTAATTGCTTTCTCCACAAATTTCTCTTTAATTTAATTTCCTTGTCATTATTTTCCAGTGTCGCAAGGTACAGTGGCGCCTCATGCCCTAAGCTATAAAATTAAATTGAGTTTTATTTATGACACTAATTTACTGCCACGTCTCGTTCTATACTGGGCGAGAAAAGACCACTTAGTTTTTCTCAGATGCCTCTTTATCAGGGTTGAGGTTATTTCATGTACCGTAAATCTACGACACGGGACAAACGGCTTTATCTCGCTATCAGCGGAAGTCATGCTAAGAATGTTTACGCCCGGAAAAATCCATTGCCCTCCTCCGAGTTTGAATCCGCGACCTTGGGAACCAGAGGGTAATTCGTTACCCAAGACCTTGGAGGACGACTGGCCTAAACTACAGCTGAAGTTCGTATCACAAATAATCACACGCAACATAACCTATTTCTTTATATATATAATCTTCTGTCCTTTCTATTGGCTTTCTCAGTTATATCGTCCTGAAAATGTCACAAGGCCAACAAAACCGTTTTTCCATACAAGAGGTACGGTACATCCACTCGCATTCATTGTACCAGGAACACTTAAATTACTTTTTGTAACATTTCGTATTTTGCTCCACTTTTTGTGCTGACAATAGTATTTGGGCTTCTCGTTAATAGCATAGCCTTTTATCGCAATACGTTCATCGCGAAAATGGTGTCAGTAATATATTACACACTATATCATTTTGCAGATTCATCTTTCCGATAACTTTAACTAAAGAAAACAGTAGATGGAATAAGAAGTTGCAGCACAGCTAACTTCAGTAAAATAAACAACACAGCGGGCAAATTAAAGTATTCAAATATACCTCTTTACTCGAACAATAATTTTTTTAGACTGTTCATGTAATTGCTGACCTTTCTGGGGATGCCAGAAACATCCTTAGGGAAGAGTGTGACTTTCCAAGTCCAATAGACCCGATGACTTAGCCTCTGCAAGGGGTTGAGTATTGTTCGTAAAATTCCATATTGTTAGATGAACTGTAACCTCAAAACAGGCATTTTGTGGCATATGTAAGCTTAGGTTCTGTTTGGCTGTTTTGGCAATCTAGCAAACATGCATAGCTACACATCTATTGACAAAAACAGTTGTACACCTTCAGAGATTTGGTCATCCCCTCTATTCCTTTTCTCTCCCTTCAAGGCCAGAAGGCAAGTAGTTCCCACCTCATCCTTCTTCCGTCACAAATACACATGCTCCCAATTGTTTGTTTGGTTACTGAGTGTATTACAAATTAAACACCTATATTCAGATTTAATGCAACTAAAATGATGGAGTGAAGCTACACTAGCTTCACCTGAAGAGCCGCCTCTGGCAGGACAAGGCGACGAGGATTTGTGCGTTGCGGCGGGGCGATAGAGTTTGCCCTGTAGTAAGGATTTCTCCCTGCGTCGCCCGAAGGTGAACTCCTATGAAGAGTTTTTCAAAGGAAATACTCCTTCTTGTTGGCGACCTTGGGATACCTGAAAGCTGCCCTTCAGCAGGCGTCTTTTCTCTTCCTAGCGCCGGCGTTTAGGATAGGGACAATTTGAAACTTTGGGAAACCTCGCCTTCGGTTAGCTCGTGTCACATTTCAGATCTGATCGCCAGTCTCTCACATTCCTCCCGTATATTGTTGCAAGACAAAATGAGTTCGTCTGATGGGCTGCACCTTCGCTCTAGGTCTACTATTTGGAAGCCTCTTCCACGTGCTTCCGTCTCCAAACACTATTTTGGATTATTTTAAAACTGATCTTAATATTCAACGCAAATATTTGTATATAAATATTTGTATTAGCGCTTCAGGACCATGTGATGATCCAGTATTTGCAGTTTGTTCGTTATTTTCTAAAGCCATGTTCACGAGAAAGTTCCAAGTTGTTTTTAGGATGGTTATTATTCCCTATCTCAGAGGTTGGGTGATTGTTTACGTAACAGGTCGCAGCTCCTCTACCCTATTCTCTGCCCGGCTATAGGCGGTGTGATGTGAAGGAAGAATTTGTAACCATAGGTTTTTGTCATACAACATTATCTGACTGGGATTCAACTTAAAAATATTGAAAAGAATGACATAAATATGACATTACTATATTTAATTAAATATGGTTTTATTGAAAAAATAAATAGCTTAAACCAGCGTGTAAGCATTCACACTTCCGTTATTCAAATTACAAAATTACTAATTACTCCTACGAAGATGATTAAAATTAAATTTCAGCACTTAAAAAGAAAAAAACTTCAATTCAGGAATCAAGAGAACCTGTATCACAGTTCCTTTGATACACTGCAGTTAACTTCATATTTTGGAAAGATGATTTAGAAATCACCGATGATGCAGTCCTTCGCAGTATTGGCATATTCCTCAGTTGCGGCACAAGTTCAAGAATATCCGCAAATTCAGCATTTGTGAACCATTCATTGTGTAAAGGAAATTTGCGACTGAATCGGTCCCTCATTTCCTCAATGTGAGTCACGTGAATGCAAGTCGGCGGTGTGCGAGTACTAAACACTGCCGTTGCGCGATAATTGTAATCACAAGAGAGACATAACGAGAACCGTTCGAAACACATTAGACCCTGAAATGTATACTTTATTTATGGCAATGCTGTTAGTAAGCGGACAAAATGAGATACACTTATGTGTTAAACATATTTTTCTCTATTAAATATCAATTTATTTGCACCTATTTACCTCCCACTCTGTATGTAGCAAATTTCAATACAATTTAATGTATCATGATTATAGTGACAAGGGATTTTAAGTATTATAATACAACAATGCTGCAACAAATGGAAGATGTTTTTGAATCATTCTCTCTGAAGGAGGAATAAGGAAAACTCAGTCAGTACTCCTGGCCTAAATCCTGCTGCACTTTACATATTTGTGTTGTAGCTTAATAACGCCAAGTTTTAATTTTAGGATACTGCATCTCCAAAACCAATGAACACATGATTACCTAAAATTAGTTTTCCGATGTAATACAATAGGAGTCGCATAATACAATACAGCTAGCGTTAGCAACAAATAACATTTCGATGCATTTAAGTTTTGGAACATAACATTTCCCTTCTCTGTGCTTAAAGACACTTGGTATAGACAGAGTAGCAATTTCCATCTTGAACTTCAATAAAATATATAATTTCTTGAAAACTATACAAGCTGTCACAATGAAAATGTACCACTTATAAAAGAACTTCTTCCAAATCAGAAAACATAGTCAAATCATAACTTCGCTAACTTGTTGATATTTAAGTAAACAAGAAAATTTGCAACATTGTTCACATATTTTCTTCTTTAGGTACGCTTTTCTAAAAAAAAAAAAAAAGTATAATAGCTGCAGCTGTGGTGTTTTTTGTGCATACCCAACACATATTGCTCAAAACATCCGGTGAAAGCTTTTATGTTACCTGTCCAGGAAATTCCTATAAAAATGAATAACTAAATAAAGAATTAAAAATAAAGTCTGCATTATTATAAAATGTCTATTTTTTGTATTAAAATGTCAATATTTGACCACCTATATCAAATAACAGGTTTTTAAAAGTAGGTACCAAATCTGAAGTGTCTCACCTTAATTGCACCTAAAGAAGAAAATATGTGAAAAAAGTTGAAACCTTTCTTGTTTATTAAAAGATCAACAAGTTAGCAAATATCAACCAAAGTTGTGATTTGACTTAATTTCTGAATTAGAGGAAGTTGTTTTATAAGCGGTAACATTTTTATTGTGATAGTTTGTATAGTTTTCAAGAAGTCTTATTATATGTTTCATTAAGGTTCAGCTCGGAAATTGCTACTGTGTCTCCACCAAGTGTTCTTACTATATTAATTATTGCAGAATGTTCCAACTCTACTCGTTTGAGTCGAAGTAGTAGTGCGTATTTAATCACAAACCTCGGAACGTCATATCCAATAGGTCACTGGTGCAAGGTCATAGCACGATGCTTGCTCTTGCATTCCAGTACTTGTTTCAGCCGTGACGACAGGTTGTCCTTAATGTTGAGGCCTATTGTATATGAAAGCACACCCCTGTGAGTAACGCGCTGCTCTTTGGTATGCAACCAAGCTGGAAGAGCCGGACACTGCCTCTGAGTTACTCGTAATACAGCTTAATATCCAGCAATTTGTGCTTTCTCACCAAAAGCGTATTATTCTGTGCCCACGGAGTTACATGACAGGGCTAAAAACAAAAAACAATGTTCTCAACAATAGCAGTTTGACAGAATACCATAACTGCGTTTTAGAGTGTGAGCGTCTTCATGCAACACAATAATAAAAACCATAGTTTTGACGAAGCGCTTATTTTTACTTTTTCTAACCCATGTGTACAGCATATATAGTGTATATATAAAAATTATATATCGAGATTTCGACGGAAATACGTGTTTTGAGACCCCCTGCATCCAAAAAGAAATAGCATTTTTAGAAACATGTCCGTGCGTGTGGGCCTGCAATTATGCAGCATAAAATTCGGTTAAATACCAAACTCGGTATTTAAATTCAGCATCTTCCAAGGATGCGACACGAAAATTTTCAAGAAAATCCCCCACGTCCAGCTGCTGCCCTTTACATGGAACATTTTTTAGAAAAATTTCATTTTCTCAAAAATGACTCAAACAATTTCCATTAAAATATCATATGTTTTAGATATTTTTATAACAACCGAAATGTATAGCTTGAATTTTCTGGGAGTAGCTTCTGAAGACCTCTTGATTCTCGATGAGTTTTGTACTACTGGAAAACTATAAGAGATAGACAAAATCTTACGATACAAAAATGTGGATCCTATGAAAACATAATTTATGCCAAATACATTTTTGGTAGGTATTTCATTTGCAAGGTATTTCGGAGTTATTGGTTTCAGTTTTAAAGTACACTAACTTTTCTCAAACGGGAGACATCCTTCTTTTCGTCCTCTTCTATTTGCTTCGGCAAGCAAAGAGAACTGAATTTCAATTGGTTCACAGCAATAACTTTTAAAAGATTAGGTTATCGCTTTAGCCTAGTGTATTCCCTTGTTTCCGTTCTACTTACAAGGAAGCAAGTAAGAATACTAGTTCTGCTAATGTTTACTCGATTGGCATGACGTAGATAAGCAATAATCATTTGCAAGGAAAGTTTGTTTGGTTAACAGCTAGACAAAGTCATGTGAGTGCAAAGCATCAGTATACATGGCTGCTCCTATAACCGATGTTAATTTGTGAGTGGCAATAAAAGTGAAAGTAGTGAAATGTATACTAAAGGTTAAGTCGTTAAAAGCAGAAAGAAACAAATTTTGCTGAATGTTTTTGAAAAATTAATGCAGAAAAATCCAAATCTCGTTGTGAATAACAATGCTGCACTTATATTATAGCGGTGTTTCCTTGTGAAGTTTGCGTGTAAAGAACTTTGCAAACACCAAGGAAGAAACACACTCGTAAGTCAGAATGTGAAAAACAGGCAACTTACTAAATGTGCAATTCCTAGGAAAGGCAGGCTTTTTTCTTCAAAACGAACCACCAACGTTAGACAAAGTTAGTTTTGCGAAGAGAAAATAAGTGACCTAGCTTTCATAAATTATTGCTATAAATTGGATTAGGTTTGTGAAGAGAATTTAAGTGAGAACTTTCATAAATTATTGCCATAAATTGGATTAGGTTTGCGAAGAGAAATAAAGTTTATTGACAAAGAGGATATCACGTGATGGAAGCGCAGAATTTACATTTGTCGCAATAGTCCGCAGCTACAGATTAAATTGTTTTATTTGATTCATCGTGAATTTAATTCCAATTATCTTTTATTCTGGGGTGTATTATTTTTGTTGTTTTTGTATAAATAGAGCACGATTCTGCTGCAAAACAAACACTAGATTTGAGTCCACATGGATTTTTTTTTTCTCACAGCTGGAGAAATTCCAACTAGTTACTATTCAGTTTTAAGCTCAAACTTCAATGTTGACGTCTAGCCAGGTAATTTTAAAAATAAATACTAAAAGGTATTCCAAAAAGCAGTTATCACCACAGCAAATGCTAAAATGTCAATGCTTATATGGATAAGTATTAAATTAGCAAAATTCAATGTTTATATACTATAAATAACTAACACATTCAAAACACAACAGAATGTCGAGTTTTGATATAACCATAACCGCTAATGGTAATTATAAAAACTATGCTTTTGAGCAATGGCGACAAATTTATCGGATTTTGCCAGAGATCATTAGAGGGCAGTCATTTAACCCTCCAAATATATTAGTTCCTAATTGAATTAGTAGTTCTAATTTTTATGTATAAATGTAAATTCAAACTGTTTTTTACTGGATATATTTTACAGGGGGCTGTGAGATGACATTGCTCTTTATTTAATGTTAGTGTAAAAATAAGGGAAATATTAAGAAGCAGTTCAGAATTATTTTGATAATACACGTGTGATTCTTTGAGTGTCGTATCACGCTTTGGCACTTGAAGAGTTGTGCCATCGGGTGTTCATTTTCAAATAAAAATAGTTATACAACTTAAAGCACTAATAATGCTCCAAGTAGTACACAATACCTAAGAGGTGACTAAAAGAGTAAAACATCAAACGTAAATATAATATCCGTTGCAGAAAGATGTTGAGGAACAAAGATTACTGGATGGCAGCTTTAAAAGAATCCACGTGTACGTTCTAGCAATTTGTAGGTATTAAATCTATTTATATCACAGCAATTAGTATTTGAGACTTAGATCGGGGGGAAAATACTCGCAAGTGAAAACTGTGTGAACACACACACACACGCACAAAGTCGTCCTCCATGGTCTTGGGGTAACATGCTAGCCTCTAGTTGCCAAGGTCACGGATTCAAAACCCCGGCAGAATGCGATGCACTTCTTCGGGCGTAAAAAATCCTTAGCATAGCTTCCTTTGGAAGAGGAGTACAGCTGTTGGTCCCGTGTCTTGGATTTACGGCACGTTAAAGAACCTCAAGTCTGATAAAGTGGTTTCTGAGCAAACTTAAGCGGCCTTTCACACCCAATATTGAATGGAGCACTGAGAACCACAGCAGTTAAAGAGTGTCCATAAATAAATCACTTACACACACACACACACACACACACACACACACACACACACACACACATTTGGTGAGCGACTGGCTGAAATAGAACATTTCTATGTTTATGTATGTTCCACTCATCGGCCAAGGCACGTATTACCTTAAACTATACATTTTTATTTTAATATTTTAGTCATTTAGATCCGGAAGTTGATGACATGAAAATTACTTTAAGTTACGTGCATAATGACCATGAAATTTTAAAAAAAGACATTAAATTACTTAAAAATAACCTATAACACGATGTAAATTTACTACAATATGACAAAGATGTAAGAGAGCAACTTGTCGAAGCCTGTAGACAGTCTTATTCAGCATTATATAGACACTCATAGAGACTTGAAGGATCGCCCCTTGTTCTAAACAACATTTGTATACATTGATAAACATTCCTCCACAGCTACTTATGCCATGGGTGCATGGCTGAAATGGACAAAGTCACCCAGTGAAAACGATTCCACAAATACACCAAAGACGAAATATCAATGTGTAGACTTTAATGGTGTTACGCTTTGTCTATAACCAATGTTCTTTTTCAACATGTTTTCTTAATATGACCAGTTTTTTTCTGGACAATATCCCTTAATGTTGTTTGACACTTTGTATCTTATGGAGAACTGAATGCATCCTCTCGTCCGTTTTTTATAGCCACGTTATCGGTGTCGTCAGAATAATAGTAATAAATAATAACAATAATAATAATAGCAATAGTAATCATAGTAATAATAATAGTAATGATAATAATAAAGATAACAGCAATAACAATAATGGTTTAATTGGTTTTTTCACATAAGCCGTGTGTAGGACCGGAGTTGGATAGGTAGAGTGAAACTGAAAAATGCAATGCCATAGCCGGGATTTGAACCACGGATCTCCCGAGCATGTTGCCATGGTAGCTCAGTGGAAGAGCAACCGGCTAGAGACCGGGACATCAGTGGTTCAAATCCCGGCTATGGCATTGAATTTTCAGTCTGACTCTGCCTACCCAATAATAATAATAATAATAATAATAATGCATAACAAAGTTTTCCAGCCAGAATCAACCGGTAAGTACTAACATACTGCTATTTGACATTTCGTCTCAAAAATGTCAATCGCTGATTATATAAACATTTTATGTAACAGCACTAATTCTGAATGATACAGCTTGAACTATTATATCACCTCATAGTTAAATAATTATGATATCACTTTGCCCACAATGTTGGAAAAATCTGGCGGCGAAAGAAGCAAAAAATACAAGAAACTAAAAATGATAGTAAAATACCGAAAAATGCAAAGAAATTCAATTACACTTATGCCGTTTTCGTTCATCTTGAGGTGAAGGAATTTTAATAATATCCGGCATTTTCTGTGACAGTAACTTCCGAGACTTAGTTGTGCAATTCAGGTTATAAGCTTTATATAATGTTAGATTTAACAATTTTGTGATTAATGAAGTTATCCGCATTGTATTCAACTTACCTTCAAAATTGGTTTTGGGTCAGTAGATTACAGCGGTAGTGTTCTCATCTGATATGACTTTTCAGGTTAAGAACATTATAATTTAGCAAAGAAGTGGTGTCATGCAGTGGACGTGGATACATAGGTGGCCATAACCACCTGTTATTAAAATGGCGGATTTCTGGACAGAGTAAGACTCAAGGGTGTTGAATGTTTCACTTGTACTCCATAAGAAGATTTATAAAGTAACTCTGGTGTTTGTGATTAACTTAATAGAGAAAATGGGAAGATCTAAGAATTAGAGAAGGCCAAGTAGACCGATATGTGCCACAAAAACACACCTTTGTCTAGAAGAGATACTCTCACCCCGGTTTTAAAGCAAACATAGCTTTCCAAGTATTCGAGGTTTGAAGAATATACAAAAGGTTCCCACAAGAGACATAAATACTGTTTTTATTTTTATGGCATGGTAAGGTAGGGCAGGCCAGAAAGGAGTTAATCTCTCACTGGACCTCCACGCGTTTGTTTATCAAGGGAGTGGCAAGTTGCATAGTTTCATAGGGTCCCGACGTTTGAGAGGTTCTCCCCCATCTTAATGTCAAACTTACTGCCAATGGAACGGCTTGAAACCTTGACCTTCCTTCTCCTGGCATTTTAAATAAAGTCTTCCTAACCTGCTTACGGTATTCCTCACGATCAGTGAACCGTAACAATTATTTTACGTTTTGGGGTGACAGTGAAATTCGTATCTGCAGGTTATATGCTCGAGGTTCTGCTTTGTTTCCTAAAATAATATTACTTATTTTCCAGCATCCCAGTCAATTCTTTGTTATGATTAAATCTCATCGACCAAGAATTGTCTTTGCTAAAGTTTTCTTGCTCCAAAAGGGAGAAATTCACTTCGATACACCTGCCTTATTAACATTTAAATACTTAACTGCATGTTCCATTTCAGAAAATGTAATAATACAACATGCTTAGTTTTGCAAATACTGGCATGAACTTATTCTAAGATGGCTACCTTGCAATGTGCCCTTCATGCAGAATTATTGCAAGTGCTAACTATTCTGTACTGTTAGCTAACTTTGCCAAAAATTTTATACAATATTTTCCTAATTTGTTGTTATCCAAATGCCACTTTTCACCACTTTTAATCACTGATTATGTTAGAAAATTTCCTTCTTTACTTGGTAGAGTTATATACTATTTATATTCCAGCGTTTGATCAGCATTCCCACTAACACATACCTATCGCAATATGTTGATCTTCAATCCGTGAAAGTAGACTTCTAGCTTCTGAGACAGTACTCATGTCTGCAAGAAGATGCAAACAATTAACAAGCAAGATGATATAAATTTGTGATAATAGAAACAAAATTATTAGAAAATGTTCATAAGCTTGGTTACAGGAGAAAAGATATAGCTGAAACTGTATAAAGTTAGAAAAGAGAACTCTTTCGCAAGGTATTTGAGAACAATAGCCAAACGAGTTGGGGTAATATGTATAAAAGTACATCCTTGAGCTAAAAAAAAGACAACCCAAGCCTTAGCGGTGGTAAAATTGTGAAGGTTGCTGGAAAGTTACTGAGAGTAAGCAGTCTAAGTGAAATAGTAAGGCAGTTTCTATTAGCTCATGAAAAGAGACGCTCCTGTGAGCGGGAATGAAAGCCAATTAGGTTATATTTTTAATGCTTAGGCAGAACAAAGGTGTTCGAATATATTTACTGAGAGCAGTTTTCAACATAGTTTGTTTTCATGTACTGTAAAGGGCAGTTTGTGTTAGGTAGAAGTAAATTTAGTTGTTCTCCCCCAGTATTTCGGTATTACAGATTGCTTACGTAAAAAACGTGATATGAGTTTCAAGTGTAAGTGAACGCAAACAGTTTCAGCTATGATCGTATAACGTGTATATAAATTATGAAATTTCTTAGTAACAGTTTAAATGAAAATTTTAAACTAAAAGTTACAAGTGTGTTATCGTGTAAAACAGTTCCTTTTACCGCTCACGCCCTATTAAGAGATACTTACTAGACCGAAGAACTCAATTAGCCGAAGCAAATATGAATAATCTATGAAAAACATAATTTACAATATAAAAATTATCAGAGACAACGAGGTGCCTTACGCCGCACCTCTCACGATTATCCAATAAGGTTAGCAGATTAGGAGATATTTATGTTTTTAAAATGTTTCTATCTTTAACACTGAGAATAAGGGAATTAGTCAAAGTTACTTTGGACGTTATTTCCCATTCTTTTCCCCATTCCCTCATTTTTGGCCTGAAAGCTGATTCTTCTACACACTTATCAATATCGCGACAAACTGATTTTTGGATTAATTTCACCCGCCGCCTTCTTAGACAGACGATCTGCAGTTTTGTTACCGTAGTTGCCAGTACGCGCCTTCAACGAACTCAAGTTTACAATGCATTTTTCGTCCTCCAACAGTCTTATGTTCTTTCACATTCCTTTGATGAAATTATTGTGATCGTTTCCGTTCCTGAGGGAGTCTTTTTTTCTTACCTGCCTATGAATGTTAGATTAGATTAGAAAGCATTCTGTAGGTTCGTTTAGGCCAGGAAGCCTCTGAACATAGAACTTGTCAAGGGATATACATGTATACATATGTTTATGTACTACGAAAAAAGAAAACAATGTATAAAGCTCTAGTGCTAAAAGCACGGGTTACAAAAACAGCAGAATATACATATAATCACACCATTTGCTTTTGAGACCAGTATGCCACTGCACTATACTTAATGTGCTCTATAAAAGCATATGTATATTTTTTGCATGCGCATAAAAACAAAGCGTATCAAGAATTAATGTTAAAATGTATAAATAAATATAATTTCATTATATGTCACACTGATGTAATGTCAGATGATAGTTTTCTAATTATCGACATAATAGTTACAACTAGTAATTATATAAAACTAAAATATTATTGATTATTGTATTATGTACTCCATAAATGTCAACAGATTACAATATATATTTACAAATATGTTATAAAATTTACAATGCAAAAATTTAGAATTATGTACTGTAAGGTAAAATATCAAAGCATCAGGCTTTACAGACCTTGTGTCATTGCTAAATACTAAAAAAATTCAAAGTTTGTATAAGATTGGTAATATGACATGAAAATACATAGAAACATTAAAAACAGCACAACAGCTTTGTAAAACGAACGTTTCCATTTCTTTCAATTTTACAGATATTTCGTTTAAACTTTTAATGCATCATCCTCACAACTGCCATGGATCTACCTATAAACGTTGGGTCAGCGTATGCGCCGAGTAAAATGGCACAATTTCAATCAGACGAAATGGTGCAATTTCGATAAAGGATTGCTTTCCCGTTTTCTCCTTGCTGTTGCTGCGCAAAGCAATGGAAGAAAATGTACAGAAAATGAGTTGCCTACACAAAGAAAATTATGTCAAAGATGTCATCGCCTCTCTGACAGTGAAATCTTAGAAACAAAAAGATACAAATGGCTTACATCACAATCTAAAAGTCCTTCAAAATGTAATTCTAAAATTACCTCTTCAACATCTAATTATTCAATCTATGGCTACCCTTCATCCTCAATCCTGAAGTTACCATCCGTGTGACAATTGATTAATTAAGGGAACGATACCATCGGCTCAGAAGGAACCTGTCAATAAATACAAGCTGAAATCTGCATATCATTTAACCATGGATCATCACTTAGAAACAAAACAGGAACTGTCTTTTAAAACATATAGATAGAATAGAAGGGAAAATGAATCACAGCCTACAAATCGAGAACAATCCCGGTGTTCAAATCCTATGTGGATCTTAATTTTCTCTATAATCCTTCTGAAAAATGTACCCGAAGGCGTCCATCAGGATTGAGTTGCAACACATTTTGGTAACAAAGGATTTATTTGAGTCTTTGTGGAAATAGCGTTGATCAGAATTTAGCGCTAGTAATTACATTGTATCTAATAATAATACTCTGATGTTCAACTGTTCACTACCTGTTCTGCAGAGAAGCTTCTTACAAAATATTATTTTTCTATCTGCTTCATGCTAATTGAGATATATATTAGTAGAAGTGGACTCAGTTCCTTGTAACCAGAAGGGAAATAAGGGGTGAGACTAGGTTAACGCAATAGACAAATCTTTAAAAGTGCGTTGGTATGTGGTTGAAATTAGGTGCTCTTTATATGGCTAGAAGTAAAACAAAACAAATGACGACCTCCCGTTCGAAAAGAGTATGACTATTTGAAAATTTAAGCCAGTAACAAGAAATATCACGGAAATGGTTAGCTCTATAAGGAAAGTATATCAAAAAGATCGTGTGTTTTAACGTTTTTTGTGTAGTAAGTTTTTGTCCTTCTCACACAGTTTAAGAGTTATGCAAAAGTCATTCAGGCTATTCCTAACAAATTCAAGATATATATTTTATTTGCCATGTATATACCTTTAATTTGCGGTATTTTAATCAAAATCATGAGCCATTTTTTAAAAAAATCAGAAATACCAAAACATGTTCTATGTAAATGGTAGTTTTGTGGGCGTATTTTCTTAAGTCCTTGTGTCACATCCTTAGAAAATACTAAAGTTAAATTCGAAGTTTGGCATTTGACGAACTTTTCGTTTCTTATACACAGATGGAATTTTTTCTAAATATCCTTTTCATTATGGGTCCTTAAAACGTGTATTTCTTGTCATATCTCGGTAGAGAATTTTTTAGTGGAATAGATCCCTTCTCAACGAATTATGTACATTGTGTATACATAGCAATCGGTAGAGGAAGTGAAAATATAAGAATGTTTGATAAAATATTGCTGTTTCATAGGTAGATCAAAATAGGAAATTGCTCAGTTAATTGCAATACAGCATCTGCAAAGATATATTCAAATTTTGATCAACAGTTTACTAACAAATCTTCCCCATTTTGCTTTAAAAATTTCCTTCACTTGGTCTACAAAATATAGTCTTATTGTATATTTATTAAATATGGATTGCAATACAAAAATACATGTGCAAACCCGTACAGAGACACAGGATAATATCTATTTGATAGTTCAAAAAATATAGGCGTTGATTTCTGTATCTATATGGGTTTTATCTACTTCAAATATCAGGTACATATATTGACCCAATGTTATTGTCCCATGCAACATCTTGCTTTGCAAAGACCTATGTTCTGATTTTGTTTGTTTCACATTTTCCGAAATTTCATGTTTTTTCCGTTCTCTTATCTCCAATTGAACTTTCCTTACTTTATCGCCAACTTAGGAACACATAATGATAAATGTACTATGAGAATAACTTTCATAAGCACTTGAATGCAAGGAGATATAAATAATAAGCAAGATAATGTAAGTAAATATATGCAATATAGAAATGAGATCATATTATAAGAGGATGTTAGCATAAGTTTAGATATAACAGAGACAGGATAGCTGAAAATGTACATGGGTGATGAAAGAATAACCTTTCGGAAAGTTTTTGTGGACAATAGCCAAGGAGCTGGGGTGAAATGCATAAAAGAATGTTTATGAGCTAAAAAAGACAACCTAAGCTTGAAGGAGTGATGAGATTATGAAAGTTACTGGAAACTTACTGGGAGCAAGAAGCCTAAGCGAAATATTTTTATTGGTCCACGAAAGAGATGTTACTGGGAGCGGGAAAACAAAAAACAAGCCAGTCAGAGCACACTTTTAATTCTTAGGCAGAACTAGGGTGTTCGATATATATTCTACAGAGACGAAAGTTCTCACACAGTTCGTCCTCATTTACTGTACAAGTCAGTTCGTCTTTAGGCAGAAGTGCAATCAGTTGTTCTCCAGAGTACTTCGGTCCTACACATTATTCACGTAAGAAATGTGATAAGCGACCTCTAAGTTTCATTTGTAGGTGAACGCGTAAAATACAATTTCAGCTAGGATCTCAGAGAATACGCTACATCTAAGTTCCATTTGTAAGTGAACACGTATAATAGTTTCAGCTATGATCTCAGAGAATACGCTACATCTAAGTTCCATATGTAGGTGAACGCGTATAGTAGTTTCAGCTACGATCTCAGAGAATACGCTACATCTAAGTTTCATTTGTAAGTGAACGCGTATAATAGTTTCAGCTAGGATCTCAGAGAATACGCTACATCTAAGTTTCATTTGTAGGTGAACACGTATAGTAGTTTCAGCTAGGATCTCAGAGAATACGCTACATCTAAGTTTCATTTGTAGGTGAACACGTATAGTAGTTTCAGCTAGGATCTCAGAGAATACGCTAAATCTGAGTTTCATTTGTAAGTGAGCGCGTTTAATACAGTTTCACCTAGGAACTCAGAACTATAAAATGTATATAAGTTGTGAATATTCTGGGTAGCATGTTAAATAAATTACTGAAACTAAAAGTTAAAAAGGTATTATCTCTGAAATAGTTCCTTTTGCCGTTCACGCCCTATTAAGAGATACTTGACTTGACCGAAAAACACAACCAGCCGGAGCAAATATGAATAATATAATAAAAACATAAATATTGATAATAAACAAATCAGAGATAACGATGAGTACATTTTCTACCCATTGCAACGTTTTAATTTATTTTAAAGTATGAATATTACTTAACTTGCTCGTTGCTTCCTCATATTTCAGTAATATCTGCTTTGGAAGCTCACGATTTTGTTTGATTCGCTCTCCATGATACTTTTAGTATTCACTTCAACGGTTAAATCAATAACTTATTGTGCACCCTGCATTGAGCATATGCGATAAATTACTGCCTCCATGTCCAACATAACATGCAGTACATATTCAACCAATATAAAAAGCATTCCGACATAGTATGAAACAAAATACTGTACGTCTGGGTTATCTTAAACTTGACCTACTTCTCACTACCTCGCTATGTAAGAGCGAGGTGGCAAAAGTCGTGCAAAGTTTTCCGTTACTGCTTGAGCGAAAAATGTGACGATGAGTTCTAGATCTGCTGATTTTGATATCCTGCTTTTTGTTGAGAGGGACACACGGAGAGTTTATTGTTAGCTTTCGATTGTTCGAAGATGGGTGTTGGAAGACGAAGGAAACCTCTGCAATATGATGCAAAGGAAATAAAAGGCATATTTGGTACACACATTATTTGCTGATGAATGAGAGTGTTGAAAACCAACAATATCTCTTACACAGGTCATGGAAGCAATTGCCGCAGTTACCGGTATATCTCACACTTGGAACTCCAAGAAATCCTTAATGGTCGGCATATCTATATTACCGCCATCAAGCCCGCCTCTATAGCGTGATGGTAGCATGTCTACCTCTCATTCAGGAAGTTCTGAGTTCGAATCTCAGCTAGGAAGAGCAAATCTGGGCTTATTTGAGCATCCATTCATCATCCGATATGACCTTTCAATGGAAATGGGGTTTTTATTTATGGACGCTCTTTAACTACTGTGGTTCTCTCCTATTCTATATTGAGTGTGAAAGATCGCTTAATTTTGCTCAGAGACCTTTCAATAAGGCTCGAGATTCTTTTACGTGACGTAAATCTACGGCACGAAACCAACGGCTTTACTTCCCTTCCGAAGGAAGTCATGCTAATGATTTTTATGCCCGAAAATAATCCATCGTCCTCCGGTGGGTTTGAACCCGCGAACTTGGATATATGAAGATAGAATGACTTTCCTGGTTAAAGGATGTTTCTCTCAAATAAAAACAAAAATCCTGTAATCAACCATCAGGGTATAAAGCATTCGCTTAAAAGGTTGTAGGAAGAATTTTACTTACGTCTGAACTTACTTATTTCCACTTATTCAAGCATTACAGAGTGTTTAACCTTACGAATTCAGTATAATTTAGGTCTTTACTTTTTACTATAAACATTAAAACAAAAATATCCCACTTTAAAATACAAATATTGTAGGTAATAAATAACTTCTGGTTTAAAAAGTGGGATGTGTTCCATTCACATGGTCTTTTCTACGTAATCTGTAACAAACCAATTTTACAAAAGATTCATCGTCTATCTACATCATGCTAATCAAGATAATATTAGCAGAAATAAGCGAATACACTAGGTTGAAGCGATATTCTTATCTTTTAAAGGGCGTTGGCTGTTTGAAACGGTTGAAATTCCGCTTCCTTTGCATATCCAGGAGTAAAACAAAAAGAGAGGTGAAACGAAACATGTCTTCCCGTTTGAGAAAAGTTTAATTTAAACTTGAAACCAATAACAAGGAGTGTCTAGGAAACGGTTAACTCTACAAAAAATATATATGACATAAATTGCATGCTTTAATGAAATCAACATTTTTTGTGAAGTAACTTTTTGTCTGTCTCTTATGCTCTACCAGTTATGCAATATTCATCCGAATGAAGAGGACTTGGGATATACATGTGTGAGATATACATATTTTATTTTATTTTTATTTATTTATTTTTTGTATTTCAGGATTTTGCCTATATCTTCGATTTACCAGTTATGCAGATCCTTTATGGTCTACCAGATTTCTGCAGAAGTCTAAAATTGAAGAGGACTTCAGTGGCTATTTCAAGAGAAAAATTTCACGATGTTTTAAAGATGACTGACATTCCCTCTCTCAGACGTTCGGTTGTTTACGTAGCAGGTCACACAGTTGACCCTCCTCTGTCCTCTACCATTTACTGTGCCCGACTACAACTGGAGTGATGTATGTAAACACAGCAGAGAGATAGCTCAGGTCCGTTCAAAACACATTAAACCCCGAAACTTATGCTTCATTTATTAAAATGCTATTAGTAAGAGTATAAATGAGCTGTACTTACATATATGTTATACGCTTTGTACTGTACAAAATGTCAACTTATTTGGACTTTTTCACTTCCTATCCTGTATATAGTTGCAAATCAAGCTGAGTGGACATTCTCTCACAATATTGTGTTTTAAGGTGACGCATCTGTGAAATTTCACCAAAAACACTAAACAATTATATTGCTGTATAATAAATAATTTGATTTCTAAACTTCATGAAAATAAATATTTTTTCCACTTGGCGCACTTGAACCACAAATTAATGGAAGCTATAACCGGATAGGCGCATGCTTATTAATAGGCACTCCCAAGTTTAAACCTTGTTTTTTCAAAAACTTTTTCCAATATTTTTCCATACTCAAAATATTACACTGGCTGCAATTTTTCACTATTATGTTTCAAATTTTTATAGTTTCTCAAAATTGCATTAAAGAAAATGGTTATATTACTTTGTCGAAATAACGATTAATTTTTATAAATAAATTGTCATATTTTGAAACATCAAAGTTTTGGAAAGTACGCAAAGTAATAATTTTCTCCACTAATTAGTGATAATATTAAAAAATATAATATTTCAAACCTTTTTGTAAGCTCCTTTTCTATAAAACCGGATGTTTATGTGAATATTTTTGAAAATGCATCACGTGGTTCATTTTTCCTAAAGCAATTAATTTAAAGAGTAACAATTATTTTTAAATAACCATGTTAGCTGTAATTTTGATATATAGCAAAAATATCAGTTAGTGTGTATAATAACTGGTATAAATTTCAATAAGATATATTACGTACTGTGGATTTTCCAAATTTCACAATGTATCACCTTGGTATATAAACATTCTTGCAAACATACTTTTTCTTTTAACAATAATTGTAAATCGCAAATAAGGCGGCGTTAGGTCACTAAATGACAGAAGTTGTGTTTGTAAGGACAAAATTGGGCCATGTTGGAGAGTGTGCCTTGAAACGAAAACGGTGGCAAGTCAGTATCCGTTTGAGAAGAGTGAAACATCAAAATTACTCCACACTAGCCCAGCCCCTTTGGTTCAAATTTTCTCTCTTAAGTGCGGAAACTACCTTAGCGTATAAACACAACGCGCCATAAAAGGGGCACGTGATTAAGTTGCCACTAGGCACTTAAACCAGTGCCCAAGCACGCGTGTCAATACGTTTTTACCAGAGAAAACAAAATATAAAATTGCTTAACAGTTTTTCATGTTGTCAAACAGAAAAATGTGGTCTAATGAGCCCTGATAAGCTTTTTTAACCGTCTGGCAGCCGACCAATTTGGGGTACTCATCAATGGAATTTCATTATCCTTAATAATGTGTTACTGATGAAAGAGTGACAGGAAAGCTATCAGTTCATTCAAGACTACCTTCTCCATATCCTTTATTACAGCTGCCAAGAGGAAAGTCATCATTTTTTTTCAACGGACATGTATGGAGTATCAGGAAGTTTGCTTTCAAAATGAGATACAAAGCTTTATAGACGGATCCGGTGGCATTCGTCCTTTATTTTTATAACTGACTAAAACATTCCTTTCGTGTTTATATTTTTACTTGTGTTCTGTTTCATTTTTGTGCAACGTTATTGTAATTTTCATATCTTCACGAGACACTGCTTGTATTTTAATTCACGGCGTCCTTCCTGTTTGTCCATTTTTATGTCTTAATTTTTCGTGCCTTAATCTGCCTCAGTGTGCTCATAGTTCATTCAGGTGTGTGTGTGATTTTATTTGGATTTCTTCTTACGTCTGTTGTGAATTGCTGTATGCTTTGGTTTTTACAATCCGGCCCAATAAATGTAATATAACTTTGACATTGCTTATGTCTAAATTAGACATACCTGGAACCGAAGCTACCATCCCAGAATCAGGTAAGGCGCTATCAGAGTAGCTCCGCCAAGTCCAACCCAATCCGAACTACTCTCGGTAAGAGGAGACCGAGATGTTTTTGTGGTAGCGTCGGAAGTACCGCAAGTGATAATGACTACCAGACTGCCAATAAGTCAAGTCGCCGTTTTGAGTAGCTCTTGTAGTCCAATGCCGTTACTTCCAGAATTGACACATTTTCTCCTTTTGTCATCCTCCGCATCTGGCGGTAACATGCTAGCCTCTAGTTCTCAAGGTTGCGGGTTCAAACCCCGCGGAGGGCGATGGATTTTTCCGGGAGCAAAAATTCTTGATATGGTTTTCTTCGGAAGGTAAGTAATGCCTTTGGTCCTCTGTCATAAGTTTACGGCTTTCAAAAGAACCTCAAACTTGATAAAGAGGTCTCTGAGGAATATTAAGTCTCTTCCACACTCAATATAGAATGGGACGCTAATAACCGCCACAGTTAAAGAGCGTCCATAATTAGAACCCTATTTTCGTGCTTGTGACCGCATAGTTATGAGAACGTAATAAATGCCAGTAATGTTAGAATAATGAAAGAAAGAGAGAGAGAGAGAGAGTGTGTGTGTGTGTGTGTGTGTGTGTGTGTGTGTGTGTGTGTGTGTCCGCGCGCCCGCACCTTTTAAAGCTAAGGAGCATAGGTTAACTCATTTTTGGGGGTAATATAAATTTGTATACTCTAATTAGGGAAATGAAATACTAAATAAACTAAATAACAAAATAATTATATTTGTACCTAGTACATTATAAATGTTGACATATGCTACTGAGAAGAAAATTGGGGTACGCATAGCAAACAATTACTAATGCAGAAATGCCGTTGATTTGCCACTCGTCCTTTATCAGACGATCTTCTTATTACAAATCGTATAAAGAGGTACCTGTCAGTAGTTTTATTTTGAGTTTTGATTGGCACTGGTAATAGCTGCACTACAATCACGGCCGCATATCGTATTAGAGTCCATAATTGAGAGCACGGAGTGGAAAAAAAAAATAAAACAGGGAACGAATATCAGACTGATAATATATTTTTAATATCAGGTGGTGTGTCTGAAGTTATCGCTACCGGATGTTTAAATGATTTAATGCTTTCAAAAATGTTAAAAAAGATGAATAGTGTAAAAGTAGGGATTCATCATCCAGAAATCCCATTTTTAAAACAAATATTCCCCAAATGGTGATAGCCGCATTTCTTTTAAAAATCGCCACAAAATTCCATGTGAAGTAATCCAAAAGCATACATACAAGCTGTTAGGGGTAGAGATTTGTGCTGGTAATTGACACAGCATTGTATCAACAGTTGTTTCATTTGTGGACTAATAATTTTACTTATTAAGAGCAGTACGTTTTCAGATTATTTAGTACCTTCAAATGGGAGTGGCACACGCACACAACCCTTACGTGTTTATTTTTCCCCATGAGCCCGGGGCAGAAGGCGTAACGTTGCGTGCAGGCCTCGCGGTAAGGAATGTTGTATCGGAACTGAGTTTGAATGTCTTCTACAAGGACGTTGCCCTCATACTAACTAGGCCAGCAGGTCACGTATTGAGGTGTAAAACAGGAAACAAAACAGGATAGACTTTACTGACAGGCATTGTTCATTTCGTGACGCAGTTAAGACCATTAAATCATCAGCTAGTAAATTGTGTGTTTGGTTTGTAGTAAAACAGTTATGCGAAGAGAGAGAGAGGGAGAGAGAGAGAGAGAGAGGAGAAAAAACAACACACCGAGGTAAATGCATACTAAGATACCATTTTTCAACGTATTTGTTTTTAAACACCTAAGATACTGTATACCCTAATCTAGCCACGTTGGATGAGTCCACATGCTCGCACCACTTCAGCTGAAGGGGCGGTATCCATCCCTATGAGAGGTAACACGCACAGGATAACGTGAATGTGATCTGTGGACAAAACTTAGTTAAAACACAACACTCAACATGAAGAACGTTAAACATTTTTTCGAATGTTTCTATGCGCTCTACACTATTTTTGGAGTGCATACTGTTCATTAGCAGAGCACCTAACGTGTCCCTTGAGACAGCTTCTTCACCAGGTGGCTGCAGTATATTGTAGCACACCAGTGTGGGATGGAATCACCCCTAGAGTGCGCATACTACGGGTAGTAATTTAGAGGTAGAGCTACTCACGCATGCGAGTAGAAAGCAGGCAGCTTCAGGGTTTAAGGTGCAGGAGGGTGTACATCTGATAATAGTTGAAAGGTTTTCTCTAATACGTTTATTTCCTCATACCTTATAATCGATAAGGCACATAGTATAAAATGAATTATTTTCATCTGGGACTCGCTAATTATAATAGAGAATGCACATACCGCGCCAAGAATAGCTAATGCCCACATTAGTAACAAGAACGTAAAGCTTAAAAAATGGAAGGAAAACATTCTCACAGGATTTAAGGTACACTAGAAGTGAATTTGCAAATTTCTATATTTCTGTACAAATTTTTTGAAAATCATGCTGTGGTTGAATTGCTGTTATATTAATTCGAGTACAAAATGTGATTCAAATTGGAGAAATACTTTGCAAGATATAAATGTTTCCATAAATTTTGTTATGTGAATATATTGCATAATCAAAAGTTCCACGCATCTCAAAATTTGAGAAAATTGATCAGTATTTTCTGAATTGGAGCTTTGAGCTACACACAAATATTTAAATGGTAATATTTCAATAACTTTAAAAATTATAGTTATTTGCAAGTTAAAGTGTTAATTTATTAAATTTATCATTTTTTCGTAAAAATATTTTTTTTCAAAATTACTATAGTAGTTAGGATAATGTTGTTGTTCTAATATTACAATAGATACTGTTGCACATTTTAGTTGTATTTAAACAGAAACTGAGACCCGTGGAAATGTGTAAAAATGCAGTTTTGAGAAAAACGCAATTTTATAAAACAGTATGCTAAGAACCAGGTGTGCTGTATGACTTTTAAATGACTGTAGAGCCCGAAGCAAGGGGAGGACAGGTAAATGTTGATTATCTATAGAAGTCCAGAGGTTTCGACAGCTATTTACTATAAAAAGCAATTTTCGATATTTTTTTTACCAATTGTAGTAAGACGTTCAACACGAAATGCTGTACGCGGCTTAGCTAGGGACAGCTACCTGAGAACACTGGAAGGGAAGTAGGTGCGTACCGAACTTTAGATACCTACAAAAACGAGTAATAACGTATCCCTGTCGCATTTTTCACAGAGTTACAGAATTGTGCATCGAACAGAACGCTTTACTTTCTCAATAGCGGACCCGAGTTACAATACTATTGCCTAAACGCAACAGCGTCCAATTTGGCTAAGAATTCTTAAAAATATCATACTAAAAATCTTATGTATTGCATCCACATACCTTTCTCTATATACTATTGTTATAAAATACTATGCATATCTCTACATCGTGTTAATTGAGATAAATATTAGCAGAAATTTCTTATTACTTGCTTTCTTGTGAGTAGAAACGGAAATAAAAGAATGCACTAGTGTAAAGCGAGAGTCAAATGTTTCAAAAGCTCGAACCTATATGAAACATTTGAATTAGGTTCTCTTTTGCATTCCTGGAAGTACAGCAAAAGTATATGAAACGGGGAGTTGACTTCCTATTTATCATGTAGTCCTTTCAAATTCCTAAAGCAATAATGCGTTGTGTTTTGGAAATGTTTTTTTTTTTTTTCTCTGATAGTCCAGATAGCAGCCAAACGTACTGGAAGGACTATATGATAAATACTCGACTATCGCTTTAGCCTAAAGTATTCCCTTATTTCTCTATAAGGAGAGCAAGTAATATGCTAATATTTAACTCCATTGTCATGATGTAGAAAAAGAATAGTCTTTTATAAGAATAGTTTGTATAAGGAACAGAGTTATATGAATGGTATAGATCCGATTTTTAAGAAAGAAATACACAGATAGGCATATACAGAAACACAACCGAACGTGTGTGAATGGCTTGGTTCGTAAACCACAGCTGATGGTTGCCACCCATTGTTATTTCTGCGTTAGTGGAAACGTTTACTGACGGCAAATTCTCTGACATCGAAGACGCACATTGTTACACTTGAGTGAGTGAGACATCTGCGGTGGCTTGCAGTTTAGTTTCAACTGGGAATACATAGCGAACATCAGTTGAGTCACTTCGACGTAGAGAGTATTCGCCGCCTCAGCGAACTTCTAAAGGAAACCATACGGCAGAATTGTTGCGTAAGGATTGAGGAGCAGTTATTTATGATACAAGTGGTAAAAATGGTGTTTTATATCCTTTATGTGCCGACTCCTACGAACAATATAAAACAATTTTAACCCTGTGTCATACACTATTTTTGACAGTTCTCAAAAGTTGTAGACATATTATAACTACAAATAGATTGTTTTACCTATCTCACGGAGCTCATGTTTAATGGTCTGCGATATTCAGTTGTTGCCTTGCTTAGCATCAGTGCTGACAACCTGATGACTTACTCGTACAGAACGAAAACATTCTATATAGCTGAGGCAGTGTAGCAGTTGTAATTTTGCTCTCTTCGCTGCTTGCATAATTTCGTTTGGTTCAGCAGATTCCACGTCCCTGACATAGAAATCATCCGCCATTTTATGGATTGATACGAGTTTTTAGAGTCATAGCCTACTTGAATGACACATAAACCAAGGTTCGCTACATTGGAGTATTATAACTTTATAACACTGGGTGACAGAATTTTCTACTTTTAACACTACTGACATCTAGTAAAAGACCTACTTTTAGCATCAATTTTTTAGAAATTATTTCTAAATAGATTTTCATTTGTAATCAGTTTGTTGAAGAAACACAGTTGTTTGTTGGAAGAGCTTCTATTACAATATAATAAATATATAAGCAAAGAAACGACCCAATACTTTATGTAAGATTGTACGAAATATGTAATCTACAATGAAATAACTTTAAAAAAATCAGATGTGTTACATTCACATAACTTTCTCTACCTGACACTGAGTTCTACTTTTATATAAACTTTTCTTACTACAAATTATTATTTTATCAACATCATGCTAATCGAGATGAACAGTTGCACAATTGGTCTTATTATTTGCTTCCTTATAAGTACAAGGGAAACAAGCTAATACATTAGGCTAAAGCGATAGTCAAAATTTTAAAAGCTGGTCGCTATGTGAAACAATTAAAGTTCGACTCGCTTTGCTTGGATCCGTTGAGTAAAGTTTGATACATTAAAACTGAAACCAATAACAAAGAATATCTCGAAAACGGTCAAATCTACAATAAAAACGTATTTGACCTTAGTTATGTCTGCTTAACACATCTACATGTTTTTATCTCTTACGGATTAATATTTATGCAAATTTGTGCAAAACTCTTCCAATATAAAGAAGTAAGGCTATTCCCAGAAAGTTCAAAATACACATTTTCTTTTTGATGTAAATATATTTAATATATGATACTTTAATTAAAATAGTTAGTCATTTTGAGAAAAACAAAACATTCAAAACGTTTTCCATGTAAAGGGTAGTTTGTGGTGGTGGGAAGGTTTTTTTTTTTTAAATCAGCGCATCGCACCCTTGGATGATACTAAATATAAATACCAAGTTTGGTATTGAATGACCTTTTAATTTTTAAGCCACGCTGTCCACAGGTACACATTCGGACCTTTTTTTAAAAATGCTTTTTCACCCTCAGAGGTCCTCAAAACGCATTTCCGAGGAAACCCGACATCAAATTTTTGGGTGGAATATGATGCTTCTCTAGCAGCTGTGTACATGTTATATATATATATATATATATATATATATATATATATATATGTGTGCTAGAGAAAGCAATATGTAAAATGAAGCTATAGAAATGTACATTTGCAATTCATAAATTGCGTGTGTCTATATATAAAGAAATAGAATATGTAATTACATAAGAATCTGGGCTCTAAATTTTTCTTCTCCACAAAGTAGTTATTTTCTGCTTAGAAGAAGACTCCACTGTACTTTTATGATGTTTTGTATATGCATGTCTAGGAGTGAATTACCGCAATATACAACAGAACATTTGTAACTGTTGCGCCGCGCTTTGAAGCTGTTATATTTTAAGGGCGATAACCACAAATAATTTTCTTCATCCATTTTGTTAAATTAACAGTTGGCCGTTTTTTCTTAGGAGAGAAATCATTCAGAGTATCTCTGTAAGTAGCAAATAACAAAAACGACCACACCACCAAATAGGTATCCCGTAAACGTCTCTCTTCTTCGTAGTGTTCCGGCAACATAACTTGACCACATGACCCTGTGAGGTGACCGTAGACAAAGCAGCTACTATAATAGTGGTATTATTCTGAATACTTTTTTTGTTAAATTAACTTTCAAATTTCAATATTGCGTCAACTCTCATTAAGGATCATTTTTAACTGAGGCCGCATCATGGCCGAGTGTTTAAACCACTCGCCTCTCACCAAGGCGACCGTATGTAGGATTTGTGGTTTACAAAGCTGCACAGTGGTGGATTTTCTCCGGGTTCCCCCTCCATCGCATTTCACCGGTGCTCCATCTTCATTCCATGTATGATTAGCGCCATCGCCTGAGGTGCCATGTGTGTTAAAAACTGGTGTTAAGCACTATAAAAAAATCTTATGTGATAAATTACAGTCAGGAAGTGCTACCATAATACAGTATTGAACCTTTTAACACAAACTGAAGCTAATTTCACCCACCTTGGAAAATATATTATTTTATAAATATGCACCTATATTTTGTTTTCATTGTGACAGTCGGATTTATTGCTCTCATATTACATGTAGGAATTCAAATTTGAGAAAATCTAGTTATTTTAGAGTTCTGAAATTTCAATACCATGAGCCACACTATATATATATATATATATATATATATATATATATATATATATATATATATACCACACTCTTAAGAATACAACATTTTCCCAGTTTTGAGCATCCATATTATCTGCGAGTAATAGTGGATTATATTTCATATTGGATGCAGAATAAATTTAAAAGTATATTTGGGAATTATACTTGTTATTTTATACTGTATCCAATATGAAATATAATGAATTATTACCCTCATATAATATGGGGCCCAAAATCGGCGAAACCTGATATTTTTAAGACTATGGTGTTCATGATGTTGAATTGTCAAATTGTCAAAATTAATACATTTCTTCAAATATTGAGCTCCTTCGTGTAATATCAGAGCATTAAACCCATTAATTAGATTTTCAAATTGATACAACATAAAATAAAATGTGTATATTCATAAAGTTATATATTTTCCAAAGTTGAACCAAAATAACCCTTTGAGGCCCAAATTAGTTCCAGTTTACAATACTGAATTATGGTAACATCGCCTATAATTTATCAGATAAAACTGATCCTTAGTGAGAGTAAAAGTGTCTAACATTAATACTGCTCCTGTATATAGAGCAGCATGGCGACATGACCATGGTTACTAATACCAACGTTCCGAATGAACTTGCGGGCATTTCAAAATATGATCTTTAAACAAAACCAAATACAGGATTTCTTATGTCCCGTATAACGATAATAAGGGGCAGGATTTTTCATTTTCGAAACGGAATATCCAGTATAATACGGCACCTATGGCAAGTGTAACTATACTTAATAAACCTTTTGTGTTTAACCTTTTCACTAACATACTTTTAGGCGAGAAACACCTCCTTGCTGAGTTAAGAGGACACTGTGGTGAAAAATTGCCAAAAATCCGAAATTTGGTTTTGACCAATAATATTTGGCCATAATTTTGTGTATTTCAAGTTGAAAATGCAATAATATGCACTAATAATATGCCCTTCATCATCCAGGCATGACATACCACCGATTATTTAACCTGGGCACTCCCCATCCTAAACCATAGGCAAGATAGAGCACTCGACGGGCCTCTCCACACCCCACCAACAGCATATTTCCGGCCGTGAAATAAACATTTTTGGCGGCAGAGTGCAGCTTGACTCGGACCAAATGACTTGCAGTCTTCACTTGCTTTACATATTACTCGGAATTAGTGTAAACATTCCGTGAGAGTTGACAGATATAATTGATTTAAAAATTGCTACAGGAGAATATGAAATTCTAAGACTTACAATCGCTCAAACCAACTCGACCGTAGCACGACTGGGATGTTTTTCCGCGATCGAGTTGTTTCGACCGTAGCCCTGAAAAGGTTAAGTCTTAAGGCAGGTCGCCGGTATGGCGGAATTTCAACACCTAGGAGTTCCTTTACATGTCAAGTTAATCCACTGACCTAGGACTGTCGGCTTTAAGCACACTTTAAAGCCACCTGTTGGGGCCGGGTTTGAATGCGCGACTTTGGGATCACACATACGACGGAGTAATTGCTTCTACTGAAAATACAGATAGCTTCTCTTTGTTGGTGTATTCTCCAATAGCGGCATTGATTCTGGACATTTCTGGTGAAATTAAATTACAATATTCCATTTAACTCTTATTCAGGATCAACTTATCTGATAAATTATAGTGTTAGCGTAATAAACTACTGAACCTTTTACCCCAAACTGGAGCTAATTTCACTCTTAATGGGATAATTTGACCCAACTTTTGAAACAAATATTATTTTATAAATATATAAACTTATATTTTAGTTCATACTGTAGCTAATGTGAAAATTGGAGTTATTGACCTCATATTTCATAAAGAAGCTAAAAATTTAGGGAACTATAGTAACTTTAGGATTATAACATTTTAATACCATAAAGACCACCAAGAACACCATCATTTTAAATGTACGAAGTTTCCTTAATTTTTAGCCCCTGTTATTTGAAAGTAATAACTCATATTGAATGTGAAATATGATAAAAGGTGTGCCTGGATATTATACTTTTTAGTTTATATTGCATCCAATATTAAACACAATTAATTATTACTCTCTTATAATACGATCTCAAAATAAGGAAAATCTTGTATATTTAACATTATGGTTTTCATACTGTTGAAGTGTTCCAATTCCAGAAATTAATAATAAATTTCTCCAAATTTTGAGTTCTATTATTATAAGATGAACCAGTGTTTGCAATATTCACATTGGACACAATAAAAATAAATATTTAGAGTATATAAAAAACAAATGTTTTACAAATTTGGGCCAAGGAAACTATTAAAATCCAAAATATTAGCTCCAGTATGTGGTAAAAAAGTTCATTACTCCAATACTGTAACACTTTGTGGCTATAATATACCAACAAGTGTAATCTGAATAAGAATTTAATGTAATATTGTATTCAGAAAGTTAATTTAACAAATGTGTGTCCAGAACCTAATCTGCTGCTGTATTAACATGATAAACGCATCACTACTTTCATTTATTCTTATCAACATTTATGTGCTAGCAAGTATTATGCATTTTAATTGTAAATATCACTAATGTGTGTTTCCACCTACATGAATATTTCACTTAAAATAGTTTTGTTCACAGTTTTTCTTTTCTTTTCATTTCAGTATATTTGTTGCACCTTTTTATATATGTTTTATTAAGTTGTACAGAATTATATTTTTGTTCCTTATTCTTTTATTCATTGTATCATTACTGTGTTGAATTTAATGTATTTCCTGGTAGAGTGGAAGAGAAGCCCTTATGGTATTAACTCCAACCAGGATAAATAAATACATAAATAATTTCATGCCGGTACTGTACTATGCTCGTGCGCTGCAACTTCTACCTTGTTATTTTTTCTATATATGCTACTTCGCTTCGATGAGCGGTGTGAATGATGCCTCTAGTATGAACATTGTTGTGAGTTCTGATCCAGGCATGTGGGATGGGCCCCCAAAACCAAACAAACCAGCGCCATGTTCTGTCTAACACAAGGACGAGACAGCTTTACATTTTGTTAACTATCATCATCCAATTTAACGCCTGCTGTCAAATCTCTCAGCACTGACAAAGACTGCATACAATCTTAGTGTCAAGCCACATAACGAGCACCCTGTCCCTCTCTCGGGCTCAATGTTTATTAAATTCCTCCACCTCTACTAGAACTTACGTAACGCCACACGTACAAAGATTTGTTTCCACCTACATACCTACGTGGCTCTCACATCAAATAACGACGGAAGCATGATATATTCCAAGATTCCTATCAGGCAACGTTCCTCCGAGTCAAATGAGGCCAACTATTTGTAGAGAGCATTCTTATTAGAACAGCGTTCCGTTTATTTCAGTGGCTGTAGTCATTTTATTACACGCAACTGAGATGGGGAAGTGATCAGGTAAACATCGTGTTATTTGTTGGTGTAAGGAGGCTGTCAAAACGTTAAAACGATGTGTTGGAGACGTTTTCAAAATTAACAATACTGCAGGCGTTCAATTGTTGAGTGTTGAGATGTTTACAACCTTAAAATGTGTGTTTATCTGTCACTAGCATGTTAATTGTCTGAACGAGTGATCATAACTGAAACTGAATTTTAGTCAAGTTGCACGTGCCACAATGACCAATTATTTTAATTAGTATAGATCAACGCAGTCTCGATGTGAAAATGTTATTTTTTATTTTCCCTAGCACAAATGTACAAGGGTCATTCAATAAATAACCGGTATTATTTTTATTACGAGAATAGAATACTATTAACTATTTTTCAATGTAATCCCCCCACTTATACCAGCGCTGGATAAGCTTATCAATTCTCGTGAAAAGAATTCCTCGAGGCGTGTGCGTCACCACTGTTGCCTAGACTTCATCATCTACGAACCTTGAGCCACTAGGAGCCTCTTTGAATGGATTAAAATGTGATAATCTGAAGGAACCAGATCCGGAGAATACGCGCAGAGGGGGGGGGCAAGATACGAACTTCAGGTCGTTGATGGTATCTAATGTGACTAGCAGTGCCTTGCGTTATCATGCAGTAACTGTACGCCACTGGACATTAGTCCACGCCGCTTCCTCAAAATTGTTAATTTCAAATTTTCACACATAATGTTTGCGTACGTCTGACAGTTTATATTTTACCTTTCGGTATGTAATGTTCAACAATTACTCCCTTATAGTCCCAACATGACGTTACCAGCGCTTCTTTCAGTTCGTGCCAACTTTGGTTTTGGTAATCTTCGTTTGAGCTTATCTGTCCACTCATACGCTTGAGTTTAACTCAAGACAACTTTCACCATATTGCACTGCCATCCGACAGAGAATTTCGATTGGCTTCAACCCATCTGCTGACAAAAATCCAACAACACCCGCTGCTCCACGGTGGTGCAAACCTGTAACTCGTTTCCACTGAACACCGGTATTCCGTTCGCGAGGCAGGAGTGCCAAGCCATCTGATAATAAGTTCTAAAACACCACCAGAACAGAACTAAGAAGCACACGCTTTGTCGAAGTTTTTATTTTTATACAACTTTTCCGGTTACATATTGAAATCGACCTTGCATATAGTAGATAGAGAAGGTATTGTATTCCACCCAACATTTCTTTATCGATATTTCACCGGAAATACATGTTTTAAGGTATTCTGAATCCCAAAAGTAAAAAAAAAAAGGCATGAATAAATAAATAAAGGACTGCGCGCGCGTGTGTATGTCTGTGCCTGTGGGCAGCATAACTCAAAAACGAAAAGTCGGTTGAATACCAAACCTGGTATTTAAGTTCAGCAAGGATGCGACACGAACATTTTCAGGAATATACACCACCCACAACTACAATTTACATGGAAAACTTTTAGAAAGTTTTGTTTTTTCTCAAAAACGGCTCTAACGGTTTTTTTTTTGGTTTTTTGTTTGTTTTTTTTTTGTTTTTTGTTTTTTTAGAGCTAATCATTTTCGTGATATTCCGAGACATTGGTTTAAATTTTAAGCTACTAATACTTTTCTCAAACGAGAAGTCATCTTTCCTTTCGTCTCTCTTTTTTTACTCGTGGCAAACAAAAGAACGGAATCAATTGTTTCATATAGTAATCAGCTTGTAAAGAATTTGACTATCGCTATAGCCTAGTGTATTCCCTTATTTTCCTTATACTTATAAAGAAGTAATAAGACCACTTCTTCTAATGTTTATCTCAATTAGCATGACGTACATAAATAAAAGAAGAATCTTTTGTAAGAAAAGTTGATTGAGGAACAGCTAGACAAGTCATGTGACAGATTTTTTTTTTCCTTCAGCAAGGTCCTTTTCCCATAATTTCAGCCAAATAAAAATATAACTATTGGAGAACAATGGACATAAAATTCCTTTACCTCATGTCGCTTTCCAGGGGCTATTAGGAAATGTTATAGTAAAATATTTCAGTCATTTTCAGTTTCTCTGCTACGTCTTTATAGTAGAGAAAGCATTGAACTGCTCTCAAAAATTCGATGGGACTACAGGATTTTGGGACTCCCTGAATTAAAAAAATTCACTTTACTTTCTCTATCACCTATGTACAATGTTTATAGTAGGTAGAAAAAGTGTTTTACAGATAGTCGGCTTACCCTCCCACATATTTAGGAATTACACCCCTCTAGAGGGGTCAGAAGCCTGTCGGGGAGTCACGGTACTTAACCACAGAATGGAGAAACTGTAGCGAGTGGTTGGCCCATAGCCAGGCAGGAGCGTGACGAAGAGGATGATATAAAATGAAAGCGAAATGGATGAGGAAAGGTGATGATGGAGTAATTGGTGGAATGGGTGGCAGGGGAAACCAGAGGACCCGAAGAAAACCCGCCAAGACACACCGTTCCGACTACCACAGATCCCATATGCTGGCACTTGGGATCGAATCCGAGCCGCCTAGGTGGGAGTCGAGGGGTCTAGCCACTCTGCCACGGAGCAGCCTAAGTATTTCATTCCACCAAAAAATTCATATACAGAGATTTCGCCAAAAATACAAATTTTAGGGTCCCCTGAATAAAAACAAAATAGAAAGAGGTCCGCGTGTGCGTTTTCTGAACGCAGCTCAAAAACAAAAACGCGCTTACATACCAAACTTAGTATTTAAACTTAATATCTACTAAGGATGCGGTAAGGATTTTCAGGAAAATTCCCATACCTCAAAACACGCTTTACATAGAAAAAGTTTCTAAAATGTTTATTTTCTCAAAGATGGCTAACTACTATTATTAAATTGACGTACATTTTAAGATATTTACGCGAGAATTTGTATATCTTCAATTTTCTGGGCATAGCTTCCGAGGATCTCTTCATTCTCGATTCATTTTGCTTAACTGGTAAATCATACGAAGTAGACTAAACTTACCAACTAACAATTTAGATCTCAATAAAACACACAGTTTATGTCCCAACTACAGTGTTTTTTTGTTGTTTTTTTTACAGCTAACCCTTTCAGAAATATTCCCTGTAATAGGTTTCAATTTTAAAATACTTAAAACAACTTTTCTCAAACGGAAATCTTCGTTCGTTGTGTATCTCTCTTGTATTACTTTTTGCATATGGAAAGATTTTTAAAAAATTGACCTTCGCTATAATTCCCTATGTCAGTAGATTTACTGGCATGTTAAAGGATTCCTGTGAGACAAAATTCCAGCACACCGGATGCGCTGATATGATCCTGGCAATTGACAGCGTCGTCAACAAATAACAATACTAATAATACTAATAATAATAATAATACTAAAAACACTGCTAATAACACTAATAATAATAATAATAATAATAACAACAATAACAATAATAAGATAAAGTCATGTGAATGGCACACATAAGATTTTTATTAAAAGTTGTGGGTATGTGTGATGTAACTCAAAATGAAAAGTCGTTTAAATATCAAATTGGAATTGAAGTACGGCATCTTCTAAGTAAGCGACACCCTTGCAATCTGAACTGTCGTTTACATCGAACATTTTACAAAAATGTTTATCTCCAAAACAACTTTAACGATTTTCAATAAATATGAAACATATTTTCATAAGAAATAAAGTACATATCTTGAATTTTCTGGGAAAGATTGTGAAGAATCCATTCGGAAGGAGGCTTATATATGCTTTATAATCGGTCAACTTTGAAGTTCCTTAAAGCACACGGTTTATTATAAAGTAACGTTTTTTGTGACATAACGGATTTTTGGATATACTAAATATTAATGGTTAGGATAATTCAATACTTTTACTATTATTTTAAAAGCATTTGTATTTTCAGCTGTTTGTCGCAATTGCATGGAAAGGGTATGAAATGTTAACGGCATCATATATTTTCCAGATCGTAAATATTTAGCTATCGCTTATTTCCGTTGTGTCTATAGCGATACGTGTCGTACAAATATTTCTAGAACACTTCATCCCCATTAAAATTAAGTAAATAGACAAATTATATTTCGCTAGGTAAGTTTTTATACATATTAATAAAGGGTGTAGAGTAGAGAGATCAAGGTGATTCTAACAGGTCGGATTTCCCTTATATTTTTATGATCTCTCAGTGTATTTGATTTAAATAAAATTAAGTTGGCATTCTAGTTCATACCGCATGGAAGGAATATACACGTCATCAGAGGTGGTTCATAGCCGCGCTATGGTCGAGTGGTTAGACAACTCGCCTCTCACCAAAGCGGCCCGGGTTCGATCCCCTGGCGACCGCCTCTGGGATTTGTGGTGGACAAAGAGGCATAGATGCGGTTCTCCGGTTTTCCCCGCCATCACATTCCACCGGTGCTCTATGTTCATTCCGTGTGTCATCAGCGTCATCACCTGCGGTGCCATAGTAGTAAATGCGGGTGTTAAACACTATAAAAAAGATGTGATTTATGAACAAAGACGAATGGTGATACTTGAGGCTATGTGGACACAGCGGCTATCCCAAGCAGCCGTCCATCTATTCAAATCAATATAAAACTTGTATGCAAAACTGAAGATAACTTAAGAGGCAATTGAACAACTCGACTTCAGGAAAGCACAGACAACATCTGAACCTTGCCATAAAGATAAGGTTTGCTTGTGTAATTTTTCCTTTCCGTTCCCGTTTGGCAGCACTGCTTACGTAATGCTTCCAATAACTATCGATGATGATCTTCCCACACAGTGAATCATCTACATCCCACAGTGCTTTTAAATAGATAATCCGTGTACCTTAAACGGAAATCACGTCTTTTAATGCAGCTTGAAAATCTGCGTTTAATATCTGTTAAGCACAAACAACTTGAAATACATTAAATGGTCAACATAAAATGTGAGGGAGTACCAAATGTTCCGCATTTAAGAAACGTGGCATAATCGAAAATATATTGGTATGAAATTCAGTCAGATTTGATTTAAAACTTAATTGTAGTTGCCAAAGTAAAAATAATTCATCTTGCACATATACAAATCAGTTCTGCCAACACATTTAAGTGCCAATTATACTCTAGGGGACTTTATTATTGCATGGTAAACTGGTTTTTGGCATGGCTGTAATATTGTTCTGATGCTGTAGGGAAAAGGGACGGAAAGGCTATGAAGAGTGCGGATAGGAAGAATGTTGTTGGGAATTGAAATGGGAATAACGGAAAAGAATGCGTTTCAGGCCGTTGCTTTCTTCTGGATCAGAAGGATATGCTAGGTTGTCGGTGAGATGAAGATGGTAGCATCCATGACCAAGTCGAATTCGGATTAATGTGGTGAGATTCGGCGTGCTGGGGGTCTTCAGATTTATTCGCCCCTTAACACCAGTGGGTTTAAATGCATGACGTCATTATTAGTTCAGCGAGCCCCTTGTCTCAAGGGGGAGGGGCGGAATTGAACCGATTTTGTTAACAGGCTGATGCACTGGGCGGTGCATCACTGTTTTTCATCACATTTTATGCGTTATTTGTACGCGAGATGGAAGTGACTATCGAACACAGAATTTGCATAGTTGAAGGCTACTTTCAAACTGGAAGAATACGTTACCTATCAGCGTAAATGCTGCGATTGCGAGTTTACGAGACGCATGCGAATGTTGCAAATGCGTGTACATATTGGAAAGGTATACGACACAACTAAGGTGACCTCGAAACTATTGACAACCACTTCTTCAACTCATCGTTCGCTAGTCCTCTGCAAGAGCAATACATGATAAACTCGCTATCTCGTATTGACGTCATGCGCGGACAAGCGACTATCGGCACAGACCAAATAAATCTGAAGACTCTATGCTTTTTGAGTTCTGAACAATTGCCGACGGTCTAGAACGTATAGTGGGTTATATTTTCAACAAAAAGTTAGCGCTTGAAGCCCTGTTATTCCGTTTATAACGTTTCTTGTACCCAGATATGCCCACAACAGTTTGAGATCCGTATATGAAACACCTCAAATATTTGTTAATATACGATGTTAACAAAAACGGGTTTTCTCGATGTATTACAATACGTCCACATAGACGTTACATTTCAGTATCTTAAGTACCACATATCTAACAAGACCAGTTGCTATATTTGTCCGATTATTCTAGTTTACTTAGTACAGGCGTAGGACAGTTAAGCATAATTCTGGTGCTTGAACAGAAGCCAACGCTGTTCCATTTATGAAGGTCCTAAATAGCTCTTGCTGCAACAGTATTGCTGCTGTTAGTTCGCCCACAGCCAAATAAGTTGCCTTGCCTAGTGCCTACCCTTATTCCGCTCCTACTTACAAAGAAACAGGTAATAAGACAATTCAATGCTATACCGGCATGTTGGTATGGTAGCTCAGTGGAAGAGCAACCGGCTAGAGACCGGGAGATCCGTGGCTCAAATCCCGGCTATTGAATTTTTCAGTCTAACTCTCCTATCTAACTCCTTTCCAACACACGGCTTGTGTGAACAAAACAATTAAAACCAATTTCTACTAATGTTTATTTTGATTAGCATGCTGTAGATAAACGTTTTTGAGGAACAGCTGGAGAAAGTTATGTGAATGGAATGCATCATATATATGTATACACGAGGGTCATTGCAAAAGTCACGACAACTATTTTGTATTAGTCAATAAAGTTGTTGCAGGAAACAAAACTCAGGATACACAATTGAAGTCACTGGAATGTTCTTCGAAATGCTGGCACTAAATAAGGATCCGAATATGAGGGGTTATGGGTACGGGACATTGAAAGATGCGTAAATAGTGATCATTGTTTTATTCGTACTATATATGCATACAAGAGTATGCGTACGTAATGTAATACTCTTACGAGCTAACGATTTTCAAAATAATCCAAGTTTGCCAAGCAGAAATGCAATTTTTACCTATGCTCGTTGTCCAACTAGTGACATCCATCTTGGAACAAAGTCTCTAGAATATTAACGTTTGCATATGGCTACTAGCACCTACCAATACACTCAGATGTCATCTGGTGGTGGCATCCCATACTGTGGACAACATGTTTTTAAATGTATGTATTACAATAACAGCAATTTTCAGTTATTCGGTATATATATATATATATATATATATATATATATATATATATATAAAATAGTTGCCATGACTTCTGAAATGACCCTCGGATTATATATATTAGCAATTATTCAAAACAAACTACTTCGTTTCTAGGTTCAATGTGACATGAGATTTACACAAACCATACATTGGTTTATCAGCACAAAAGTTCATGGCTGCATTATTTCATCATTCCATGGAAGCAATTATGGAACGTATAATCTTTTTACAACAAATGCAGTAGCATCAGGTTTGCGAATTGGTAGCAGTGGCATGCTGCAAGAAAGTCATTCTACTGGAGTTCACGCAGTTTTTTTTTTTTTTTTTTTTTTTTTTGCTTATAGTTAACTTATAGATGCATAAAATGACAGCTTTAACATACTGTCAGTAATAAAAATAATACTTAAAATAACTAAAAAAAATTGCTTGATGAGTTATCAAATAAATATTCACGAGGTCCCCTAAGTAAAGCAGTTGCTTTAAAATTGCAACAATTAGAATATTACAATGCTGCCTGATTATTATTATTATTATTATTATTATTATTATTCAGTATGTTCAAATTCAGATTACAACCGTTCATAGGACTGCATAAAATTAAACTAAATCAGGTTTTATTTATGAACGCTCGTTATTTGCTGCAGTCCTCAACGTCCTATTGCTTAATTTTGGCCAGGCTGCAAGTTCTTTTACGTGCCGAAGAACTACAACACGGAACCAAGGTATTTTCTTCCCTTCTGAAGGAAGTCATCATTCTAACGGTTGTTTCGCCCGAAAATATCCATCGCCCCCCGCCGGATTTGAACCCGCGACTTTGGGATACAGAGGCTAGCATGTTATCTCTAGATCACGGTGGACGAGTAAGAATGCAGCAGGCAGGGACAGTGGAGAAAAGATGGAAAAGTGAACTGATGAGGCATAATCACTTATCAGGTATATTTGAGAGAATAGTGAATTAAAAAAAGTCTTCATACATTACAAAAAAAAAAAAAGAATTATTTTGTCTATATCACGTTAATTGAGATAAACGTTAGAAGAAATGGTCTTGTTACTGCTTCCTTGTAAGTAGAAATGCAATAAGGGAATATACTGGGTTAAAGCGAGTCAAATCTTTAAAAAGCTAGTCCCTGTGTGAAACAATTGAGGTTCGGTTTGCTTTGTATGGCCAGCAGTAAAACAAAGAGATGAAACTAAAGGTGATCTCGTTTGAGAAAAGTTAGGCAGTTTAAAATTGAAAACCAGGAATATCTCGAAAACGAAACTCTTATAAAAAAAGTATACTACAAACCATGTGTTTTAACGAGATCTACATTATATTTAGGTAAGTTTTGTCCCTCACGGTTTAAAGTTATGCAAAATTCATCTAGAACAAAGACATCTTCAGAGCTCATTTCCGGAAAATTCAAAATATACATTTTATTTCTGAGGTAATTTACGGCATTCTAATAAAAAATTCTTAAGAACCATTTTTGAGAAAAATAAAATTTTCAAAAATTGTTCCATGTAAAGGGTAGTTAGTGGTGGGCAGATTTTCTTACAAGTCTTCGTGTCGCATCCTTGGAAGATGCTAAATATAAATGTTTACTCAGAGACGCCAAAACATATATTTCCGGTGAAATCCCGACATCGGATTTTTGGTTGAAATACAATATTTCCCTAGCTATTATGTACATTTTAAGTACATACTTGCTAGAGAAAGTAATACTGTGTTCAAAAACTTCACACCAAGAAAACGGGAAAGGCTAGGTAAATCTATCATTGCTTAATTAGCCATTTAAATGTTTCTTACCGTCTTAAACTGTATTAACATGTTGGATTGGTAGAGTCAGACTTAAAAATTCAATGCCATAGCCGTGATTTGAACAACGGATTTCCCAATCTCTAGCCGGTTGCTCTGCCACTGAGCTACCATGGCAACATGCTGGCATGGCATTGAATTTCTCAACTGACTCGCATGTTTCCCGGTAAACCACAAGGTGATCTCCCCAATAGCGACTTATAATGATGCAAGTACTTTAGACCCAGGATTCGTAATATGAATAACTAACTCGATACTATGCCGGCACGCTCAGTGGCAGAGCAACCGGCTAGAGATCGGGAGATCCGTAGTTCAAATCCCGGATATGGCATTGAATTTTTTAGTCTGACTCTGCCTATCCAACTCCTGTCCTTCACATGGTTATCTGTAAAAAAAAAACAGTTATTCCATAGATATTTTAACATATGTTTGCGTACGACGAAAATCTGATATTACGTCATCTGTTTAGAAATGAATACCTGGACTTTTTCCCTGTGTATATAACACATTGTATGCATTCTCTGAACGTGGACAAGAAATTATAAGCTTGGAAAACGCGTGTTTTACACACGTGTGGTGCCCAATAGGATACATGTTTTTTATTGGATGCGTATCTTACGTTATAATAAGAAAACATTCGACCAATTATTCAAATCATGTTTTGATATTTGAGAGTACAATATTAGGTGGAATCTCCACTCAAGTTTTATGGCTGTATTGTCTTGAGAGTGAAGCTGAGACAAGGGTCAGCACTTAACCCATCCTACCGAAGAGACGCTACTTCTGTGACCGCCTCCAGCTTTTTCTCAGGGCTTGTGTCCCTAGACCTAGGTATTTTGTGTGGTGTGCGATAAGTAATTAGCAGAAAAACCCCGACGGGACGCTTTCACAAGGACTCCTCTATTCTCGTTTACAAAAGCTATTGTCACAAAAGGATACTCTTCTCTCTCAGGCCGGCATTACACTGGAAAAGATCTGTATCAAAATTCTATTGCAAATGCTTTAATAAAAGATTGTCAAAGTTAAATTTTATAAAACTTTCAGCTGTGGTATCAGTATACTATTAGACTACATAAATTAGTTATTATTTTCAAGCTAAGGTATTAATGAATATTTTTGCTTTTATTGTTACATTCTCAATCTTTTAATTATTGAAATATTCTTCACCAACAATAGCCAGTCCCCATTTCCGTGCTCGCAAAAGTGCCTCGCTTTGATGCTTCGTGGCGCAGGGGATCAGTAAACGGTAATCAAACAGAAAACAAAGTAAATGTTAGGGAAATGAAACAACAGGAAAAGGGAATACAGCACCGGAGTCCCAATTAGACTCCGGAATAAAAAAAAAAAAATAAATAAGAACAAACAATAAATGGGGGTTGGATAACGTCCACACTACATTTCTTTAGCAATCCACGTTTTCCGATTAGCAACAGTGTTTTCTAAAGGTGGTGATACAAGAAAATATAAACAGTTGAACTTGTAGGAAATTTTAGCACGTTCAGAACTAAAATGCTGAACGTCATTCCTTTTTATGCATTGCAAAAACAGAATACAAAGTTTCACCATGATATGCCACCATCGTCCTCCGTGCTCTAAGAGTAACATGCCAGTCTCTAGTTCCCAATGTCGTGGGCTCGAAGCCGGTGGACCTTTTAGGGCGTAAACATCTTTAGCATGGCTTCCTTCGGAAGGGAAACAAAGCTTTTGGTCCCCTGTCGTAAATTTGAGGCACGTAAAAGAATCTCAAGCCTGATAAAGAGACCTCTGAGCAAAATTAGGCGATCTTTCACGCCCTATAAAGAATGAGATGCTGTGCAGCACAGCAATTGAAGAGCATCCACAAATAAAACTCAGTTTAATTACATGCCAGCAGCTGTACATAAGACAGCCACCCTGGACCTTAACTGTATGATGGCTCTGACAAATCATAGTTTAGTCGGGAATGGTGCATAAAGACCAATCTTTAATTAGGAAAATCTGATATTGAGAATGAGAAGGAATTTGGTATAAGTATCAAAATGACGGAAAGGTTTGCTGGAGCGGGTCAGCGACAAAGCAATGTGTGGAAGAAGATTAATAACCGCTCGAGGGATGTTGACAGGCGACAAGCAATAGCACAAAGCTCGAAAACGATTTGGAACTACAGTTGGGACTAAAATAGTAGTGGGGGTATAGAACAGTATATCAAACGCATTAGCCAGGGGTTTGCGCGGCATGGCACGCAATAAAGAAAGCAGTGGTGTTGGTTCGAGATTCCGACAGATTTATAAGAACAACTTGTGGATGTAGAAACCTTGACGCTTTCCAGAGGCACAGAAAACTGATGCGTAGTATATTTACATGCATGATCATTTACAGCAACTCAAAGAGGGTTATGAGCGACATGCCCGTTGCTAAACGGCATGAGGAGGCAAAAGTAGGCAATATCTCTGTTTTAAGGCGAGACAAATTAGGTGAAAGACGGCTGATACTCGGAAAGAGGTATGGTTAGGCATAGATACATCCTGTTTGATATTTGTGCTAGTTCCAATCTGTTTTACTTACTCAGATGTTGTGTTCTATTTATCTCGCTTTTATTCTCTTGTAACCAATTAGGTGCAGTACGATAATAGAATGTAATACTTTTCTTTGTGCTTTGTTACGGAACGAGATGCTTCCGTGGTAACCTATGAGATTTGTATCGTTTTCGATTCCCTGAGACCACCCAATCTGAGAATGAATTTTTCGTAGTTTCCCCTGGTTGGTAGGCAAATATTGGGGTAGTTGCTGTTCCCCCACGACTTTCCTGTCAATTTCATGAAATCATTATTTTATCTGTTGTAGGTATGAAGGGCCAGACCACGGAGTTCAGCATGTTGCGGCTGGGTGCTACTGTGTGCTTTCCGAACGGTCCTTTTTGACGTCGGTGGGACTACTGATGGAACCGCCCTCTGTGAGCTATTTCCTTATGGAATATCCGAGGGACTCGAGGTTTCTGGGCAGGCTTGAATGCGTCCTTCCCATCTTGAAACGTTAAGAGACCCGACGGCGCTCGTGCATGTCGTCTCCCAGATCTGGTCACCCTTTTTGGTCTTCCCCTTCCAGGAGTCCCGTATGAAGCACAAAGGATCACTTTGTCCTATGTGTGGTGTTCTGTTGCGGTTTTCTTAGCCTCTTCGTGCTCTGTGCCTTTAGCTTTACCGTCTGCTTCCATTTGTTCTAAATAGTTCATGTCTTCTTTCTCTAGAACGTATTATAAATGAACATAGTAGGTCGAGAAGGTATTGCACTCCACCCAAATACTCAATACGGAGATGTCAGAGTAAATACATATTTTGCGGTCCCGAATCAATTTTTTTGTTTTGTTTTGAATAAGATTCGTGAATGTGTCTGTGAACAGCATGACTCAAAAAGGAAAAGTCGGTTAAATATCAAGTTTAGTATCTTCCAAGGGTGCGACACAAAGATTTTCATGAGAATCCCTTACCCAAAACTACGCTTTACATAGAACATTTTTTGACATTTTCGATGTTTCAGAAAATGGCTAACGATTTTGCTAAATATGCCGCATATTAAATATGTTTAAATGTCAAATAAAATATATATCCTGAATTTCTTGAGAATAGCCCATGAAGTGCTGCTCATTCTGAATGGCTTTTGTATAACTGGTAAATTGTAAGGGATAGACAAAAATTAAGCAAATAAAGAATGTAGAT
Organism: Hymenopus coronatus; assembly: GCA_030762935.1. NCBI lineage: Eukaryota > Metazoa > Arthropoda > Insecta > Mantodea > Hymenopodidae > Hymenopus > Hymenopus coronatus. The sequence goes on along the minus strand of CM060900.1, from coordinate 92,988,117 downwards.
CTCGTAAACACATACAATTTATGTCATATAGTTTTTTACGTATTTATTTTTGTTTATTTTATTACTTTTCTATAGAGCTAACCATTTTGCGAAATTTTCCCTATTATTTGTTTCAATTTTAAAATTTGTAAGACTTTTCTGAAACGGGAAGGCTTCATTTTTTTCATATATATTTTGTTTTACGCACCCCCTGGCCATGGAAAGACCACCTAATTTTAATGACAGTCGCATAGTGGCAGTTTTTAAAATATTTTATTATCCCTTTAGCCTAGAGCATTCCCTTATTTCCCTTCTACTTATAAGGCACAAAATGATGAAACAATTTCTGGTGGTGTTTATCTTGATTAGCATCATGTAGATGAAAAATAATCTGTAAGAATAGTTACTTTGCAGAGGAGGTAAAGTCATGTAAATGAAACACATCAGTTTTTTCTTGATATTGCCGTTTGTTACATAACGAATTATTAAAATTGAGATATGCCCCTTTAATCAGTGTGTAAGTATTTCAAATAACAGATGTTGCAGTTCCTTGTTTGTCTTACAAAAGAAGGGAATCACTTTTTAAACAGAATGGCTTCATTTTACGTTTGCTAACCGAGGTATAGGAGACTTTGAAGCCTACTGATTATAGGGTTAGAACAAGTGAAATGCGAGTGCGCTTTCCGACAGACGATGTAAACGAGGCACGCGCTCCGGATACTACCATGCCTGATACCCACAAATCAGAAGCTGAAATTAAGTGGCAGCTTTGCTATTAAAGTAACAACCAACAAGTATCAAACCAAAGTTTAATGAATATGAAATCGTAAAGAGGGACACGCACTGCGGGAATATTAGTAAATTGCAGTTGGTAACACGGGCATACTTCACACTGACCCTCAATTAACCGAGCAGCCAGCACAAGCTCAGTTATTACCAGAAGCAGGTCCACAATTTAGCGTCTGCTTCTGGGCTTCATAACCCATTATCTCACCGCACATATAACTCCGAGATTCCAAGGAGTGGTAGTTTGCTTGTAGACCACATAGGACAATATGTAGGAGGGACTGGCAACCTGTCATTGCTCCTAGCAATGGCCTACTGGTATTCACACGTAAATATAAAAACAGTTTTATGCAATAGCGCTACAGTAGAGCCCCGGTAATTCGAGCTGATTGGAGTTGAGGCTACCTCGGAGTATACGGAAATATCACCAAATCAATGAATAAAGTCATGAATAATTGCTAAAAATAAATAAAAACAATATAGTACATCCGTTGACAAAAAGAATGAGAGGTCTGGAACGTCATCCGCGATACAGCAGTGTAGCGGCAGTAACAAGTTGTCACAAGTTTCAAATCGTAATATTACTACCCCTTATGATATTAATTATAATCAAATTCTACCCATTCCACCTCATGTTACCAGTGGCGAACGCTCGCACTAACTGTTACGTCATACACTAAACAGGCGCTGTGTAAAATCAGTGCATTACACAATTTTCCAGGATAAGTGGTGTGTTGAACGTGTTCACTCACCGTGTACGATGCCCCATTACAGTGGGTGAATTATAATAAATCCGGTAATTAATGCCTATTTCCTAGTGTTAATGAGATAAACGGAAATTCGGCATAAACGCCCACTGTATATAGCATTACGTGATGGACTGTACCATGCACTCGATCCGCACAACTCCCCGCGACCCTCAGTAGTCTACATTCGTTAGGCAACAGCAACACCAGCGACACTACCTTCAACGGTAGCCTGATTTGGAACGAGCTATACATAGCCTAAGCTTCTTCAAAATACAAACTATCAATATTAACTAAAACTATTAACGACACAATACAGGATAGTTTGTATTACGCGACATTATTAAACCTGTGTGTTCACTGTAGCGCTGTGGCAAAACGTAAATTACCTCTCTGGGGAGAGTCGTAGGCTCGCTTCTTGCATGTAGCAAACTTTTTCCCCCTTCTCTTAATGATGATGAATCAACACATAGGGGCTATTCATTTTAGACACATTTATTTGATACCCGTCATTTGGTACAGTTAATATAATAGTTATTATGCTGTTTCTTTGAAGGATTTATTCTACCAAAAAAAGAAAAAAAAAGTGCCGCACACGAAAGCATGTGGTACGCAGAATGGTGCGCAAGCGCATCAGGTATGATCAGTTTCTGTCTCAATTAAAAACATGGAATCTGTATTGTGTGAAAAGAATATATTAAAAGTATTGTAAATAAAACCAATGCTTTGGAGTTTTGAAGCATTCTTAGGAATCTAATTATGGGCAAATTTGATATTTTTGGGAGGTAGAAACTTTGGTTCTTTTTTTTTTCTTTCTTCTCTCTCTTCTCCCCCCCCCCCTCAGACGAGGTGAAATTTTCTTCCACACGTAAGGGAAAGGTGCTTGTCGATGGTCCAAAGGGGTCCCGATCAACAGACTGGCCTCATCGCTATTTTGGGACATAAATGCAATTACACCTGCTCCCTTGACAGTAGCCGCACCTCTACACAGGCAAATGCCCTCTATACTAACCATTAAATCCATTTTATTTTCAAAGAATAAGAGTAAATAATGTTCAAAACTACTTTTATTTATGAGTGGAATAGTGAAATACTGATGTTTGGAAATAAATCCTTATGTAAATGCTAATAAAATAAAACGCTTTACACTATGAATGTATATGCAAGAAAATTACTAATAAATAAATATGCAAAAGGGGAATACTGACAAAACAAAGATAATATAAAAATTCCCTTATAAATTTGAATTTTCTTAATATGGGATATTTGTCCCATTCCATCAGGTATCCAACCATTGAATCTACCCAGCCGGTATCATTTCTCTGTATGGTTGACCTGAAAACAATCCAGAGAGTCAAAATCGATCCAATGGACAACGTTATAATCGATGTGAAAGAAACGGTCATTCGGATACCGCATCAATGGAACACAGTGATTATGTTGGTAATGACAAATGTAACCCCACCTTCTAGCAGTGCGAGCTGCTCTGCACCTCGTGCATAACTACCAGCGACTGAACTTGAATACCTTTACTCCCCCAAAATATAGCTGAACTCCAACGGAAACATTGCACGTTATTCGTTTTCAATGTCGAGGTTCCGTTAAGACAGGCTTCGTTGAATTTGGGCACAAAAAATCATTTTATGCAATGCAATACGCCCCAGTAAGATTCGAGTGCGAGTGCGAGAGCGAGCACAAACACGAGCCGGAGCCCGAAATTATATTCTAGTATGACACTCGGCCCGGTGCGGTCATAACCGAGCCCCAGCCCGAGTTAGGTTATATTGTACCAACCGGTTCAGTTAGAATCTATTGCGAGGCCAAGGGCTTGGGCAATCCGGACTCGGATTTACGTTATTCTCTGCCACTCGACCCGCCTCAGTTACAACCGAGCCAGACCCAAACTCCAGATCACGTTATACTGTATCACCCGGCGCAATTTCGATTTCTAATTCTATTTTAAATTACGTTCTTTTTCAGTTACCTATTATTATTATTATTATTATTATTGTCTCATCGAAATATTTTCATCTGTAAGGGTCTGGCATGAGTTGTACTCATCTCCTTGGGACAAAATGAGGATCCACTTTACAGGAATAGGATATGAGGTACTGAAATGCGCATGTAGTAAGCAGCATATTGATGGTGTATTGCCCTATTGACCGCTACTGTCCCTATTATTGCACTCTGTCCCCGTTGTTCTGTGTGTGGCTGGACGGAGGGAGGTCGAGTGTGCAGCTGCCGTGCTGCTGTAACTTTATTCGCAACTGGCAAAATGAGCATTTATATATTATAACTACCTACTATTTATACTGCCATGAATGCGTACATGTTGCAATAATTGTACTACTCAGAGCATTTCGACATCACGGACCAAACATTTTGAAACATTTACCTTTTTCATCCTTATTTCCCCTTTACAGGGATAACGTTTTCTCTTCTTAAAATATTTTGCTAATTATTGTAATGAAAATACATGTTTAAATATATTACAAGGTAATTAAAATTCAAAGTGGAATGAAATAAATTAATGTTTTTGTATTTATTTCAATCCAGAGTGCAGTCCAAGCCCAATAACATTTTTCAAATTAAGCACAATCTCGTTGGGGCCGGGCTTAAGTCAGATCTTATGCACACCTCCAATGTACGAGGCCAAAATTTCACTCCCAAATGCTTTCTATGCAATAAGTGAATACCAGAAAAGTCAAATAAATCGGCTTATACTGAAATATCTGTTTTTGTTGTTTTTTTTTTTTTTTTTTTTTAGATATTTTTGTTCTTTAATAGTGTAGAGTACTTCATATCGCTATTTTGAGTAAATCATACTTAATTTAGTAAGAAGGAAATGTGGCACCAGATTCAGTAATCGTATTAGCGGAAAGATTTCGAAATGCTGATATAGCTTTGTCCTCCTAGCGCAATGCTGGCAAAAGCATGGGTTTTACTATATAAGCCTCAGAAACTAGGTCAGAAGAGACTAATTAATCTTTTTCAGTTTTTGTTCAGCCTTGGTCACCTGAGTTGCTGACGTCCGACGGCATAGTTTTGTTTAAAAGTGTTAACTACAAGATACACAATGTGCTGAATAAAGTTTGGGTAAACCTTGGGTTACCTCTTCCTAGCCATGCATTATCTTTTTACACTAAAAGCTCTGTGTCTCCTCGCAAACTTTGTATTTATTTATGACTCCTGATCTTTATAACTAAAAGTACGCCCTCCTGCTTCTCAATCCCTGAGGCCACCCGCTTCCCTCTCGCTTGCGCGAAAAGCTCTATCTCTGTAAGTTACTACCCCTAGTATACACATTGTGGGGGTGAAACCTATCCCACACTAGGTATCCTACAATATCAATCCTTAGAGTGGTTTGCAGCGGTGCTGCATTCTGAATTTATCTGTCTTCCTTTCTAATTCCTCGTACTTTCGGCAGTTCGTGTTGTACTAAATTTGCTCCACGTATTGTAGACTGCTCTTTCTTTGCTATACTTGCTTTAGATTGTACCTTCGATTATAATTTCACAATACTTTGGTCAGTGTTTAAATGTCGTATGAAATGTATTCTTTTTACTTTCTGAACAACGAATGAACAACGCACATAGTAGTTAGAGAATGTTTTACATTGTTTTGAATAAGAAACCATTTTTTAAAAAACATGTCCGTGTGTGCAGTATAGCTCCAAAATGACAAGTGTGTTAAACAACAAAATTGGTACTTAAGTTCAGATCTTCCAAGGATGCGACACAAAGATTTCCAAGAAAATTCCCTAAATAGGTACCCTTTCATGGAACATTTTTTCAAAAATGTTTATTTTCGAACAAATGGCTAATGATTTTGACCAAAACGCCATATGCTTAAGTTATTTTCATGACAAACGAAATACATTTTTTAATTTTCTGGGAATATCCTCCGAAGACCTCTTCATTCTGGATAACTATTATGTATTCGTAAACCATGAGATATAGACAAAAGCTTACTACACAGAAAATGTATATCTCATTAAGGCTCACAATTCATACGTCTTATACATTTTATTTGTGGAGTAACAGTTTCCAAGATATTCTTTGTTATTTGTTTTAATTTTAAACCAGCTAAAGCTTTCTCAAACTGGAAGTCATCTTTGTTTCACCTCTCTTTTGCTGTTGACCTTTTAAGTGAACCGAATTTCAATTGTTTCACAGAGCCACAACTTTTAAAGTATTTGACTATGACTTTAAGCCTAGCGAATTATTCAATTTTTCTTTGGCTATAAAGTAAGGAACTAACTAGTAAGGTAATTTCTGCTAATGTTTATCTTGGTTAGCATGAACGAGTTAGCATAGAAGAATATGCTCTTGTAAGAATAGTTTTTTTTATAGAATAGATAGAGAAAGTTGTGTGAATGTAACGCATTAGTGTTTTTGATTTTATTCTTCTTTGTTCATCAATCCCTGGATTAGTTTGCAGCGGTTTTCCATTGTAGCTTATATCTTCTTTTTTAATTCTTCGTACGTGCGCCAGTTCATATTATTAATTTGTTCTTTGCATTCTAATCTTGCTCTTCTTGTTACACTTGCCTTCAACTGCATCTTCCATTATAATTTTCAAAATACTTAGATCTCTTAATAAATGTCGTGTTATTATGGTTATTTTTCTTATCGGTTTCAAAATTTATGTTTATGCCATTGCTCTCTCTTAAACTTCTTCAGTTATCATTTTATTAATGCAATTAATTTCCATAATTTTCCTGTAGGATCATGCTTCAAATGCTTCTGCTTTTCTGCTCTGATTTCAGTATTGACTAAGTTTTACGTCCACATAGTTCTGCGAGGTAATTTTCTAGCCATTAACAAAGGAAGAATTGCATGTTTTTAAATGGGAAAGGTTTGTCCTTGAGCACCACCAGGCCGGCAGCCAATCGGAGTGCTGCTATATTAACATATTGCATTCCCGCTAAACTGGGGAGTAACGGGCTAAACGATTCCGTCTCTCATAAATACTACTTGCGCTAAGACAAAATATTCAAGTTTTGCAAAACATAATTTACGAGGAAGATAGGGAGTAATGTTCGTAGCAGAACCGTAAAAAACTAGCTCACATAGTTTTCATAATACACATGAATAAACATATCACCAGACAGATTTGCATGCTCAGTGTGCGAGTGAGAGGGAAATATGAAAAGAGTGGAAGTAGCGACCCGGCAACGCAGAGCACGATAGCTCATCTCATTTGCTGCAGAGTAGAACTCTTCCTATTTGAAAAATATTATAAGTCGTGAGTGACTGGAGCGTTTGCGTGTAGTGGTGCGCGAGCCATGGGTGGCGTGCAGCCGTAAACTGTCTACGCGTCGAAACGTCGAGTAAATTATTTGCAGCACTGAATTTAAGACGCTAATTGTAAGCGATTTTAAGTCAATAAAGGCATTTTTTTTTAAAATATTCTTCCTGGTTTCTAAGCTAAAGTTAATGAATATAAATATTTTATTTTTCTTATTGAAGACAAGTTTTGCTTGACTGTTCCATTCATAAATTATTTCTTTTTTACCTCTTACATCACATATTCTGCTACTGACGTATTGGAATTCTTCTGCTTCATCGAATATTTTTCCCATGTACTCTAATTTTTATTTTAGTATTTCCTTTTTCCTAGGAGTGAACATTTTCGTTTTCAATTTATTAATATTTAAATGGGAATTATGTCATATTGGGTTTTCTAATTTATGAACAAACACTTCTAAATCTCCAAGATGAGATGCTATTAGAAGAAAATGAATAATACAAATGACTTCTTTGTAGACAGGACTATATAGCTATAACCCGAGCATTACAGCAGCTGTCGTGACGTAATACATACAGCAAATAGTGGCACAGTGGGTGGTGAACCTGAGGCTTCATGGCAAACAGCTTAATGTAAGACGATTGATTCTTCATAAATAAGATTTCATTGCGAGACGTCGGAGGATGGAGAACACGAACCCTGCAACTTGCACTCAAATTCCATTAACATCACAGCAAGACGAGAGTTGACGAGGCCCCCGAGGTGCAATATGGAAAGTGAATATAGCATCTCTCACAACCATAATCTGACCAGCGCCCCATGTCATACTGATGACATGTAACACGAGAGCTAAGAGGCCGCATGAATTTCATGCAGAAAACAAACATCCGCCATGTTTGAGATACATTATTCATCTATCGTCGGACCGTCTTCACCATTTACACTCCAACACTCACCCTTGTCAGCGGTCTCTGCGGTTCCACCTAGAGGCGGAGCAGTGCTTTTGACAAGAACATTGTTTTACTGAGAAGGCAATTATTTGCCTCGTGCACAATCTTCATATCGACCATGAACGCATAATGTGCATAAAATAATACATCATAAACCTTAAGAACTAAAAATGTATTTCCATTCACATGAATCTCTCTAGCTGTTTCCCACATTAACTATTCTTAGAGAATATTCTTCTTTTTTATTGTTTCATTTGTATATCTCTCTTTAACATCAAGTCATATCTGGAGCTTTGACTTGTGAAACTGTAGGTTCAGAACATTAGATTAATAACCTACATTTACTCCAGACTCTATGGGGGATAGAGAATAATTCTGGTTAACGAAAAATTCACCGCCCCAGCCGGGAATCGAACCCAGGACCTCCGGGTGAGAAATCAGATCGCTGACCACTCGACCACGGAGGCAGTCTATATTATTCTTTTATTCTACAGTAGTAGCATTAATTCTGGAAACGTTTTGGTTAAATTGACCTTCAAACTACAACATTTCATTAAACTCATACTCAGGAATCTTCTAATTTGATAAATGATAGTCAAAAAGTGCTAGCATAAAACACTTAATACAAACTGGGGCTTATTTGGCCCTTATTTGGCTAATTTGACAGAACTTTTGAAAATATATTTTTTATAAAAATATATAATTTTATTTTATATTATATACAATGTGAATTTTGGAATTATTGCTGCATTTTATAATAAAAAACTCGCAATATGAAGAAATCTATTAATTTTTATATTATGACACTTCAATACTATGAACACCATACTCTTAAATATATAAGATTTTGTCAACGTTGAGTCCCTATTATGATATATATTATATCTTATATTGGTTGCAGTATAAACAGGATATTATCCAATTATACTTTTTGCTATATTTTGCATATAATATGAGATATAAACATCTTTATTCTCATATAATAGCGGATCCAAAATCGGGGAAATCTCGATTATGATTAGTATTTGTCGTGGTGTTCATGATGTTGAAATGTCGTAATCTTAAAATTACTAGATTTCCTAAATTTTGAGCTCCTTTTTGTAATGTAATACCACTAATTTCAATTTTCACACCAGATATATATATAGGTAGGCGAAATTAAGCTTATTAAGAGCCAAATTAGTTTAATATTATACCAACACTTTGTATATAATTTATTAGATAAGAACAATCCCGAATAAGAGTTTAATGAAATACTGCAGTTTGAAAGTTAATTTAACCAAAAAGTATCCAGAATTAATGCCACTACCGTACATCCTGCTAATCGAGATAAACATTGGCAGAATTGGTTTTATTACTTTTACTTTAGAAGTAGAAGGAAAATAAGGGAATACAATAGACTAAGGCAATAGTCAAATCTCTTAAAAGCTGGTTACAATGTGAAACAATAGAAGTTCCGTTCGCTTTGCATGACCAGCTGTAAAACAGGAGGATTCCTGTTTGAGAAGAGTTTGTGTAATTTATAATTGAAACCAATAATAAGGAATACCTAGAAAGGGATCAGCTCTAAAGAAAAACCCATATTATATAACTTGTATGCTTTAACGGGATCTACATTTATTGCGCAGTACGTTTTTGTCTATCTCTTATGGTTTATACAAAATTCAGCAAAATTCATCCAGAATAAAGGTGTCTTTAGAGCCACTCCCACAAAATTCAAAATTAGTATTTTATTTGTGTTGTAAATATCTTTAATATACGGCATTTAACTCAAATCATTTTAGCCATTTTTGAGTAAAACTAAATTTTCAAAGGGTAGTTTGGGGTAGGGGATAATCTTGAAAAGGTTCGTGTCGCATCCTTGAGGTTACTAAACATAAATATAAAGCTTGGGATTTGATAGTCTTTTCGTTTTTGACTACGCTGTCCACAGCCACACACACGCAAACGTTTTTCTAAACATGTTTTTTTAGAACCAGGGGACCGCAAAGTATATATTTCCGTGAAATTTCAACATCAAATTTTTGGGTGGAACACAAATCCTTCTCTAGCTAAATATACATTGCATGTGCATACGTGCTATAGAAACTATAAGAAACAAAAAGAAAGACTGGGATTTATTCTAGTATCCTGTACTGGAATGTAGTTTTCTACGCAGTGTTGGTGACGAAATACGAATGTACTTAAAATAGATCTACATGCAAAAACAGGCTGATGTGTTTTATTCGCATGATTTTTCCTACCTGTTCTACAAACAAGCTATTCTTACAAACTATTCTTTTTGTATAATGCCATTCGAGATAAACATTTGCAGAATTGGTAGTATTACCTGCTTGCTTATAAGTGCAAGAGAAATAAGATAATACACGAAGCTAAAGTGATAGACATATATTTTACAAACTAGTAGCTATGTGAAACAATTGCAAAAGAGAGATTAAACTAAAGCTTGATTTCTGTTTGAGAAAGTTTAAGAAGGTTTAAATTGAATTCAGTAATCAAGAATATCTCGTAATATATATATATATATATAAGGTAAGTTGTGCGTTTTAACGAGATCTACAATTTGTGTGCGGTAAGCTTTTGTCTATCTCTTACGGTTTAGGAGGTATCAAAATTCATCCAAAAAGAGGTCTTCAGAGACTATACCCAGAAAGTGTAACATATTTCGTAAGATTAAATACTGCTATCAGATTATTAGCCTCCCACAGTCAAAAGTTTTACTACTGCAGAAAATAAAATATTTTGCAAAATTCGTTACAATATATGCGATCTCATTTCATTCCCTACACACTGTTAAGTTTACTGTTATTGCGCACTCAGGCCTTTTTTTTTTTTTTTTTTTTTTTAAATACAGTACCGGAGGCTGGTCGGGACTCCGGCACTGTGTACCCTACTTTTATTTACCTTTTTTTTTTTTTAACTTGTTTTGCCATATTATTACTGTTTTCTTACTTTTACAGCACACACATATACACAAACATATAACACCCATGCCCAAGGCGGGACTCCAACCCACGATCCCCAGCGCTACGAAGCACCAAAGCGGGACGCCTTGGCGAGCGCGGCCATGGGGACCGACTGGCCTTGAGCTTTTCGTGGGTTTCCCTGTCAGGTAGACGAATGGTGTCGTGGTTTTCATTTATCAGGATTTATTTTCAGTCATTCCCCTTTATCCCGTTTCTTTCTGAACTTTCAGGTGTACTTTTAGGTTTCGTGGCGTATGGTTGTGCCACACAGATGCAGCGGATGTTTGCTTAAAGAAAGGTGTATTTCCCTTAAACATTAGACGGTTGCTTGGTTGACGGGTTGTTTATCACCTCTATGGGTAGCTCCAGTAGTGTGACGTGTCTTGGAGCCTGGAGCTGTTGGGAACATCTGCGGGTCTCAGTGGCCTATCTTGCCCGCAGCCTGTACCCTAGTGTGTTTCCTTCGCGACACTCTCTCCTCCTGGGGAGGGAGGTTGGTACCTAAAATAGATCTCTCAAGGTTGCAGTAGCTGAGGTGTTCCCCTTAAATTATATACCCTATAGTAACTGATCTAAACAGTGTTTACTTATCAGAACAGCTACTAATTGAACATTTAATACAAATAAGCTATAGAAGTACGTGGCAACGTCTTCAGCGAATATTGAACTTTAATGTTGTTTGAATAGATGCCCTCTTGAGTTAATAGTGTTGGAGAAAAGACAAAGCTTTCAATAAATAACGTCGCTCTCGTGTTCAGGGAACATTGTTGAGACCTTCCGATTCAACTTAATCAGTACAGGATTGGTGGCCCGAGAAGTCATTAGTCACAAGCTCTGTGGTCGTGGTTCATTGATTTGACTGAAAACAGGAGCCTTATTGGAGTTTCATCGATCCCCAGTTTGTCAACCGAAGAGATTTATTGTGCATTAGTCAAGCCATGTACAAATCTGTCTATTATATACAGGAACTTAACCATCTATTACAAGATGGCAATTTGGCAACAAAGATGATTAGTCAAAGGTGTCAATAGCTTTAGTGGACTTTTCTTTAATTTCATGTTACATTAACTTCAAGTAGTACATTTAAACGGTTTTTAACTGTTTTATTTTGTAAAAATATTAATATTTTTCCAACAAAATTGTAGCTTTTTAATAATAAAGAGCAAAACACATACAACTGCAATCAAATGTAAACCCGTCAACACCTAAGCGTCACACCGGTTATTTTACTTGCGCCCTCCCCTTCTTTTACCACATATACATTTGACTGGGACTTGAACTCCCAAGGTTGCCGGTCCCCATGGCCACGCTCGCTAAAGCGTCTCGCTTTGGTGCTTCGTGGGCAGGGGATCGTGGGTTCGTGTCCCGCCTTGGGCATGGATGTTATATGTTTGTGCAATGTGTATATGTTTGTAAAAGAAACAGTAAAACCAGTAAACCAGTAATCAGTAAAACCTACGGGGGGAAATATAAATAGGGATACAGTACCGGAGTCCTGATCAGACTCAGTTACTGTTAAAAAAAAAAAAAAAAAAAAAGGTTCGGCTTTGACTGGATGGCCATTTCACTTCCTATCACACTAACGATTACAGCTATTTAAGTCGATTGAGTTGTGGTGTCGGTGAAAGGGACATAAAAACCGGTTTGCGAATTAGAGAAAGAACGGCATATGTAACAAATTAATTCATGCAATAGAGGGTTAATGAACATCTAAGCAGGGATATAAAAGTGTGCTCGCCACAGTGTAAAGAAAAAGCACTGTATATTTCAGAATGGTTTATTTCCGTGGTTTCTCTCAAATAGACTAACGATCCTGGCAGTTACACTGAGGAGTAAATACCGCTACAGAACTTTAAGGACCTGTATGACTGAAAGTTTGAAACTCCAAACTAATAATGTTAGTTTTTTTAAATGTATACCACAGATACACTATAATGCAAATAAGTTACAGTGCAAATTTCATCCATTTTGCTCTAGTGGTTTGCAGGTTATTGTCAAATATGTTTCTTTTTGTCACGTCACTAAAAAAGTCTCTTACGACAAAATAAAAATTAAAAATTTGGTCTTATATTTTAAACCGAGGTTCATAATACATCTGTTTTTTCGAAAGTGCCCTAGGCTCCTGTGTGTCTCCTTTAGTTTGGGTTCAAAACATTTTTAAAGTTATGAATGTGTTTTTTTTTTGTGACAAAAAAAAACACATTCATAACATATACTTAAATTGAAAACATATACTTAAATGCATCTGACAGTTAAACTTAGGACAATTCTTATTCAGTGTTCCTCTGTGAACGTGTATACCAAATTTTATTTGTGTAACAAAAAAAAAAAAAACTGCTCCGCAAGGAGCATCTTACAGGAAGCAAAATGCTTAAAATAACAATAGTGAGAAAACAAGGAAAGCTTTGAATGCATGGCGCACATTAAAATCTACGAGGTTGCTAGGTTGGACCATCAGCTTTCCTTTTCCTCTCCTCTGCTGCTGCTTTTTCTGAAGGTTTCTTCTTCAAAATTTCGTTTTTTTACATTATTTGATGCGAATGAGATCTCGTCGAACTGATTTTTTTCTTGCCAAGTCCAGTATTAATTTCACTTCTAATGCTTTTCTGTGGTACCAGTTAAGGTATTTAAAATTGGGGCCTGGTTGCCAATTATAGCTATTTATATAATCAGGAATGTTTAAATTATTTTATGGAATTAAAACAAACGAAATTGATATTTTAGATTTTCCATGAAATTTTAGTCATACATACCCTTGAGGGAACGATTATAAAACAAGCGATTATTTTGTATGTGCAACAAAAGTATGGATCTAGACAGTTTTTGAGTCGCCATGTTATTTGAACAGGTTCGTTGTTCTATCTCAGAGCTGCACCCATCCCAGTTTGAGATCGACCTCCCTGCACACCCTTTCACAAACATGTGTCCCTCGCTGGCACCACCTGCCTGTTGCCCGGCACAAAACATTGCTTTATCCGATGTCTTCACTTGTCAAAAGAGACAGACTTGTGGGTAGGCTGACCGCTGTTAGCTTTCCTCACACAACACAATCAGGAAGAGTTTAACGTTTACTAGACATGCGTTTCTTTATTCGTATTCATTGTCCGGCTTGATAATTCAGTGTCTGTTTCACATCAAGTTGAAGATACTCTTAGCCTTTTACTTTGAGCTAAAATGAAAATGTAGTTTTATTTATGGACGGTCTTTAACTGCTATGGTTCTCAGCTTCCCATTCTATACTGGGCGTCAAAGACCGCCTAGTTTTGCTCAAAGGCCTCTCTTGAGGTTCCTTTGCGTGCCGTTAATCTACGACACGGGACCAACGGCATTACTTCCCTTCCGAAGGAAGCCATGCTAAGGATTTTAACGCCTGAAAAAATTCATCATCCTCCTCATCATCATATGAAGTTAGCATGGCAACCCTTACACCAGGAGGGCGACTACTTTGAGCCAATCACCGTGATGCTAAAATAGGGAATTTTCCATATAAAAGGCACAATTTACATACTTAATGCAACATTTTCATACATTTTATAAAATAAATCCCATTCACATGACTACATATTCTTCAAACAACCCATTATTATAAAGGATTATTCTTTTGTCTATATCATGCTAATCGAGATAAATATTAGCAGAATGGTCTTATTACTCGCCCCCTAGTAAATATAAGGGAAATAAGCACATGCACTAGGCTAAGTGATAGTCAAATCTTTTAAAAGTTGCGTACTATGTGACATATTGAAATTGGGTTCTCTTTGCATGGTCAGCAGCAAAACAAAACAGAAATGAAACGAAAGACGACTTCTTGTTGTAGAAAAGTTTAAGTGGTTTAAAATTGAAACAAATAACAAGGAATATTTCAGAAACGGTTAGTTCTATAAAAAAGGTATATGACAAATTTTGTATTTTAACAAGCTTATCAGTCATACAAAAGTCATCCAGAATGAAGAGGTCTTTAGAGGCTGTTCCAACAAAATTCAAAATGTGCATTTCGTTTGTCATGAAAATATGTTAAACAGGTGGTATTTTAATCAATATCTTTGGAACCATTCTTGAGAAAATCAGAACTCTGGAAAAGTGTTCCCTCTAAAGAGTAGTTGGCGATGTGGGATTTTCTTGAAAGGTACACTCAAGAGATCGGGAGTTCAAATTTTGCTTAGGGCGAGTTACCCGGTAACGCCCAATATGACTTACCAGGTTAAAGGATGTTGGGTAGAAAGGAAGAAAGAAAGAAGAAAAACAGGACAAGTTTAGTATTTAGGCGACATTTTATTTTCGAGTTATGCTGTGCGTGCACGCACACAAACACACACGAGAACTGTTTCTAAAATTCTTTTCATTTTTACTCAGGAGCTCTCAAAATATGTATTTTCTTTGAAATCTCAACATCGAATTTTTTATATCTGTTAAACACATATTTTAGCTCGTTTTATTAGTTATACTGCTAATAGACCTAGGTATGCGTAATGTCGAGTTAGATTAAGTCTAGGTTTTATGACTTTTAGCACAGCTCATACTTTTTATTTTTTAGAGTGGGAGTTGTACACAATGCAATTGCTCAGAAGCACGCACGCCGTGTGACAGCAGTAGTACGGAATATGTTTTTTCCTTTTCCAAAGAGCCTATTGAAAGTATTTTCCATTCGCTGGGCGAGATAGACGGTGTATCCTCTAATAATTTTTAATTTAATTGTTTAGCTCATCTTTCGACGTGTTGGCCATTGTTATTTTTGCAGTTCATTAACAATTTCGTGGAATTGTGAAATCAACTAAGAGTCTCTCTGATACTGAACAAGTACGAATTTGAAGTTTAAAAAAAATAAACAAACAAAAAGGGGGAAAAGCTGTCAATCTGATGCGCTCCATTCACCTGACTTTCTGTCCTATAGCAAACTATTCTTACAAAATCTTATTCTTCGGCCTACTTTTATGCTAATCGAGATAAACATAAGCAGTATTATTACTGCGTACCTTTTAAGTGAAAGGGAAATAAAAGAAGCACTAGGCTAAAGGGACAGCCAAATCTTTTAAAAGCTCGTTAGTAGGTGATGAAACCTAGGTTTTCTTTGCACAGCCAGGAGTAAAACAAAAGAAACAGAAATGACAAATTCCTGTTTGAGAAAAATTTAAGTACTTCAAAACTGAAATCCAGGAGTATATCAGAAATGGTCAACTCCACAAGAAAAACGTATGTGATAAATTATGTGCTTTAGCGAGAGGTGCCTACATTTTTTGTAGTAAGTTTTTCTATCTCTTACGGTTTAATGGTTATACAAAAATCATCCAGAATGAAGAGTCTTCAGAGGCTATATCCAGAAAGTAATTTTATTTGTCATGTGAATATCTCTAACATGTCATATTTTAACTAACAGGTAAGAGCCATTTTTGAGAAAGTATAAAAGCATTCGTTGTTTGAGGCAGGGCTCTTTTATTGAAAATCTTCCTGGTGCATTCTTTGAAGATACTGAAGTAAAATACCTAGTTTTGTATTTAGCCGAGTTTTGGTTTCTGAGTTATGCTGCTCTCTGTCTCTCTCTCTCACACACACGCGCGCACACACGCACACTCACACACACGCGCGCGCAACTTTTTCTAAAACTGCTTCAAAACAATGTATGTCCGGTGGAACCTCGATATTGAATTTTTGGGTGGAATACAATATCTTATCTACTATTTGCGTACACTACTAAAGAAAATTCCTTTCTGTGTATTACATTCCTGAACCACACCACTAAGAGATATGACGATCCATTTTGGGCTCTACTTAACAAATTCAACTCTGAACTAAAACTGTAACTAGATAACCATTTTACCAGGCAGCTTTCCCTGAGCCACCTCAGGTGGATCGCGTTCTGTCAGAGAGAAACCTTCTCTGAGAAGCCCACCGGTGTAACCGGGCCAGCACGCTGATATCGCTAGAGACCTCTGTGCGTCTTTGACAGTTGGCCGGGCTGCGAGTTCGAGCCTTCTCTGGTTTCTTCACTTCACCCGTTTCTCCAGTGTTGGTAAGCGCAAAAGATGTATGCTGGGTCGCGGTGCAAGTTGTTCCCTCCATTCCCTGCTTATTCATTCCTAACAATATGTAACACGCTCCAGAATATTAGTGGAAAAAGAAAACAGTTAAAGCATTTGATGTACGAGTGCATTTAAAAAAAAAAATACCATTCCGACACTGCTTGGCATTGAATACCGTTCATCTCACAGCTTTCCAAAGCCAGTGACTTGACAATAAGAATGATCACGAAACCCACTTTCCCATTCCATTTGTATTGCTATTCTTTCCAATAATGGTTACCTAACACTTGGATTGTGAAGGCTATCATGTTTCATTCTTTGCTTCACGTAAACCTGTTCAATACAATAGTGCTTTTATAATACACTCTCTAAACTTCAAATGCGTAATATTTGAAAGCACGGTAATAGTTATGGCTAGCAGTGCAATAGCTGTATTTCTCAAATTGTTGTGTCGCTTAACCATAGGATAAAGAATGGGAAGTATGATCATGGCCAGGGTTCGAAACACAGAACCAGTTTGCTGATTTTGATCCGAAAAATCTCTCTTTGCTGAAACACCTTTAGTGAGCATATAAGCTGAACCTTTTTTTTTTTTTTTTTTTTTTAATTCAGTATAGAGGCAGGTAAGATACATTTTCCCCTATGGGTAACATTTTACATTCGTGTGATTTGCACCTGTAATTTAGGGTGGTCAAAGTAATGTAATTAAAAACGTAAAATGTAGCTTATGTTTACTTATTTCTGCACTCTGTAAGAGTAACGAGCTTCAAAAGTTTACTATGTGGTTATTGATAGCTGAAAAACACTGGAGTCTATCACTTTCGCAAAAGTTTACTTTTGCTTAAACTTATAAATAAAATATTTGTTGTATGTCCATCTGCCGAAAATGTTGAAGCAAAATTCAAATACCATAGTTCAAAAGAAGGCAACATTGAGTTTCCTGTACTATTAGACCCTCCATCCTATTAGCCATTTCTTTATTAGATTTTCATTTTATTTCTTTATTTACCTGTTCATGCCCAACAATGCAATTTATTATGGATAAATCAGCTGTTATCATTTTACCATATTCTTAACCAAGTTTTTCTTAATATCCAAAGCATTTCATTTTTACAACCTTTAAATTTATGTTAAGGATTTCATGTTACTGGAGGATTACAATAGGACTGTTGTGCATCTCCTACATTATATAAAATTCACACCAAAAAGCTATAGAAGCTTGGAAAAAAAATTGTAAAAATATACAAATTGCAATAGATGATTATTCAACAATATACCTCCAAAATTTGCGGATGATCAGTCAATTCTGGCCCAAGAATAAAAATACCTAGAATATTTCAGAAGGAAATTGATTCAAGAATACAAAAAATGGTACCTAAAAGTAAATATAGATAATCTAAGTATATGGTCATAGGAGATTTGGTACTGCAGAACATAGTGGGAATAATTAAACACACAGGGAAATTTAAATATCTGGAAATAAAGGTTACAAAAGATGGAAGATAAGAGAAAGAAACAAGATCATAAATAAGGAACGTATGCCATGTCTACCTTGAATTGTATATTATGGGACAAACATACCTCATAACAAATTAAGACTACAATTTTTAAAACGATAAAAGTATTGTAACCTATGGTTCCGATGTGTGGATCTATAAACTATCAGTGAGAAAGAAAACTATTGGCAATAAAATGGATTATTGCAGATCTGCTAGGATATCTAGAAGATAAAAAATAGAAATGAAATTATTAAAGAAAATATAAATGTTCAAAATTAATTTAGATTTTATTCAACAGAAACGTTAAAATGGCATGGGCATCTTAAGAGATTGGGTGATAAAAAATTAATATTATTAACGACAACCACACTAACAAAACAACCACGCTAACAACCATCACCAACAACACCGATGATAAATAATAATAATAATAATAATAATAATAATAATAATAATAATAATAATAAGAGTGGATTCCACCAAGAAGGAGCAGAAAAGGAAGACGGATAGCACGTAGAGTGAAGGCATTAGAGGGGCAACGATGGCTCAGTAAATGTTTAAGAGTTTAATTAAAGTTAACTTTATGTAAATCCATCCATTTCCCATTAATACTCTTTTCTCCAAAGCTCTGTCACATTATGTTTAAAAAAACTGTATGCCCTGTATCTTATTTTCCTCTACATATTGGACACTTATTCTTTGGGAGGCTTTAAATGGGTGGTGGGGTAAATAGAGAAAGAAACAAAGAAAGAAACTTCCGCTTTGAGATTTCGTAGATTTACGGAACCAATTGAAACATTTTTGAAAGCTTTCAGGGAATTGGCTACCTTAGAAGCTCTAAGGGAATGGGTCCAGAAGACAAAGTTTTTAATTGAATCCCAGTATTTAACTAAATTATCTAATTTTGATTCGCTTTCCAAAGCAATGGTTCTCTAAGCTTTTAGTTTTTAAAGCTATATGCCAATATTTATCATTTGTTACAGCTCAGGTTTACGAAAGTGTCTCTCTCTGGGTTGTGAGCTCCGACACAGCGCCACGGCCTTGCTGTTGGAATGAAGAACAGATTGATCTCGCTCCTAAATAAGCTCCCTTCAGTAGACCTATCACTGTCATCTGAAAAATATCTTCACTTACGAATGATATCAAGTGATATTTATCTAGTGTTCTGAAATCATAAAACGTATTGTTTTTGAAGCGTCAATATCTGTTTTATAGCCAAATAAAGCTTTGATTAAAGGTGCA
The DNA here is from genome assembly GCA_030762935.1 of Hymenopus coronatus. Taxonomy (NCBI): domain Eukaryota; kingdom Metazoa; phylum Arthropoda; class Insecta; order Mantodea; family Hymenopodidae; genus Hymenopus; species Hymenopus coronatus. The sequence continues at coordinate 92,968,682 of CM060900.1, read as the reverse complement.
TCGCGCTAGGGTATTAATTATTGGGCTTAAAATTGTACAAAAAATGCTGCTAAGTTTTAAGTGTGCAGACACTAAAACCATCAATACTTAAAATGCATGCTATACATAGTATGTAATAATATAATAATTTAGAACAATGAAAAGGCTTTAGAACAGCATTATTTATGCTATTAAAATTAATAAAGTTCAAGATGTGGTACCTTAGACTAATATTCAAAACGTAACTGGACATCCGTCAACTCCAGCGGTCAGTGGCAGATTCTTCGTCCTCCGCAACGCAGACCGGAAGATAATTTGCAGTCCCCAGTTATGAACAAACCACCGTGAATTCTCCTGAGTTAACTTTCTAGTGCTTCCAATAATGTCTAATCAGCAGTTATTTTAAGTAATACGTTTTCTACAGTTGTCAAGAACGTTTAGTTCTTACAGTGCACAAATATTTCGTTCTTTTGATTCGAAACAGGTTAATCCTGATCCAATTTGCATATAAATACTACTTAAAAGACACCTTAGGAGAAAAACTTGTTTGTAACCGTAGGCTTCTATATAAACATACAGTAAATCATGCCATACTCCGCTTGACCACTAATTAAATAGTGCCATATTTTAGTTAAAATATTACAGATCATTAGATCCTCAGAGGGTTTAATTTGAAGATACCCCGGTCACGTGAAAGAAATACCTATATAAGCAAGGTTCCTGTTAGTTTTTTTTATTTATTATGGAAACTTTCACATACCTATTCACTTTCGATGAAATATTTGTACACTAATTGAGTCAATATTTACTCTAGAAAAAATTGGGTTTATCTGATTAGGGACTTTCTTAAAGCTATTGCTACAATAACACGCATTCACGCTCTGAGGTGGGGGAGGGGAGGGAGGTAGTCAAGAGTTTTTGTTACACATTTTGGTATTCTTCATTCCCCACTTGAGTTGATGTTAGATACCAAAGGAATGCCAAACGAGGTAGAAGGTCTGTAAATTATGTAAAGATTACGAAATAAATATATATGACCATTCCCCGAAATTAAAATACCTTATTTTATTTCTGCTGTACTCTCCCTAGCCATGAATAACAATACGAGAGACTCCACAGTAGGAGGTTATGTCGGAATAAATGCTTTGATAGTCGTGGCAGGATGTAACACTCCAAATAGGTGGGCCGTAAGGCACACCTTTCCACTTCTACTGATGGGAATTCTCTTCCTTGTTAAGTTACAAGAGATCGTAGCCATAAACCCTTCCAAACACCTCTACCAACATAGATTCTGACGTTCCAAATGAAAATAAGAACAAGCTACGAAATTTTGTGGTCGTGTTAGACCCTGAAAGGAACGTTTGTTGTTATTTCTCAGAGGAATGGTTACAATTATAACGACAGCATCCGATATAATACCATAAAAGGAATACTATTTTAAATTGGTACAAAAATGTGAATGTAACCTAAGGTAGAAATTAAGAGGATTTTTACTTTCTCTAGCCTGTGTCTACATACAATCCACATAACATCTAGAGAAGGTATTGTATTCCACCTAAAATTCGATGTAAGGATTTCACCGGAAATATCTGTTTTGAGATCCCCTGAGTTCAAAAAAGCATTTCTAGAAAAAGATCCATATATGTGTGTGTGACTCTGGACAGCATAGTTCAAAAAACAAAAAGACCGTTACATATAAAACTTGGCATTTAGATTTAGTGTCTTCTAAGGATGCAACACGAAGATCTAGAAAATCTTCCCACCACAAACCACTGTTTACATAGAAAAATGTTTGAAAATTTTGATTTTCTCAAAAATGGCCATAAAGATTTTGATTAAAATAGCGTATATCAAAGCTATTTGCATCACAAATAAAATGTATATTTTTGATTTTCTCTGAATACCTCTTATTCTGGATGAGTTTTGCTAAATTTTTCATAACGAATAAATCGCAAGAAATAGACAAAAATTTACTACACAAAAACTGTAGATCTTGTTAAAACATATAATTTATGTCATATGTGTGTTTCTTGAAGAATTGATCGTTTTCGAGATATTTCTTGTTTTTTATTTCAGTTTTAATGTACCTTAACTTTTCTCAAACGGGACTATGCAAAGCCAACCGAACCTCAATTGCTTCACCTAGTGACCAGCTTTTAAAATATTGGAGTATTACTTTAGCCTTTTGTGCCTTCTACTTACAAGGAAACAAGTAATAAGAACAATTCTGCTAATGTTTATCTCGATTAGCATGATGTAGATAAAATAATAATCTTGTGTAAGAAAAGTTTTCATGTGGAACAGCTAGAGAAAGGAATGTGAATGTAACTTCTATTAATCTTTCAATACAGAATATTAGTTATAAGCGAAATAAGAATCAAAATAATTTGTTAGTTTTTGCCCTATTTATCTAATCGTTTACAACTGAAATCGTATGCGATATAGTGGGTTTTAAATATAAAATTCAGTTATATAAGTAGGGTATACTCAAAACCTATTTTTCCCTTTCTTATTGTCCCGTTTTACTGCTATGGTCATTCCGGGGATATGCGAAACCTCTGCTGATATTTTTGCTCTTTGAACTTCCAAGTTAGGTTCTGTAGATTTACGTTGTTTTTAACTATTTTCTCAAGCACATTCATTCTCTCCGCACTTGAAAATTCTATGGAGTATTAACAATAACCCCAATTAAGGAAAAATTCCCACCCCCAGCCGGGCATGGAACACAGAACCTCCGGAAGAGAAGTCAGCTCGCATACAACTCGATCACGAAGGCATTCATGTAAATGTTTATGTTACATTAACAATGCAGTTACAACGGTAACGTGGCCGAGTGGTTAGACCGCTCGTCTCCCACCTAGGCGGCCCGAGTTCGATCCCAAGAGCCCGCATGTGAGAAGCGTCGTCTGGGCGAGTTTTCTCTGGGCCCTCCGGTTTCCCCCGCCACTCATTCCACTAATTGCTCCACCGTCACCTTTCCTATTACCCATTTCGCATGCATTTCATATAACCCATGCCGACCACTCGTTCCAGGTTTTCCATTCTGTGCCGTTAGCTGCCCGACAGGCTTCTGACCCCTAGGAATCCGCTTATATGTCCTAGCGGGAGGGGGTGTGAGTCCTAAATACGGGGATATCAATGGCTCTACATTTTCCATAGTGTTTTCGGATTTCGGATTTGATACGTCCTTTATATATTAACTCGCTTTCTGGCCAATTTTAATGGGAGATAGCTCAGAGCATAGAAAGTTTACAGCTTTGACAAGATGCTACTTTGGAGGGATTAATTATTGATTTATACTGTTCAATATGCCGTAGTTAGCTCAAGAAATAGTAATAAAAGCTAATGGTGGATAACAAAATACTAGCCTATTGTAGATTACACGAAATACCTGAGTTAAATAAAGGCGATGAAAAAGCTAAACCATTTCAAAAGCATAAATTGGAAACAGCAATCACAATTTGAAATGTTTTATAATTCTGAGGGACCCTTTAAAAGGTTTTGGGTCCCTGGCCACCCTTAAAGCCTTCCAGCTACAGGCTTTGATGTATCAATTTTGTATTTCTAGATAATCTTGTACTACTTTAATATTAAATGACTAACAGTAACTTCAACAGATATTAAGAAAATTAGTATTACAATAAAATGGATATATTTATTGAAAGACCTGCTTATACAGCATTTATATCAAGAGAAGCCCGGAATTAATGTGTTATAACGTTGAAAGAAATGAAATACGCATGGGGCAAAAGCAGCTAATTTAATGCCTTGATGTGGAAAACCATAAAATAAACTAACACAACCATCGTTACCAGCTTTCGTCTTTAGATTGATAAATAGAAGCCGAAATTGAAAATAAGATGCCACGGTAATGAAAATGTAGAAGCATTGTACAATAAATTCAGTTTAATTTTGTTTTCGGGAAGGAGCAAATAAAGTAGGGGCTAAGTTCGCTGTTGGGGTTAGAAATGTGCGGTTGTACCAAATGTTGGCTTCACACTAGGGGGGTTCAGGCGACTCCACAAAGAAGGGTTCCCCGTAAACAACCGACCTGGCCTCTTTGACGCGTTAATCACCGCTCAACCATCACAAGCCGAATTCCAGAGGTGCACAGCAAGGCTAAGGTATCCTTCATGGAAAATGGCATGTTTGCAGAGAAAACAAACACACTGACACGACGCAATTTCTGGCATGTTAATTTGATCTATTGAGATCAAATGTGGGTCTAAACGAATTAAAAAAAATGAATAATTTAGGTTGGATAGGTAGAGTCAGACTGAAAATTCAACGCTATAGCCGGGATTTGAACCTCGGATCTACCGATCTCAAGCGGGAAACATGCGATTCAGTTGAGAAATTCAACGCTATGCCGGCATATTGACATGGTAGCTCAGTGGTAGAGCAACCGGCTAGAGACCGGGAGATCTGTGGTTCAAATTTGAGACGGATTGTCACCCATAGCCTATATTTTAGTTGATTAAATTGTTTACGTTAATTACTAAGTAAGATATGTATTTATTGTATATTGGATGTTCAGAGAGATTGTTCCTGGAAAGCGTTTCTAACTTCAACCCGAGAGTTCTCAAGCGACGAATTCAGTTGTTTACGCTATTTCTTTGTATATTGCAAGAGGGGAAAGACGCTATTATGTAGTCACGTCTCCGAAAGAGAAAGTGGAGGTGACAAATAAACAGGGGAACCACGAGGAAATTTAGGTCAAGAATTACGTGAAAGATGCATTGGCCAATTAGAATTAATCACATCACGGCAGAAGTGCACCCCAAGCTACTTTCGGCGCCAAAACTGGGCCAGTGGGATTACAAGTTGAGAGTTTTGCGCGTGGGTAGAATTTGCTATAGATGTAGAGTATTCGCCCTAATTTTGAAGCAGTCGAAATGTAACTACACGAGGAACCTGTGACACACTAAGCAAGAAACCGCGCAAGTATAGTCAAGTTATTACAGTGATTCACGCAGTTGAAACGTAATGTCACGCGTAACCTGCGACGCCGGAAACAAGGAAGCCACGGCAGAAAGTTGGTGTCTACATTTATTCTGCACGTAACTGTTGCATTCGTCGCCGCGTAAATTTTAGTTACCTTTGTGCGCTTTACGCCCTTGTTCGAGGGAAATTATCGGAACACAATCGCGCCAGGAACTTTCTCGGGAACGCTTGTAAAAAATAAACCTTAGACTGAACGTGCCGACGCTTATTTTAAGTTAATTTCCTTGAGATCACCGACACTCAATACTTGAGCTAGATATAGAGTTCTCAATTGCTCGTCGCTGAGTCCACCAATAGCCGAGGAGCGTCGAGAATCGACTTCAGCACTGCAACGCCGGAGAGAGGACCAGTCGTCGCTGCGTAGCCCAACACCAGAAGGTACGTCTCCCAGATTTTCACTAGTTCCTGCTACAAATCCCGGATATGGCCTTGAATCTATCAGTCTGAATCTGCCTATCCAACTCCTGTCCTATACACGGTTTCTGTGAGAAGACAATTAAAATTATCACAATTGGATTTTTTTAATTAAAACGACATGCAAGGAAACGGCACAATAGAACTATTATGAACGCAGCACGCAAAACTGTAAGTCTACACAGTCTAAGTATCAAATGATAACTAGAATTGGGAAGATGCGTGTAAGAGTTTCGAAACAGGTTCTTCAGTTTTAAGGGAGAGTGAGTTTGAAAGATATTTTATTTAATGCAGTATATAATAACATTTTCAGGTAATAAAATATTATGATATTCGACTGCCCACTGAAATTGACCTGGCCAATGTTCAGGTGCGCAAACATCTTATGATACAATGTACAAATTATAAGTTACACATTATATACTCTATGTACGTATATACAAGCGCACATACACAATCAAATTACTGTTCTTTCTGCTTTTAATATCTCAGTTTCGTTTATTTCTTACCCTTTTAAAACATGCTCCTATTTTTAATACTTATTATCTAAAGTATTACTTGTCAATTTACATCTTGATACTTAACCATGCACATTAGTTCCCTTAAACCTCAGTTTACCTGTATTTAAGTAGTGAAAGCGTGTTTACCTTTACACGTCAATAATGCAGCATTCTCTCTTTCTCTCTTTGTTATAGAAAGTTAGATAAGGCCAAGGCCTACCTCCCGACCGCTGCATCCCCCACCTCTGATAAGTACATGGTTCATGGGTGGAGAACAGTGTTGGAAGATGGAACGCGGTTAGCACCCCGAGTCCCTCCTGATCGGTTAATGCGATCTACGAAGTTTGGACCCGCTACTTATCCCTCAAGTAGTGCCTAAATTGGAGTCGAACCCGGGCCTTCCGCTTGGTACATATACCTAGCTTATTAAAATAACAGAATATCTCATGTTTTCATTAAAATTCACCACCCAAAGTTTTTAAAACTAGAATCAAATCTATTAAAAATTACAAACATTTGAACCAAAACAAATGGAGTAATGGAGAAACTATGGGAAAATAGGTTAGGTTGTTGAAGATCTGCTTTTCTTATATTTTTAAGATAACATTTTTCCAGTCAACTAAAATAGTAAAACTGAAAAACAGCATTATCTCAAAAGACCTGGTCCAATTCTAGCTTTTTCCTAAACTCTTACTTTTTTAATTTTCGGTTTTTATATAAGTTTTCATGAGCTTGACAGATTCACTGTCCACATTGATTAACAATAGTAATAATAAGAATAATGATGGTGTACAGTGAAATTGTTTTATACACTTTTAGTGGGATATCATTATAGCAGAGTATATGTTTAGGAATAATAACCGCATTTGGAGATGGTGAAGTACTCCCGAGAAGCTTCAATTGCGTAAGAAGTTTTATTTCTTCTCTCGTGAAACCATGCGTGACCCATTCCGCCGCTCTTATTAATATGTAAATAGCTCGCGAAGTATTCGTACTTGTGTTATAAAAATTTGTATAAGCATTTGTTTTCACATTACAAACATGTTAGAGCAAAAAATCACATTTTTATCTGGCCCATGTGAATGTTTGCTTGTGAGAGTTTTACTTTAACAATATTCTCAAGAACAAAGGAAACTGTCGATATGTTTGAAAATGTTAACATAAAACAGGTGTCTGTAGTGCTCCGATAGTCACTTAAATCTAAGCGTCACCCATGCGCACATAATTAAACAATTTCTTTGAAAATCATCCCATTTTCGTCTATGTTATTTATACGAACCATCTGAATAACAAATGCGTAAGCTTTTAACTAGAGGAAATAACAAATGTTTGTAAGGCACTTTTTGCGAGAACAATATTTTAGATATTCACCTCGGTGACAGTTCATAATTCACAGAACCAATGCAAGTGGACATCAGCTATAATTGGTTGCACACAACTCTCAAACACCTTTAAATTTATTTCTTGAGAGAAAATGTCACACTGCATGGTAAGTGACGCTGCAGAGAATTCTTCTCTTAAATTAGTATCACCTCAAATATAAGCTAAAAAAGTTTATGAACCGTATACTGCCGTGCATAAATGTGGCCCATAATTACGCACATCAGCTTCTGTTGCTAATAATAAAACTAACCATGGTGACCACCCCAGCGGAGTACAATTCTAACCACTGAGTTGTCAGGTGCTTTACCTCTCACAAAATATGGCCGAACTGCCAAATGTAACGCTAAAAGCTATTCCATGTTCTGCATAGCGGAGTACAGGTAAGACAATACTGCATTGAATTTTTGCGTAAAAATAAAATATAGTGTATTTAAAACGTAGAAACCACCTCACTGATGAAATCTCTCATGAATATCGTCACTGTCGACCAGGTTATCGACACATTCAAACAATTCTACGCCTCTTCCTACATAAGGACGAATTTTTTGTATTGGTTAAGTCATTCTTTGTTTACCAATAGGGAGTATTTGAACCACTCCATTTCACATATGTAACTTTGTACATTCGTTCAGTTTTATGTTCTAAACTGTTTCCCATGCTAGTTACAAAGAGAACTGATATCGGTTGGGTGGAGTTAAAGGTTAGCTACCCGAGGTGGAGATCTTACAGATAGAAAACATTATTGCGATGTAGGAAATGTGCCAAATTTTATGTACTTCAGTGTACAACAGTAAACGACACTGCTGCCATTTCTAAGGAGTATCGATGAAAATATTTTTCGGTTAAGATTGTGAAATATTTAAACAAATTTAACACATAGGAGCGAGATGGTTCCGCGGTAACCTGTTAGGCTTGCATTCGGGAGGCCCTGGGTTCAACTCCAGTCAATCGCACACTCTGACCCTTGGTCTTTATGTTGAGGTGGTTTCTCATCTAGCAGTTATTTCCTTTTATTCCGCTTATCTTTAATAAATGGTTCCGACTTTTGTGGATGATTGCGGTGCCGGATAGATGGTGCGAATGTTTGCTCAAAGAAAAGAGTACTCTCCTTGGACACTAGAGAGCTGCTTTGTCGACAGTATCGTTTATCGCACTCTCTAGGCAGGTCCAGCAGTAAGATCTCCGAGTCTGGATCTGTTAGGGACTTCCACGCGTTTCCGTGGCCTAGCTGCCTTCAGGGTGTAGTCTCCTGTGGTTCTTTCACTTCATTCCCTCCTCCCGGGGAGGGGGGTAGTAGCCACATAAATTTAAGTAGGTCTCAGTGGAAGTGGTATCCCCCTCCGTTGTATAACCTACCTATAAACAGATAAACTTATCTCCTAAGCGATTAATTCAAAACGCTAGAATACAAACTATTCCCTCCGCCTGGGGTGGGGGTAGTAGCCACATAAATCTATCTAGGTCGCAGTTGACGAAGTGTGCTCCTCCGTTGTATTACCTATACCTATATAACACAGACATCTCCTAAATGATTAGGAGAATACAAATCCGAAATGTTCTTAGCCGAGGGCCAAATGAAATACTTGTGGAAGTGAGTTAGTCTTCAAAAAATTCAAAATAAATAACGAAGATCAAAGCTTTACATTAGTCAAAATAGCATTGCGCAATATTCCTATTGGAATGCTGTATAAAATATTTAAAAGCCACAAAGGTCTTTCAACTTTATCTCCTGATTATTTTTAATTTACAGTGATTAGCTGTACATTGAATCCAACTTTGAAATATCAAGTAACTGCAACGTTTTTATCACATTTACTTCTCCATTCGCCGATTTTCTTTGGTGCAACAAGTGAAACTAATCTAAGGTGACTGAAATTAATCTGGAATGCTTTAAATGCTAAGTTAAAGAACGGACATTCTGGAAAAAAGCACTTGTTAGTTAATTTAGGTCTTTATAGTTGGTGTTTTTTTTTTTTTTTTCAATTTTAATAAGAAAAAATAATGCAATTTTGAAACACACTAAGCATTCTGCACATATTGCCGATAAAGGGGAAACAAATCCAACATGCTCTATTGTTTTATGTATCCGAAACTTATTCTTTAGCCTGATGCTGCACATATAAACACAATCAACGCTACGAGAGCCAATCATTCTCCCGAATGCGTCTATTCATATTATCAAACCTTCCTAGACCTATAGGCCCATGAATCATTTTCGGCTCAAGAGGCCTTTAGTAACAAGGCTTTAACATCTAAGTGCATAGATGAAAATAAAGCATAAAACCGACAGTCCGAAAATCCAGGGCGCTCCTGCCTAACATTCGTTACGTTTCCGTGAGTAATGCGCAAAGTAAAAATTCTACGTGTGTGTGTGTATATATGTAGTTAATCTCTAGTTATAAACTGTTGAAGAGTACTTCGGCCTCTAGAAAACCGTTCCGCTTGTTAATATTCGATGAGGTCTTGGAGTCCGAATACTCGAGAATGTACTGCAATTCGTCTGCGCATATACCATTTGTTTAAGACCCATTAAGATAACATACACCATGCACTGCATTTATAGCCGGGCCATAGATCGTGTATATGAGTAGTTCGCTTTCATTGCAACCACCTCTGTATTTTTCCGCTGCGTATTAGTGGTAACTGAGCGGTTCAAGGCTTCGTTATTTAGCTGTGTTACACTGAGTTACTTGACGACTTCCGTTCGATCTGAAGACTACATTTTGTTCATTGTGCATTTAAACGTTTAATTAACACATTTGCGTTGTGTGTTAACTTAAATAGATTATTTCTATTAGTTCCATGAGACGCCTACGCAAACAGATCGCCAAGTTTGATCATGGCAGTGGTGATCTACCGGGAAACAAGCGAGTCAGTTGAGAAATTTAATGCCAAGTTACCATGGTAGCTCAGTGGTAGAGCAACCGGCTAGAGATCGGGATATCCGTGTCTCAAATCCCGGCTATGGCATTGAACTTTTCAGTCTGATTCCATCTATCCAACTCCTGTCCCACACATGGCACATGTGAACCAAAGAAAAAAAAAGTAACAAAAATGTTCCTTTCCCCCCACAACTGTAAGATCAATCTGATAGGAATCTGAAGAATACCTATTCCAGAAAAAAATATACTTATTTTTTTTATTAAAATGTATGATTTTAAAACTGTATAGATTCCTTAACAAAGAACATTTTGATATAACGGCAGACCAATGGACACACAAGACATGCCTTTAAATAACATAAAAAGTATCTTCATATGCCCCATATTTCTTGAGAGAAAGGAAGAAGTCATCAAGAAATTTAATTTGGCGAAAAAATATCTATAATCTCCCCTTAACCAAACGGCGAGCTTCCATAAACGTACAACTTTACCCCTTATAAAAATTGCCATAATTTTTCCCCTGAAGATACATTCTGACCGTTGATACGGTGTGCTCCAACCTTATACAAGGAGATGCATATCGCGTCTGTCACAGATTGGCAGAGTTCGTTGAGCTCTGATAACCTCTGGTGTCAAAGGAACAACGGGGTGTGTGACGACACGATCTCAAAGCTTCTTTCAGATCGAGTACATTGATAAGAAGGGGGCGTGTCTATTTCACATGAGCAACCGAACTAACTTATCGTGTGGGGCGGCCTATAACGGGATCGTGCCAAGATAAAACCCTGCTGAATTTTTTCGAGGGGGGTTTACTTTCGATGGGCGGATCGAATGGAATCAATCGCAGTCGGCAGTTTCATCACGTTCTCCCATGGGCAAAATGATGACCCACCCCTTCCACCGCCATCCCGCCTCCTTGTGCCTTATGGTACTGCGACTTCATAACGCGACCATGAACAACATCCTTCAGAGTCCTAAACTGCACATGTGGATACCGCCAGAGGGCATTTGCTGTTTGATTCACACACCTGGGCTATTACATTCCAATTCCTTCGAAAAAAGGGACAAATTCATACTTCTTGCAGTTTTTCAACAAAAACAAAATGACAGTTTACACACGTGTGTTCATAATGACAGTTTACACACGTGTGTTCATAGCTTAATGCGAAGATAGAAATGCTGAGTTACATTATCTTAAAATCTGTCAAAGTTATGCATGGGTGAAGACCCTTTCTTTATTTGTATTTTATTATAATCTATTTATCGATCTATTTGCACCCCGTCTTGAACTGCACACTTTCGAACATCCCTGCATCTACCAGGCTGCCTCACAAGGTTTTGGCGGACGATGTCAGTGCGGTAGATGAGGTTTTTAACCTTTTAGCAAATTTTACTTTTACACAATTTATCAAAATTGTTTTTTTTTATCTTAGAGACAGTTATTATGTTTTGCCTTTTTAAATTTGTAAATTTTCCCTTTATAATGAGGATTACATTTTAGCTATTTTCATCCCTTTTTAGCCCCATCACTTGCAGTTGTTTTATAGGTCCATGTCTTTCACTGTTTTAGCTCCAGATGGCTTATACACTGCATTTTATGTCTCATTTTAGCTATTTTAACCTTTTCACTGTTAACATAGTTTTACAAGAGAAATGCCTCTTTGCTGATTTAAGAGGACACTGGTGAAAAATTGCAAAAAATTCGAAATTCGGACCAATAATATTTGGCCGAAATTTTGTGTACTTCAAATTGAAAATGCAACAATATTCACTAATAATATGCCCCGTCATCATCCAGGCATGCCATACGACCGATTATTTAACCTGAGCCCTCCCCACCCTAAACAACAGGCGAAATAGAGCACCCGGCGTGCCTCCCCACACCCCACCACCAGCATGTTTCCGGCCGTGAAATAGAAGACTGTTTTGGCTGCAGAGTGCAGCTTGATTCGGACCAAATGACTTGCAGTATTCCCTTGCTTTACATATTACTCGGAATTACTGTAAACAGTCCGTGAGAGTTGACAGATATAATTGATATAAAAATTGCTGCAGGAGAATATGAAATTCTAAGACTTACAATCGCTCAAAACTCCGGTCGAGTTAGCTCGACCGCAGCACTGAAAAGGTTAATTCTGATTGGTTTTATGTTGATCTATCACTTGGCTTTTGTCATCTAATAACCTTTTAGTTGAGCGCCTTTAAACCCCACAAATCATCCTTAACTGCAATGGTCATATCGGTGCTTTTACCTTTGAAACATACTGTCTATCGACAATGGTGTGACCTGAATACAGTTGGCATTGGGTTCAGGTTTTTCTATGGGCTTTATACTTCGATAACACATACATTCATGCCTCCAGACTCTTCGGAGGTTAGGGAATTATCTACACTAAAATGTCTATCCTCTAACTGGGAAACGAACCCGGAACCCGCCAGACACAGGCGCGTTATCCGCTAATTGAGTTACAGAGATAGCCATTAGCTTTTGCCGTCATACTACAATTTTGAAGCCACAAATAGCCATTGAATTGCTGGGGTAAAAATGCTGCAATGAGCTTTAAAACTCAGTTTTTATCAGTTCTTTTTTCAGCATTTCTCAATGATGAAAATTCTCCTCGTAACAAAGCTTACATCCTTGAACTTTAAAACTTCAGGATAGGAATTACGGTTATAAAAATAATTCTACACTAGTTAAAGAATCTGATGTGTTCCATTCATGTGACTTTCTCTACCTGTTCTGCAAACAAGCTATTCTTACAACATATTATTCTTTTATCTATATCGCGCTAATCGAGATAAACATTAGTGGAACTTGTCTTATTACCTGCCTCTTTGTAGTAGAATGGAAATAGGGAATAACTAGGCAAAATCAATACCTCAAGCTGGTCGCTACTATAAACAATTGAACTTCAGTTCTCTTTGCATGACCAAGAGTAAAATAAAATATATATGAAACGAAAGATAACTTCCCATTTGGGAAACGTTTAAACTAGTTTAAAATTTACGTCAGTAACAAGGAATATCTCGGAAATGGTTACATTACAAAATTATGCGTTTTAAGATATATATATATATATATATATATTTATTGTGTGCAGTAAGCTTTGTCTGTCTTTCACGGTTTACCAGTTATACCAAGTCATTCAGAATTATGAGGCCTTTAGAGCGATTAGTAGAGAGTTCAAGACATGCATTTCGTTTGTTACGAAAATATCTTAAACATATTCTATTTTAATCAAAATTGCTATGTCCATTTTTAAGAAAATAAAAATGCTCGAAAAATGTTTCACGTAAAAAGAGGTTAGACAGAGTTCCTGAAAATATTGATGTCGCAACCTTGAAAGACCTTGAAGAAATTTTGTATTTAGCCGACTTTCCGTTTTTAGTTATGCTGTTCACAGACACACACACATCAACCTTTTTCAAAAAATGAGTTTTTGGTTTCTTTGGTCCTAAAAACAAGCATTTTCGGTGAAATCTCCTCGTTCAAAGCCGGAGGGCGATGGATTTCTTCAGGTGTAAAACTCCTTAGCATGGATTCCTTCGGAAGGGAAGTAAACCCGTTGGTCCTGTGTGTAGATTTGCGGCAGGTAAAAAACCTCAAGCCTGAGCAAAATTAAGAGGCCTTTCACGCCTAACACAGAACGAGATATGAACCACAGCAGTTAAAGAGCGTCCATAAATAAAAATATTTAATTTTACCCTCCTCGTAAGTAGAATGTACTTCCTTCAGGACTTACAGACGAGTGTCTGAGGTCTAAGGCCTGTTGAGCAGACGAACTTTGAATCAGAATTAAGAACCCGCAACGGGATACCCAGAATTAAGAAAGAATATTGTATAAAATAAAGGAAAGCAAAATGTGTATATAGAGTTAGTGAATGAATGGAGGTAAAATTTAAGAAAATCTGCCCAGACGCCGCTTTGTCCACCACAAATCCCATTTACGGAACATTGGCCTCTTGGAGAGCGATGAGTGATTTAACCACTCGGTAATGTCGCTGCCGCTTCAAATAAACTAAAAAAAAAGATAAAACAAATATCTGTATAAAAGCCCTGGTACGTAATTTCTAAACCTAGGGCTAATATGTCAGATTTTTAAAATTGATTTACATTCATACAACAAATTTATTCTTCACAGGTTATTTATAAACTAAGAAATAAAATATACAACATAGAATAAAAATAATAAATCACATACATAACAAAAACAGATAAAAATAATAAAATAGAATAATTAAAATATTTTAACATTTAAATTACACTGTCTAATTTAAATAATTCAATAATAAAATAAAATATAAATAATTATAAACAAATATAACAAAACAAATCTAAATAAACATAAAACACAAAAACACACAAGAAAAACATTTTAACACCAAAATTTATCTTCAAATAATTCTTCTATTACATTCGTACATCATTACACTAACAGCACCTAAAAATAACAAATATATATACTTAGTTTATTTTTAAAAATTTATTCCAAAAATGTAATACATTAAATCAAGTTATATTATTATTATAATTATTATCGTCATTATTATTATTATTATTATTATTATTATTGTTATCATCATAATTATACTACCTTAACTTTATTTTACTATTTATTTAACTAAGTTTTATATCTGATATATTTATATATTTTTATTTTAATATTATTATTTACTTCAAATAAACTATCCAAAATGTTTGGTTCTTGTATTATTGCATTACGAACCCCACTTTTAAAACTTTACTCTTTAATTAACGTTTTGAAAATAGGTGCCGTAACTTTGTACCATGAGTACTACGAACTGCTGATACACATTCTGTACCTCCAGGGTGGTTTAGTGGTTACCATAGTAACTTCATATACCCAAGGTCGTGGGTTTAAACCCGGCGGAGGACGATGGATTTCTTCGGGTGTAAAAATCCTTAGCATGACTTCTTTCGGAATGGAAGTATAGACGTTGGTCCCGTGTCGTAAATTTACGGCATGTAAAAGAACCTCAAGCCTGATGGAGAGGCCTCTGAGCAAAATTAAGCAGTCTTTCACACCCAATTTAAAATGGGACGCTGAGAAGCACAGCAGTTAAAGAGCGTCCATAAATAACATGCCATTTACATTTAGTACCACCAGGTGTGCTGAACCCCTTTTCATTTTCGTGCGTTGGCAATCCTTACGAAATATGTTAACTCAGTGGTCTGGGAAAGTTTATGTAATCGTCCATTAAATTCCTCAAAGGCATTAAGTGAGACGTTTACTTTGTGTGGATACGAACCGTTGGCACCCACGATACTGGGTTATGAACTTGGTGAAGCGTAGCACAGTTTCCGTCCCATTTAGAGGGCTGTGCATTCTCCTTCACACACACACACGTACAATTTAGAGGTAAGCATTTAGTCAATTAAAGCTCTGTGTACTCCGAGTATCAGTTCCAGACGAGTGCGTGATGTGTACGAGCAATAGAGCAAGGAAATGGATTTACATAACAAGTGTAGCGGAAGCAATTATAACGAGGGGTCGTGAGAACGCTACCGGTAGCACTAATAACGCTTTTAGTATAAACACAAGTCAGCCTTTACACATGTTTCCGATCTGTGTGAACAAATTCCGTCGCGTAAGGGCTGCAGTTAACCTGTGTAGGAAGGGGAGATACCTGAATGAAATAAACGAAAGTATATCCTTTTAGTAAGGTAAGTGCGCCAAATAAGGCCATGCTAAGGTTTGGTTCAATATTAATTCACCTCTAGATGGCCAACATTTTGAAAAATTGGTGAGACCTATATATTGATCTTTGGGGAAAGCGAGAATTTAAAGTTTATTGGATAACTCAAGGAATATGATAAATTTTTTTTTCTAAATTTGGACAAATTGGTTTTTTTTTTAATTTTGTTATAAAAAATGCAGTGCCGGAGCCTTTTCGGGACTCCAGCGCTGTATTCCTTTTTTTCTCTTTTCTCCATATTACCTACATTTCTTTTGCTTTCCATTACCTTTTTTCACAAATACACATTTACAAACACACACGCCCAAGGTGGGATTTGAACCCACGATCCCCTGTGCCAAGAAGCACCAAAGCTATGCACTTCAGCGA
The DNA here is from genome assembly GCA_030762935.1 of Hymenopus coronatus. NCBI lineage: Eukaryota > Metazoa > Arthropoda > Insecta > Mantodea > Hymenopodidae > Hymenopus > Hymenopus coronatus. The sequence continues at coordinate 92,952,433 of CM060900.1, read as the reverse complement.
GAGCGGTCACAGGGGCGGCAATTAAAGCCAGGGGTTCTAAATACGGCCAGTTCAAATTATTTTACTTGAGGTACAAGACAAAGGTGGTCATGTGAGTAATTAAATAATATTCTGAATAAAAATTTATCTTATTAAACAAAATTAATGACATATGAAAGTTTAGTAAAGACAAACTTATTTATACAGATCCAAAAATTAAAAAAAAAAGATGACAACAAATATAATTGAAGCCTTGTTACTTTCTGGACACTGAAAATTAATCTTATCTTGCTTTTTTATACAAACACAGAGCTCATAAACATAACTTTTGCGCATTGACACGTCGACCGTTCTGTCCTATTTGTAAATATATCTCTGGCATATAAGGTGTATTTGGGGGTGGGTAATGTTTAACGTCTGCTTTTACTACTTGTGGCACCACAGGCGATGACACTGGTGATACATGGAATGAAGATACAGCATCAGTGCAATGCGATGGCGGGGGACAGCGGAGAAAATCCACTCCTGCGCAGTTTTTTCCACCAAAAATATCACATGCGGTCGCTTGGAATGGAACCGGAAGGTCTATTTGTGCACTCTGTGAAGTTTTACCATAAAAACCACTAATATTCTACCACCGTAAAATTGTTTATGCTGTATGAAAGTATATTCGATACTATTTAATATTACATATACTACATTTTAGTAAAGAATATATGGCGCCATAAATGACAATATACTTAGAAATTTTTAGTGAGCTAAATCAAATCCATACGCATAACTTGCTTCTTCCCTCTTTTCACACATACTGAGAAGAAAATAATGGTTGATATGTTCCAAGTATCAACAGAGCTCTCCAATCAAGGAGATGCTGCCACCTACCAATATTATAAGAAACTTTTCAGAAACCATTAATTGGCCTTATTGGTCTACATGGCCTTATTTGGTTCGTATTACTTATAACAGCGATTTCTCGTAAGCTATTGGAGTTCAGCTGGCCGAATGCTACAAGAATATACAGGGTGCGAGATAAATAGGAGCAAATAATTTTATATTTAGTAGATAACAATGCGTATAACACATGAAAGTATCTTACTTTACGCTTACTAATGACCTTTTCCTAAATAAAACACACATTTCGGGCTTTACTACGTGCTTATTTCCCTAAACAATATCTGTGTTTACATGCATCACTCCACCAATAGTCGAGCAGGGCAGAGAAAGATCAACCGCGTGACTTGTTACGTAAACAATCACAGAACGTTTGAGATAGGAAATAATAGCCATCCCAAAAACATTGTGAAGCTTTCATCATTAAGATAACTTTAGAAAATAGCGAGAAAACTGCAAATACCAGATTATCGCATTGTCCTCAAACGCTATATTCAGAATATAAATTTGTGTGTATGTGTGTGTGATGAGTACGTTTCATGAATAAGCTTTTTTATGCTTATATTACATATAAACTTTATTTTACATGATTCTTTTTACTTTCTCTAGCATATATATTATATACATAGTAGGTAGTGAAGGTACTGTATTCCACCAAAGAATTGGATACCGAAATTTCACCAGAAACATATTTTGAGGACCCCTGAATCCAGAAAGAGTATTTTTAGAAAAAGGCCAAGGTGTGTGTGTGTGTGTGTGTGTGTGTGTGTGTGTCTGGATAGCATAACCTAAAAACGTAAGGTTTGTTAAATACCAAATTAGGTATATTGCAAGGATATAACACGAGCACTTTCAGGATAATCCTCGCACCCCAAATTACTCTTTAGATAGGACATTTTGCGTAATTTTCAATTTTCTGAAAGATGTTCATACGATTTTTATTAAAATGACTGCATGACTGCATTAAAGATATTTGTTAAATAAGAGGTGTATCCTGAATTTTTTGGAAATACCCCTGAAGTCATCTTCATTTTAAATGACTTTTGCATAACTGGTTAACTGTTACAGATAGACAAAAACTTAAAACACAAATATGTAGATCTCATTAAAATCCACAGCTTGCGTCATATACAGGTTCGTTCTTGTTCTTTTTTCTTTTGGTAGAATTAACATTTTCGTGATACTCCCTGTTAATGGTTTCAATTTTAAAACACCTATAATTTTCTCAAAGGGAAGCCCTTAGACGTTTCACATCTCTTTTGTTTCACTCCTGGCCATGGAAACAGAACAGAACTTTAATGACAATCCGAGAGGTCTTAAAAGGTTTGATTATCGCTTTGGCCTAGGGTATCCACTTATTTCCTTCCTACTTATAAGGAACTAAGTAATAAGAAGATTGCTGGTAACGTTTTTCTTGTTTTGCATGATGCAGATAAAAGAATACTCTCTTGTAAGAGTAGTTTGTTTGTAGAACAAATAGAGATTGTCGTATGTACGGAACACAGAAGATGTTTTACAGAAATTCTCAATATACAACTTTAAAACTTGTTACACCAATATACTCTCCAATTTGAGCTAGAATAAACTAGATAGTTTATTACAGCTTTCATAAAAAAATTATAATTCATGAAAAAATATACTCTAAGGAAAACGGTTGACATAATGTTTTACAAGTAATTTTCACTGTTGTAGATATTACTCAAGATACACAAAGTATTGTTGGTCACAATTAGCAGGCATTATGTTTGCAAGTTCCTACAACATTTTTATACGTTTGCCTACTACTTTCAGAGAAAATGACACGTAAAGCAAAGAAAACAGTTTAAGAAAAAAAATAAACTAAGCGTAGCAGGCAGTTGTAGGGCGTAGTATGCTATTAAATATACATTCAAGGGCGGAAATAATGTTGTAACCAGGTAAACTTATAAAAACTTCACTTTTCCAAAAATAAGAAATATATATATATATATATATATATATATATATATAAGCCATAATATATTATATCATATATTGTTACATTAATAAATACAAAAGGATAGGTAACTTAAGTGAATTCCACGATATCTACTAATAGATCGTTGTGCGACATAAACTATTCCTTGTTTAGAGCTGCCAAATAATGGTAGCCAAAAGCCACCAGATGCGAAGTTAAAAGTCGCTAAATCAAACTATCAAAGCTAACAAACACGCTTTTGTATAATATGCAACACTTTAAAATATAATAATTAGCTTACATGTTCCTCTTCGTCTTCCAATTCCTCTGCTACCTCCATCGTGGATGTCGATCGTTAGTTTATATCCAGCAGGTTCGTGTGTACGTTGATGTTGAGCCAATTTTATGTATTAATTTTTTCTGGGAGTTCCCTAAAATATTGAGCTGCTGCCACAGTTGAATACTTCAGTCGATTTTGTTTTTATAATCTTTGCTTGACTAAAAATCCTTTCTACTCCGCCTTGCAATGTGGCAGGAAGATGATTGTGATTTCAAAATCTACCAACTTTTAAACGGATTTGACCCCACCGCATCTCTGTAGCAACACACTTTTATCCCAGAAGCCTACTATTTTGCTATTTTACAGCATTTAGTTTACGCCACTGATTGTCTATTTCACTTGTTTGAGAGGAAATGCAATCGCATTCCGCAACCAAATCAATAATGGGATCTTTCACAGTTTTCAGGCAGTTATTTACAGATAGCAGGGTCATTTGTTGCAGCTCGGCGTTATTTGGGAGTCTGTGCCTCATTTCGTTAAGTAATTTCTTGGTAAACTCTATGCAAGGTTTGTACACAGTTTCAACTGCAAGCGATTCAAATAATTCACCAAATTTTCAAATTCATACCCTATATAGGGTTTTAGATTAACATAACTGATATCACTGGTTTTAACCACAATATCTACCCAGCCGTTGGATCAATTACGTTTTTGCTAATTAAAATAGTGAGATTGATTAAATAATCCAACAAACGTGCAGGAGTATTATTTTACGCCTTGATTGTTCGCTGAACCTCAGAGAGAATGAATGGAAAGAAGAAAAGCCAATTACAACTTATTGCTTAAATCCGAATACTACTGAAAAAGCATTTCTGTAGTATAGCAATTTTCTGTAGATCGGACTAACTGAAAATGCAATTTTAACTCATCGCACTATTGCAAAATTCGGCGAACGGCGGGCTTCATAGATCCATCTTGTATCGCATATTTTAGAATTTTCAGTGGTTCATCTTTATTAAGGGTTGTGTAGAGTTCTTTTATGCGTTCTGTCTCTTCCTTGAATGAGAGAACCAATTGTACGTCTCCTGCACCAGGAAATCTAGATTTCGTGGTAACGTTTCTTCCGTTGCCAATTGCAAGGAATGACATACAATTTTATCACCAAATGTGGAATATTCAATTCCATTTTCAAGATATCACAAACGCCATTATGAAGTCCAGTGTTTAACAATTTTGAAGAATTTAATTTTAGTTCATTTAAATTGGATATGATTGCTTGTGCAGCTGATTCTGCGGTGCCATCTGCAAGCACCAACAGAACTCATAAACCTCGAAGCGGTCCTTCCCAAGCTATCACAGAAGTAGTGCACCACAATTTCTAATAGTTTTGTGACGAAAACATCAGTCAACTCATAAATAATTATACTACAACGCTGATTGCCTGTCTGATATCAGTTCTTCAATAGAATAAAGAGCAAGAACATTTGTATTATTTCCCTATAGTTTATCCTATGCAGTTTTACAGTTTTTGCTCTGTCGCTATCGGAAAAGGTTATAGAACACAATTCTGACAACTGATCAACCGTAAGTAAACGACAATGTTCCACAATGAACGTCATATTGCCTTCAGATATTCGAGAACTTAGGCTTTCCATTTTAAATGGTTATTTTGTTTGTTCTTGAGTCGCGAAGGGTGCGGCCCGAGTCTTATGTTTTTGTGTCTCGGAATGTTTTTCTTTTCTTTTTTTTTTTTTTCAAATCTGCAATTTTGCAAACACTTCACTTTTACAATAAGCACAAAATGCTTTACCTATTGCTATCACATTCGAATAACTACTTATACTGGTTCTTCCACTCTTTCCAACTACGTACATATGATGGCTTTCCTATAATAAACACATTTAATTCAAGCCCTACAAGCAATTAAGTATACATTAACCATAAATAACATACGTGGCACTATAAAACGTATTGTCTGAAAAGCTTAACAATGATATTATACAGCTTATTTCAATATTCCACTTGAATTTCTGTATTCTCAGTCCACTTTTGAGATCCGCGGGAAGAAACTGCTTTTCTAAAAGGATATTGCTTTCAACGCTGCATAGATAAAGCACTGCGAGTATAAACGTTTACAACTTAAATTACCTTCTGCATCAGCGGTATGTTATTGGGAAGTATTAATGCAGCCCCAAAATCTGTCAGGGTTAGTTTTTGAAACCAAAAGTGGAATGCCTAGCATTTGCCTTCAACATTAATATGCTCCCTAGAGGATCAGGAAAAATAAACAGGGGTAACGGTGGCACAGAGAGCTACAGTTACATTAATATGAAATATTACCCAGTCAATAATAATTGTAATTCACCAGTCTTGCGTCTAAATGTCATCTAAAATCAGCAGAAACGTCGCTAGTTGCTAATGAGTATACTCCGTCACCAGATGATTTCATAATAACTCCAAATTTGGACACGCCGTGGCTGAGTGGTTAAAACACTCGCTTGTCACCAAGGCGTCCAGGGCTCAATCCCTGGCGACCACATGCGTGATTTGAGGTGGAAAAAGCGACACAGGGGAGGGTTTTCTCCGGGTTATCCGGTTTCCCTCGTGTCCACCAGTGCTCCATCTTCATTCCATTCTTCATCAGTGTCATCGCCGGAGGTGCCACATTCAGTAAAATTGGGCGTTAAACACTATAAAAAACTCCAGATCTAGCGACTTGTCGATAGAATTGGCAACATTGTCCTTGTTTCTTATAAGCTTGTCACGCTGATATGCAGCCTTCTGCGCACAATTCCCTTCCCCCTTACTCTAATTGGGTAACTATGCCTTTTAATGACGATATATAAGCCCTATCCAGTGCAAGGTCAGAGGATAAAAGCGATATAAGCACTCTGTCATGATAGGTACACTACCTGTCTGACAAATGAGTGCAGTTGTTAGGGAGGTCGCTGGTGTAGCATAATGCGGTTTAGAGGGGTCAGAAAAGGCGGGAATATAGTGCAGTACTGTCTGGCCATCAAAACATCAGTACAGAGTACGTAAACAGGAATAAACTAAACGATCCACAACAGGTTAAACTTGCTGTTTTCTTTAACAGTCATGCATATTAATTTTATGCTTTGTGAGCGTATGATTACTCACGGCGGTGTTTGCACTTTGACTTGATTCGAACCCGTTCACTGTAAGAGACTCAACTGCTGCATTCCAGTATTGCCGAACTGAACAGGGCATGCACCGGGAGTGATGACGTAATCCGCTTATCTGTTTGTGTTTACGCAAGCTTCTACTCTGTCTATCTGCGTTCATTCTTCAGACAGGTAATATGTGATTTCATTAGTGTTGCAACCGTACAGTTTAAACCATACATTTGCGGTTTTCGACCTTATCTGTACAGTTGGAACATTGAACCGTATGCAGTACGATATAAGTAAAATCATTATGCTTTGGTTACCGCTATACCAACTGAAAGAATTACTAGCGATGCAGACAATTTTTACAAGTAGGCTGAATGTAATAAAAATCTGACAAAGCTTTGCTGAGCCGTTATTGCCATTGCTTGGTACCCTCACTCCGAAAAGATGGATGGTGGATGTAGAGCGAATTAAATGTATTAGACTGCCTCCGTGGTCGAGTGGTCAGCGAGCAGACTTCTAGGAGGTTCCAGGTTCGATTCACGGCTGGGGCGGGGAATTTATCTTTAGATAGAATTATTCCCTATCCCCCAAAGTTTGGGAGAGTATGTAGTTTGGAAGTATGTATGTGAGAGTGAATGTGTGTGTGTGTGTGTGAGTAAAATAAAATAATTTAGACCTACAAACGAGTTGTTCCAAGTGCAAAGCACCCGATATGAGCTTAGATGTTAAAGGGGGCTATTTAAATGAAACAATAAATAAATAAAGGAATACACTAGGTTTAAGGGATGCTCAAAATCTTTAAGAGCTGGTCGCCTTGTGATGGCATTGTCATTCTATTCCCTTACATTTAATTATTTTTCACACAAAAATAACCGGGACTTAAACGTATTGCAAGTCGCCATTGGGATATGTCATCTCAAAATAGTTTGAGACCACCTTGTGGTTTACCGGGATACATGCGAGTCAGTTGAGGAATTTAATTCCATGCCGGCATGTTACCATGGAGCTCAGTGGTTATAGCTACCGGTTAGAGATCGGGAGACCTGTGGTTCACATCCCGAATATAGCATTACATTTTTCACTCTTGACTCTACTTATCCATTCCCGTTGTTTGACCAGGAGCAAGAAAAACTAATAGCGATATCTGATTTGAGAAATGCATAATAATTTTGAATCTAAGCGCATAAACAAGCAATGATTCGGAAATGGTTAACTCCATAAAAATGTACCTATATGACATAAACTGAGTATTTTGACAAATATCTACATATATGCTAGTACATTTTGTTTATATTTTATAAATTTCTAGTTATGCGAGAGTCCTTTAGAATAAAGAGCACTTCAGAGGTTATTCCCAGAAAATTAAAGATAAACAAATGTTCTTTGTCAAGGATAGTCTTCGTTTCGCATCCTTGGAAGAAGATGAAATCAAATATTAAGTTTTATATCTAACCGACTTCTCGCTTTTGATTTACGCTGCTTATACACACACAACCAAGCACAAGACTTGATTTTACAAAATGTTTTTTTTTAGGATTCAAAATGTTTATTTACGATGAAATCTCGATATTAACATTTTGGGCGGAGGCAATCCTTCTACTTAGTATACTAAGTAAGGAATGAAAGCATATAATTTTTATTACTCGCATATTTTTCTCTACTCACTATTCATTAAAAATATTGTTCTTCTAGCTACTTCTCTTTAAGAAGTTCAACCCTTATTACACATTTAACGTAGGCAATAAGAATAATAAAATCAGCAAAGTCGACAGTAAAAACACTTTAGGAACCTGTATGTAATGACTTGAAAATTATGTTATTTGTATGACCAGGAGAGAAAAAAGAAAGAAAAAACGAATAACGACTTCCCATTTTAGAAAAGTATAATCTTTTGAAAATTCACATCAATAACAAGACATATTTCAGAAATTATTAATGTGTGCTTTAATTAGATCTACAATCTTAGTGTAGTAAGATTTTGTCCATCTCTTATGCTTTAGCAGATATGCAAGAATCGTTAAGACGATACATCTATGAAAATTTTAAAATCTACAGTATTTAAAATATCTAGTTGAAATTTACAACAGTTATTATATACAAAAATGGTGATATTGGTGCCATTTGTCAAAATTCTGGCTTGAATGGTAATTTAAATATTAAATTTTGACTTAATTTATTATTCTATTAAAATTGAGACCGCGTGGTGCATTTTTAAGAATATTCAAGTAAACAATTTCAGTTTCACAGAAGAATTAGTTTACAAATACACATGTTTTATACTTACCCTAAAAAATATTGCTTTTCTTACTCTCCAAAATTCTTGATTTTTCACAATTTAATAATTTATTTTTCAAAAGTGGAGAATTATTTCGAAAAAGTATGCGATTATTTCCTTCACTGTGCTTATGAGAGGTAGCATAAAGTTTTTAAACACATAGATGAAAAATTGTATCGTATGAAACATTTTGGGTATGGAAATTTGTTGGTACATTTTTGCGAGAAAATGAAGTTTTAAGTTGAGAATGGCAATTAATAAGCATGCGGCTACCCATTTATACCTTATCTTTCGTTAATTAGGAGTTAAAGTGCGCCTAGTGGGGTAAAAGATCCTTCTTAAAGTTTATGATTAATATCATTTAATTGTAATATTTTTTTTTTCCATTTTTCATTATTTTTGGGCAAATGTCACAGATACATCATCTTAAGAATAAAGAGAACCTCGGAAACTAATCAAACATAATTCAAGACATACATTTCATTTCTCATAATATATCAACAAATCGTTAAGAGCCATTTTTGTGAAAATCAATATGTTTGAACAGTAAATTAGGTTTTATTTATGGATATTTTAACTGCTGTGCTCTTAACATCCGATTCTATACTGTGTGTGAAAGACCGCTTAATTTGCTCAGAGGCCTCTTTATTATGTATGAGCTTTACTTCCCTTCCGAAGGGAGTCATGCTAAGGCTCACGGAGGACAATACTTTTGAAAAATGGTTCATGTAAAAATCATTTTTGGGTGGGGAATTTTTTTAATATTGTAGGATACCTAGTGTGGTAAGTTACACTCCTACACTGCGCACACTAGGGAATGATAGTTTCAGGGGTAGAGTTATTTACGCATGCGAGGGGGAAGCAGGCGGCCGTAGGATTTGAGGTACAGGAGAGTGAACTTTTAGTTAGAACATCAAAAGCCATAAATACGACAGCTATGAGGAGACACTGTTAAGAAAATAATGTATTTTTAGGGGATGAGGAAACCTAACCCTATTCGATTCACCTGGTACATTATGAATCTTGTTGTTTACATTATAATATAAAAACCATGTTGTCGGTCAGTATGTCGAGCTGTACGTCTCACGTCATTGGCTCAGATAAACAAGGCTGAACAAGACACTTCTGATCTAGTTGTTGAAGCTTTTATAATAAAACCTATACTTATGCCAGCATTGCTTTGGGAGGACACAGACATAAGAACATTTCCACATCTTGCCACTAATTCGATTGCTGAAACTGGCGCAACATTACTTTTTACTAAATGAAATATAATTTATTCAAAATGACCATATTAGATGCCCTAGAATATTTTCGTGTCGCATCCTTGAAAGATGGAAAACTTAAAATACCATCTGTAGTATTTAATATACTTATTTTGGGAAGTGTCAAATACAGTGAATTATTCTTTAGCAACCAACACAGTTCCTCCAGAGCTGCCATGAGACTACATTTGCGACATCACTCCCAGGACTGCGGTGAACAGATCGTAACTTTGAGGAAGGGTCCAGCAGGCCAATGTGATGCGACGCAGCTCTACCAAGTTTATCGCCTCATGCCAATCGGCACGTTCTCTCCGCGGAGCCAGATAAAATAACTTAATTGAGAAGGAAATGGTGCTTTCTTGTCCAAGCCGTGGGTGATAAGGCGCCTAACAAACGGGACAATAGAGAAACGTTATGGTCTTTTAATTTGTCTCCATGTTGAGCCTTATCTTTCTCTCTTCCACTTCTCGTGGGAGTGTTAAAGAGGGGACACAAGGACGAATTTATTTGGCGCTGTTGCAGGATGTGACCTCTTGCCAGAAAACAAGTTTTCTCTTCTTGACGTTTGTATTTGTTTCATTTCAAAGTGGCATCACGTGGCTGTAATCTTCCTTGGTGGTCCAAATAAAATACTTATATAATATGATTTTTAGTAAAATACTTGCAGTAAAATGCTGTACTTAATCCAATTGGAGAGAAATCGTTTAGTCCTTTTATATTAGACAAACGTGGACATGACTGAGAAATTAAACGTGGAGGAAAAGAATTTAACTCCATACATAAGGCTACAGATGAAGATCATACTTCACAAAAATTGTGTTTGTGCTAGTGAACAGTGCGGTCATTTTTACGTTCTCTCTCTCTCTCTCTCTCTCTCTACATATTCACTTCTGAATTATGGTATTTTACTTTTAGGGTAGCCATTCTTTTACAAAGAAGCTTCAATTTACAAAAAAAAAGAGTAATAAGATTAATTTGGGAATTCTACCAAAAATTCATTGTAAGCCATATTTTATTCACCTTGGAATCCTCAGTCTTTTTCATATATAATTTTTTTAAACTGTTTATTATATATTAAAAAGGTCTATAAGGTTATGATTTGTGTGAATTGTTCACAATTACCCGACAAGAAATAGCAATAATATTTATTTTAGGTCATATAAAAATAGTAAAACTCAAAACAGATTTGAAATAGTATTCATAAATATACTTAATAGGCTACCCGACAAATTAGGAAACTTAAACACAACAAATTTAAGAGAGAGATTCTAATTTTATTGAAAAGTTCCTCTCTAAGATCCAGGAATGTTACATCATTCAATTTTTGTAAATTTTTAAGTTGACGCTGCTATACATGTATAATTACTTTAGCAATAAACATCTGCCTGCCAGAATATATATAATTTTAACTAGGATTTTCATTCGGTAAAATATGTGTTTCTTAGAATAAAAATTCATGTGTTATGGCTAAATATCATCAAATCACGTTTATATTTGGCATAAAATATTATCAATATAATAAAACAAATATGGAAATAACCAAGTAGCTACAACAACTTAATAAGGGGAAAGCAGTCAGTGTAACTTTAAAAGCATTCTGCAAGTTTAAGAGTGCAATGCGAGTTATAATAACGTAACTCCATGGAACGACAGTCCACAAGGGACCTTGGCCTACCGCCCGGCCGCTGCATCCCCCACCTCGTCCCAAAGGCGTCATGAATGGGCTGCAGTGCTGGAGAGTGTGACGTGATCAGAGCCTCGAGGCCCTCCCGGCCTTGTTGATACAATCTTCTCAATCTGGAGCCGCTACTTCTCAATCAATTAGCTCCTCAATTATTGTCCCCCCCAGGGAACTCACGAGGCTGAGTGCACCCCGGACCAGGTCTCCCAGTCGGGAAAGTTCTCCACGCCGGTACCGGGAATCGAACCCTGTTCTCTCGCTTGGCAAGCAGTCGTGCTACCAGCGCGTTAAGACGACCACCAGTTATAACAGCTGTTTCAATTACCTTATTATATGCATTATGGCAGGGAAGACAACACTGTCTGGTTTGCTGCTTTTGCAGATCAATTGTACAAAAGTATCCAAGCTCCCTGAATTCCCAGTGAATTTCTTTCTTTTCCGTGGTCATTTAGCAAGGAAACTCTTGAAGAATATACAGACGAGACCGCGAATCTTGCTGAAACCTCAAAATATTCCTACCAAAAACTTGGAACCTGCCTGTGACGTTTATCGGGGCGCAGTTTAGAGAACAAGTTATACGAATATTTCAGAACGTAAATATATTAGTACCCTAAAAATGTGTATTGTCAACAAAACCTCTCAAGAAATTAACCGCTGATACTACTAGCATAGATAATATTAGGGTTAAAATGTATTTCAAATATCACAAATTCGGAGAGCTATAAGAACGCAACTATAAGGATAAAAATAGAAATAAAGTACCATTTGATCGCACTGATAAATGTTACACATGACTTGCTGCGAAGAACCATATACGGGTGTTTTATGTATTAACGACGACAGCTTAGCAGGTGAATACCCTTAAAAAGTCGTTGCGATTTTTGTGTGTCCTGAATGCAGGAGTTTTTTTTTTTGTTTTTTTGTTTTTTTTACACATTCCTCGTTTGATGCCAAGGTGGACTGCGCGAATGGGCTCTCCGCGCAGTTGTCTGCTACACTTTGGGGTTTTCCGCTCCGCAACTCCACCATTACTCACTCATGAGAGTGTTCTTGTGTAATGTTCATAATTTTTGCTCTATAGTCACACAATAGGGTGCAGCTGTATAAACAGAGATCTGTGAATCATCCACTTGCTGTGCAACACGGATGAGAGACGTACATGAGCATTCGTATGCAGCACCAATTTCGTTTAACCTTTCCTTGTGGCTTTCGCAAACTTGGCTTAGGGTTTGGCGATCCCGAAATTCCAAAGCTATTGACGAAATATCTCATCAGGAAATGGCTACTGAAATCATCTACATATCTCAGTTTTCGCGTATGTATCGTACATGAAAGTACGCTGTTCAAACCTGCACTTGTTGGCAGGTACTCCGGTGGACTAATAAGAGAATAACATTCCTAAATAAATCACCCACAACACATGTATTGTAGAAATATTTGTAACTCGAAAACAAAACAACGACTGAGACAACTCAAAGATAACCCTACCCCTGACACGTCCTGCGTCTCTTCTGCGCAGTAGCATAATAACAAGATCACCGTCGTCTCGGTATATGTATATAATGCGGTTGTGGCCATGGCATAAACGAAGGCACGGTACTTGATGCAGAGTAATAACTATGCATGTGGTGGAGTAAGCAAGATTTTTTTGTTATTTAACAAGATTAGTTTCCGCAGGAATAAATAGCAACATTAAAGACAACCATTCGTATTTGGGGAATAGAAAATTAAAAGAGCAACTTGGGGACCATATAATCATATAGAGGCACAAATTAATATTTGTACATTACAGTATTGCATAATTCAGTAATAATGCTTAAAGAGAAGAATAGTTTTTGTTTAGCATTCCAATAGTTGAGTTACATTTAACCTTAGAATCACTAAAGCAAAAGACGTGGCAACATGGAACGAGGGAAGGACGTTAAGGCATGAGCACAACAGTAACTTCAAGAAGTGGGAGAGAATTCGGGAACACCGGGTATAGCCATCACTAAGCCACGGATTTGTGCCTTTTCGCCTTTTTAATCCTTACGCTGAAAGTTCAGGGATTTAGGTTATATACCGATTTTAAGGTATTGTATTACATGTAAATTCATAGTGCTGTAATTGCCTATTTCATTAGTAATTACATATTTGCTCATACATGTCTAAACATTTTCTAAACACTAATATTATATATTATAATTTAATTTATGGCCATTGTTTTTAAATCTATAAATCGTTTTCATTATTATCAAGAGGTAAATACTATCCTGTTGAACACAAAGATAAAATATAAGCTTATTTTTACCTAATAAAACTTTGCGCAGTTGCCAGCTTACATAAGACAACCGGAAACAAACTTGTGCAAGTTATAAAATTGGAAATTACTTTGCAAGAAACACCATGCAGTATTGCAGAGAGAATGAAAAAAAAAAAAAAAAAAAGTCTGATATGTTTCATTCAAATGACTTTCTCTAAATCTCTAACAAATTATTGTTAAAATCTTATTCTTCCAACTACCTCAAACTAATAAACATTACCAGAAATGGACTTATTAACTTGCTCCTTTGCAAGTATAAGGGAAATAAACGGATGCAGTAGGCTAAAGCGATAGTCAAATATTTTAAAGGCTCGTCACTGTGATCGAAATCGGTTTCTTTGAATGACAAGGAGTATAAGTATTTTAAGACTGAAACCAATAATTAGGAATATTTTGGAAATGGTCAACTCCATGAACAAAATGTATATGACATAAATTGTGTGTTTTAGCGTGATATAAAACTTTTGCACAATAAGTTTCCGTATAACTCTTACGGTTTCCACTTATATAAAAGTCATCCAGAATGAAGAGGTCTTCAGAGGCTATTCCCAGAAAAATCAAGGTATAAATGTTATTTGTATTGTAAATATATTTAATATACGGAAATTTAATATTTTCTAATAAATCGTTTTAGTAAAAGTAGTTTTGGTATTTTACTAAGTTTTCATTTTTGAGTTATCGTGTTCAGACACATGGACACAAATAAGCGCAACTTTTTCTAAATTTGTTTTTTACTTTCTCTAGTAGGATATGCAATGTACGTAGTGGATAGAGAAGGTATTGCATTCCATCCAAAAAATTCGATACCGAAATTTCACCCGTAATACATGTTTTGAGACACCCTGAGTAAATAAGAATTAGCATTTTTAGAAACATACCCGTGTGTGTGTGTGTGTATGTGTCAGTGGGCAACATAGATCAAAAACGTAAAGTTTGCTAAATATCAAACTTGGTATACAAGATCAATTATTTTTCAAGAATGCGATACAAAGATTTTGAGGAAAATACCCCCCCCCCAAACTACCCTTTACATGGAAAAGAATTCGAAAACTTTTACTTTCTCAAAAACAGCTGTAACGATTCTAATTAAAATACTGTAAATTATGGATATTTACATTGCAAATTAAATATATACCTTGATTTTTCTGGAAACAGCCTGTGAAGATCTCTTTACTATGGTTGAATTTACACAATTTATGTCATACATTTTTTCGTGGAGTTGAACATTTCCGAGATATTCCTTGTTATTGGTTTCAGTTAAATTTTTCATATGGGAATATTTCAACTCCTAGCCATGCAAAGAAATTGATTTCAACCACACGGCAACCAGATTTTAAAAGATTTGACAATCGCTTTAGCATAGTGTATTCCCTTATTTTCCTTCTACTTACAAGGAAGCAACTAATAAGAGCATTTCTGATAATATTTATCTTATTATGAAGTAGATAGAAGAATAAGCTTTTAAACAATGTATAATAGGTATGTACAAAAAGCCATAATCCCAAGCGCCCGCATGTGGGATTCGTGGTGGACGAAGCGGCGTCTGGGCGGGTTTCGTTTGGGTCCTCCGGTTTCCCCCGCCACTCCTTCCACCAACTGCTCATCACCACCTTTCCAATCGTCAATGTAGCTTGCATTTCATATCTACTTCCTCATGTTTATACCTGACTACGGCCGACCCCTCGTAACAGGTTCTCCATTCTGTGGTTTCGTGCCGTTGGCTCCCCGACAGGTTTCTGACGTGCAAGTCCTACAAATACGGGAGGGTAAGCCGATTACGAAACGCAACAAAAAGTCATGTGAACGGAGCACATCAGATTTTTTTGTGCTAATGATAGTGTCTTTTTAAATGCCTATTTTATACTTTTAACGCCTATTTTGCCCATCTATTTCTCTTGCTTTTGTGCCTAAAATCCGCAGGTTAGTCACAGAATGTATTCCAGAGCATTTAGGATCCGAAAAACAATAAATACTTCTCCGTAAATACGTATTATTTGTTTTTTTTTTTTTTTCTCCACATAGAAAGATCCTAAAGAATGCTGCACTTTGAAGTGCAAGATTGAAATATTTTAAATTCCTAGCAATAGCGCCTCACTTGGCAATCATAACCAAAACAAAAACTATGAAAGTCCATTACTATTCTAGACATTTACAGCTTTTTCAGATATCGCGTATTTCTATTTTTGCAGCAGTATACGATTATCTGCACCAAGAGTTATAATTTGATAAGCGTTCCACCTTTCGATTAGGACGTTCCCCATATCGAGTCGATTTATCGATAAGCTCATGTGGTGCAGGACACGAAATATGATTTCATAAGTCTCTTCCACCAAAGTGAAGGAAACGATAGCCGATCTGCAGTCAAAAGGAGTATACTTTGTGCGATCAAAGCGGCGATCATCAGATATCTTGGCCGTCGCGCTGGAGTGCGAGCGGTGCCGATATTCATCGGAGTTTTCTCACGAAGTAGTTGCACTGTTTAATTGAGATCTAGCCTCAGGTTTTTCCTCAAGGGGTTTGGTGAGTTGATGCGTAACGCTCAAGCTGTGAATGCGACTACAGTAGTGCACCGTAGGCAGGTCATGGGACCTGTTCGCAAGAGTATCGTTATTGGAAAACGTCACCATCTTCTCAAGAGTACACTTTTACTAACGCATCTTTCGAACACGTGTACTTTTTCTTCTTCTTGTTCATACTTACGCCTAGTACGACTTACACTCCAAGGTCTATTGGACATTTGCATATTTAATCATTAATTTTAAGTCGTACGCTAAGTTAAAAAAAAAATAATTAAGTTAAAATTATATTTTAGTACATACTCTCTAAAACAGCAACTATTCCGACTATTAACACTTAAGGTAATGCACCTGTGAAATTTGACCAACAAATGGGAAACATTTTAAGAATATTTTTTCTTAATAAAAAAATATGAATTTTAACCTTTAAGAAAATACATCAATTTTATTTTCATTGCCACCTTTGGACTACGTTAAACGAAGGAACAAATGAAAAGGAGCTTGTTCATTAATAGAAACGCCCAATTTTAAATTTTTTTCTTGCAAAATTTTCAGAAATTTTCCATACTCCAAACGATCCACACGATGAAATATTTACTAGTTTGTTTCAAAAAAATGATGTGACTCTCAAAATGTATTAAAGGAACCCACCATTTACTTTTTAAGAATAAGGCACCAAT
This sequence comes from Hymenopus coronatus, assembly GCA_030762935.1. Classification (NCBI taxonomy): domain Eukaryota; kingdom Metazoa; phylum Arthropoda; class Insecta; order Mantodea; family Hymenopodidae; genus Hymenopus; species Hymenopus coronatus. Next base: position 92,935,494 of record CM060900.1, on the reverse strand, counting down.
TTTAGAAATAGATTAGTTTTCGAAAAAAAATAGTTTTGGTGAGGACAAAAAGTAATATTTTTTTTTTTACAATAATAAGAGATAGTATAAAGATCTGATTCGCTAAATCTATTTTAAAGCTCGTTTACTTTAAAAATAGAAATTTAAATGTTAATAGTTATAAAAATGTATCGTGTGGAGCATTTTTATTAGAACAATGAATTTAGACGGTAAAAATTATTGTATTATGAACGCTAGAAATCAGAAACGTGACAAAACTATTACCGTTATTTTGTGTAATAGCTGGTATAAATTTCAATACTATATCTTGCATGCTGTGGATTTTTCAAATATCGCAGATTCGGTTAGCTTTAGCAGCGTAGTGAACAAAATTTGGATAGTATTCACCAGTAATACCAACTTATCAGAGTTTTAAACAAATTTTTGATCACAAATCTAAAGAAATGTAAGCCAACATTCATTTTTAGTTACGCGAACTGTATCAGCATTTTTCACAAAACAATACATAACATTTAAAACAAACTGAGTAAACATATTTTTATTGTTTATCGGAACCCTTTAAAATAATAATTTATATAAATATTTTCTTTTAAATTTGAAGACCTGGAACATATTTGAGGATAGTTTCGTGTCCTTGATCCCTCATGTAAATAATCAAGTTATCCGTCTTTCTCAAGAGAAACGGCGCATATCTGACACCAGTGTTTAAAATTTGAACCGCGGGTCGGGTCTGCATCTTAACGGCCGTGTTATCAACACAACACTATTTACAAGGTTACAGTGCCATACTCTATTTTTCAACGTAATCGTCATTGCTATCAAGGTATTTATTGTCACGTGGTACCGGTTTTTCAACGCAGATGTACAGTTTCACCGCTAAAGATCTGAGCCAAGATGTCACTGCCCCTTTGAGGGATATCTCTTCCGTCCAAAAAATCATGTACGGTGTCCAAAGTGAAACACCGTTTTCTCTTTAAATTCGTTTATCAACATTTGCTTTCAACTCTTCCAAAGCGATTGATGAGCTTCCACTCCGGTCTTTTTCGTACGCTGTTTCATCCTTGATTACTTGTAAATGATGCGCCATTTCCTCACTGAAAACTCGTTCATTGCATTATCACTATACTTGCCTATAAAGTTCCACTGACCGAATATTTTATGTATTCTGAAAAACTGAAAACTGGTCCCACGTGACAAATAAATTGATAGCAAAGACGATTACGTTGAAAAATAGAGTAAGGTAATGTAACTTTGTAAATAAAGTTTCGCTATTATTTACTTATGCAAAATCGTCTGTCACTTTCTGAATGGTCCTCGCCTTTGTATGATGTGAGCATATTAAGTGGACCAGCCTGTGAACATTTCAAGTTCAATGTTTCTTGAGGAATTACGTTCATATTTTTATCACATATCTCTACCGTTAAGTGTAACTAATTCTGCAATTTTGGGAAAAATGCATCAAGCAGATTTTAAGAAAAAATATTTGTTTTTTTAACTTCTCTAACAAAAAAGCTCCTTACGCTTTAGTTTTCAAAATGTTGTAAAACAATTCACATTTACATTCTAGGAACACCACTTTAAAATTATCGGACGAGTTTGAAATTAATTAAATATTACAGCAAAAAAAGGTACACCAAATTATTCGTTCATACTAATATTAATTAGTTTTACTTAAGACAATTAATTCGATAATTTCTGTGTATTATGATATTAAGATTCTGATAGACAAATCAAATTGATTCGTTGAAATATGCACCGCAAGGAGCATTTTGAACATTTACGTACGTTGGAAAATGCATTTAGGGCCGGTTGTACGACCTCGGAATAAATCCTGGAATAGTTATTCTTGGAATACACTATTCATGGTATAAATGTGGTGACGAGTTGTACGATGCAATTTTATTCCTTAGATATCTATTCGACTGTTTGTAGATTTAAAACTAATGTTGGCTATGCTGCGAGTCATTCGTGGCCAACTTGATACGTAATTACTGCTTTGTTTTGCTGAAAACTTCATAGTTTTCACACATCAGCTGTTCCTAAACTATGTAGTATTTCTTATTTTAACTACTTACGGTACTATGAAATCATTATGAATGTTCATAAGCGTGATCGGATGTAGAATTGCTATACATTTTACAAAACATAAACACATATGTATACTGTGACTTCTTGCGATAGGTTGGGAGTATGGGAATATAACCTTACCGTATGTGCAAAATTGTATCTTGTGCTGATATATGACATCTTTCCGTTTCGGTGATCAAAACGTACTTAGCCTCATTTCTGTATTTTATTTATTAAAATACTTAGTAAGTGAATTTTGAAAATTACATTTTATTGTTGGCAATGCCACTATCAACTTAAGATATGTATAATTGAATCGTTGCACCAAGATAAATAGAAAACAAATTGCTATATAAGTATTATTAACCAACAGGAATATTAGTAGTTATGTCGAATAGTACATTAAACCGTTCCCATTACAGTTCGCACTTTGCTGATGGCAATATTTAATACAACAGCTAGAAATTGTCAACCAAACCAATAAAACCGAGAACATTATATTTTAGGGAAAGTATTCTCTATTCAATCAAAAGTGTCTCTAATGTGTTAAACCTACAGTATATAATACGAAAAATTATGAATTTATGGTAAAATAATATATTTAGATTTACGAGCTCTGATGGCGTCTTTTAATCTGGGCATCTCCTCCCTACATCACAAAGCTTGTAGTGTTATAGTTTTTAAACTTGCACATAACTTCTAAAATCTGATTATAGTACAGAATGTCGCTAACATTAATACTTGTTTTTATTAAAATTTGGACATCTATTACCAACACGTGCTTCACTTGGTCATGGTATAGATGGAGTATAGCAGGGTACTCCATCTACACATGACCAAGTGAAGCACGTGTTGGAAGTAGATGTCCAGATTTTAATCAAATTGACAGCTTAACTGTATGTAATGGCTTTTTTAACATTTTAAAATTAATACTTGTGGTTATCTTACGTTTTGAAGCATATTGCCGTAGAAGTAACCTATCCTTTGTATTTCGTCAATAAAACGTAACCTCACTCTTTACAACGCTATGCATTGTGCTGGTGAATTGCTGCACTACACTATTTTATATTTATCTTGGGTTGGATTAAATTTAATTGTTTCCATAAAATAGAGGTATTTTGATGATAATATTGTAGGTAGATTTTACTTTTTTATAAATGAAACTTTATTTTAACTATTTTCTTGTCATATTTATCTTATAACCATCAAGTTGTCTGTGTGATACCATTTCTCAACTTCAATTTCATTATAGCCGTGTTCATTTATCAGAATATCTCTACAAAATTTTGTATTTAGGTATAATATGTCCTTAAAACATATTATAAAGAAATGAATCGTTTATATCGGTCAAATATGGGTAAAAATTGTGCCGAGTACCCAAGCGGCCATTTTCCTTTTTATACTCTATTATCGGAATAACGGCTTATCCCCGCAAGGAATCACGGAATAAGTTATTCCATGTTTATTCCCTTGATAGTCTCTATTCCGTTGTCGTACAACACAATTTTGCCCATAACCATGGAATAACGACTAACAGAGGTTTATTCCAAGTTCGTACAACTGGCCCTAAGTGCAACTGCCCTACAATATTCGAAGTGCTATTAGTTATTATTAAAACTTCTATTTGAAAGGTCACGCGATAAGTGTTTAAATTGCTATTGGTCGGCATATTAATCTTCAAAGACCACGGTGTATTGGTGTGCTAAAATCCAAAATTCAACATTTTCAAGAACTTTGGTCTATTTACACAGGTTGGTCCTCTTGATAGAGTTAAGAATATGTTATGATATTACAAATGAAGTTTAAATGCATAACGTACATACAAACTAGGAATCAGCGCCAAATTTTCTGAAAACCAACATCTTGTAAACATCCTTTTAGCATTACAAATGCCTCAACATAATTAGCAAATGAGTTTCACTATTAAATATGGTATTCAAATGTTAATAAATAAATACTAAAAGGTCACTTATCTATGTAGGCGAAACAAAATTTGTCACAGGGCTATATAATAATGATCAATATTTTTATAACAGATTTTGGTCATAGTAATTTTGTTGCGAATTCAAAAGCTCTTCTTTAAACCCTCATGGAGAGTAAGGGCCAGAGTTCTTGACCTTCGTGCCTGGTACTGAACAAGAAGCCGGGGTTGAGCAGGAATAGAACTCGTGACCTCCATGTGCGTTTCCGTTAAGCTTGGTGTGCCTCTTTTGAAATTATGATTTATGTATGGATACCAAATACATGAATAGAGATTTGTCAAACCACTAACATCGTCGCATCATTTAACATGCCAATAAACATCATTAGTAGCCAATTAAAACGTTGTACATGAGTAATTATAAAAATAAATCCTTCTACGAAGTGTAGCCTTTTCATTTCAAGGATGACGTTTGAAAATTACATTAACTTGAAATTAATCTCTGGGCTTTCGTTCTGTGAATCTGAATCCAGGGTGTGTTAATATGTGTAAGTAATTACAAATTTGATGAACGTTGATTATTTAAGAATTGTAAAAAGGTAGCATCATTTGTTTTCCAGCAATTCTAACGGCTTAAATATTAAAATTGTAGCTAAGTTTCTAAGGAGGGACATACTTAGCACAAAACAAACTAGGCCTAGAAAAAACAACAAAATTGTCTCAATCCTTTGTTCTCTATCTCTTTAAACATTTAGGAATAGTTTGTTTTTGAGAAGTATTCAAAAGACATTTTAACTGCAACTGTTATTTTCTGCTTTTTACACTTCCGTTTCTACTATTTCATCAACTTTTGTCACCACAGATAATCTAGACATAAAAAAAACGTCCATGTTTATTATTTAGTATCGTGTACCGGGAATTCCGCACCTCAGCCTGTGATTAGGCTTTTTGTACGCCAGACTCCGAGAGGAGAGGGTGAGATGAGAGCAATTGCAGAGGGCAGCCGGAACCATACTGCGACAGACAGCCATCGAGGAGAGTCCCTAACAGTTCCCAAGCAGTTCTTCATCTCGACGCGATGAGTGCTAGGAGCCCGTGCGTCAGGAATAAATGACCCTGAGTGTACCGACGACCCCCAGCGCCATCCTACCGCCGAGAGTTGAGTTTGCGAAGAGCAATCATCTCCACGACAGGGCATCACCATAGCAATCCCCGCCGAGACTTACTACCCTGAAAGAAAGACCAGACGGATGAAATGGTGGGACAGGAAATACGGGGGAATTAAGAATCCTCCCCATCATTCGCCTACTGACCCGGGAAACCCCATGAAAAAACCCATGGGTCAGAGAGATCAGTCGCATGGAACCGATCCCACGATATCCCCAATGCCAGTCCCAGGCGAAACGTCTGAGCCGCAACACATATGGAAGGGCTGCTTGGATCACGTAATGACGACTCGCTTGCTCTGGCGAACAGCAGAAGTTCAACTATTTTTTTTTTTTTTTTTTTTCAATTGCTCTGCATGGAAGATACCCTTCTTCCGCATCGCCGCAATCAGGATCTAATGAAAGCAGCGGTGCCAGTATTACGATTTCTTCTCTAGCATGGTATCTTTAGTGCCAAAAATGTATGACAGAAATAGCACGCATGGCTGTGTTCAGGTACAACTCTGCCAAAATTGCCCGAATATTTAATTCAAATGACATCTGGGTTGATATAACCCACTGTTTTGTCATTTATCTTACGTAGGACTACTAAGTTCCCTTTCAGCTATTTTATTAAAAAGCCTTCTGGTGTTGCCATTACCGCGTACGCGGCACATATTTTTGGTATATTAACATTTACCTTTTATTGCCCCAGCGATCTATAATAGTCGTAACTGCATACACCTTGCATTATTGTGTTCAAAATTATGAAAATTACCACCACCAATAATAATAATATAAATATTAATTGAAAATTACCGTCATGTATTGACTACAGATCCGCAGCTGTGTTTTGCTTATGATTGGCTATGATGGCAGATTTCTAGTGGAGCTTTTCCGAGCTCGAATTTTCCTCGTTTTTTTTTCCCCTCGATTTTTCTTTTGATGATATTTAAGGCTTTTACTACTATGGCAGCGCACGCGATGACACTGTTACATGGAATGAAGATTGAGCACCGGTGGGAAGCAATGGCGGGGGAAATAGAATAACTCCGAGATAACCCGCCCCTGAACCGCATGGTGAGAGGCGAGTGGCCTAACCAATGCTACCCCCGTCTACCTGTAGTACATAGTGCGGTCTACGTATAGGTGCATCATATGTACAAAGCCACAACTATAGCCTGATTAACCTTTGTACCATCCCTGAAATATGCAGCCAACGTTACCAATGTGTTTGGTTTAAATCCGACGGTTGGAGAAGCAGCTTGGTGTGGGAAATGTTTGTGTTATACTTATCCTGTTTAAGGTGTGTGTGGTAGCCATGTGTAAACAGAATCACCAAAATTATTTATATCTATGGCATGCTTGTAATTTGTTGCTTTATTTGATTTCTTGAGCTTTCATGTATATTTTGAATTAAAATGGGCAGAAGTAGTTGGTGGTGGTGGTGGTGGTGGTGGTGGTGGTGGTGGTGGTGGTGGTGGTGGTGGTGGTGGTGGTCTACAAAGCTGTTCAATATGGATGAGCCATAGAAAATTGAACCAGAACAGTGTGAAATGTTAAATTCAACGAAATTAATATAAAACTGAAATTAATATTTTAGAAAATATTTTATACTGCAATTGCAATTAATGGTAACAATCTAGAAATGCACTAGAAAGGTGACAGTTTCCTTATACAAGGTTTAGAAAACTTTAATTTTTTTTAACTTCCAAGTACCTTTTCTCAGAAACTATTGAAAGCAAAGAATTAGTGTATTCTCGGTTATTTTTACCATAACCGGGAATATTTTAACATAATGTTTTTAAAATGTTTAGGCCTAATTTTTTTTTGAAAAACAAACTTTAGTAAAAAAAATGCTATATCATAAATAAATCAGTATCTAGAAACCGCAAGTTAAAGTACTCACAAATATTAGTGATGTGTTGTGTAAATATACAGAATTCCAGAAACAATAGTTTCTTAAAAAGGTAGGTCAAAATTTCTGAATTCAACATTACAAAGATAGAAAGCATTGGCCTGCTTTAAAAAACGAAATAAGAATGGAAACTAGAGAGAAAATGCAAAACACAAACACAAAGACACATTTTTAAGGAAGAAACAAGAAGGCAAATGGGGAACAATTAAAGTGTAAAAATAGCGGCATAAGGAAGTACACGCCTGGGGAGACACGTCAATGAATGACCGACGAATGCAGACACCAGAATCTGTAGCAGCAGAGACGCCATGGAAAATCACGGGCATAGCGCAGTTCGGGATGTAAGTTTTATTCCGGATAGCTAGAGATTTAAAACGAGGGAACTATACATGAAGTGAATTAACCTTCGCAAGAGAAGCATAGAGTAGATAAGAATTAGTGTTAATGTTTTCTTAAAAAAAAAATAAATAAATAAAAAATCTATGCGTAGGACAGGAGCTGGGTAGGCAGAAAACATCGTAAAATTCAACGCCAAAGCCGGAACTGAACCACAGTTTACCCGATCTTCTCGCAGAAAAGTAAAATAAAGTAATATAATGCACGCAAAAGTAATACGTTTTAAATGACAATGGGATGAGGAATTTTGGATCCGTTCAGATATGTACTTATTTGTGAAAGAAATCTCAACGAACATTAAAGCAGAACATTATTTAACCATTGCTACAAGATACGAAGGTAATCTAGGCAGTATTGACCGTTTGGTTTTAATGCACTCAGAAACTAAGTTCATTAATAGTGTCAAGTTACAAAATTGGAGCTTACCATATTTCTTCACAATCAGCACCTTATTGAAACATTTGTCATATCTGTTTACGAGCTTTAGAATCCCGGTGTTTCAATATGCCGCCAGACCATTAACCCAAAATGCTCGGGCACTTGATTTTGCCAATCAAAGAAGGAAAAGTTTGGGAAAAGAGTATGTAACTTTCGTTCATCACTGTATCACCACAGATTTCGTTTTTTTTGACAGCCAAGCTTTGTGCGTTTCATATTCCGAGGTTTAAAGACTTCACTACCCCTCATCTCTGAATCGGCGGGGCTTTGTATCACACAGCTGACTCTGAACAGTTACAGAATGCACAAAAAAAAACTTATTTTGATTGTCACCCACACAACACTTAGAAAAGTTATCAAGGAAACCATTCTACTTTGAATGTAACCCGCGCAGGTCATTGTTTTGCTTACATTCAAAGTAGAATGGTTTCTTGATAATTTTTCTAAGTGTTGTATGGGTGACAATCAAAATAAGTTTTTTTTGTGCATTCTGTAACTGTTCAGAATCAGCTGTGTGATACAAAGCCCCGCCGATTCTGAGATGAGGGGTAGCAGTACTTCCTGCATTATTTGCGTATTTAGATTACTCGCACTTTAAAATCTACTGATTGAAAAGCAGGGTTTAAAAATAATCTTTCCTTCCGATTCCCGAAACGAGTTATTTCGATAACTTAAGGGGAAATGAATGTCTGTTATTTTCGTTAAAAAATACCTTTTTTGCAAGGATCAAATTGTTTTATGTATTTTCGAAGATTTGTGGCCCCATAATGTCTGTAACTTAATAACTTACATATTTGTAAAGGTTTTCACAGTTTAAATATCCTCCGAATGGAAACTTTAAACTTCGTTTCCTCCCATTTTATTAATATTATTATTATTACTATTATTATTTTTTTTGTGTTTTGCTGCAATAAATAGCCATTTCTTCTTGTAAGTTTTGTGCAAAGAAGCTCAAACTTTTATATTCAAGACACTGTGATTAATAAAACTAAGTATTGGGGTCTTGATATATAGCATAATACATATGACATGAGAGCAAGAAACACAAAATGTTTTTCACGAGTACATAAAAAGCTTTTATTCTGCAGAGGATATTAGTATCAAACTTTAGATACAGTTTTATTAATCAGAGTCTCCAGAAACATTTTAATGTCATTTTCAGTCTCTTTGTATTAAAATTGGTTGAGGAGATTCTGAAAACAAGCTTTTTAAACACAAAATATAAATGACTAAAGAGTATTAAAGCTACAGGATTGAAACTACAAAAGGTTTATACAATACAATTTAATTTCTTAGCTTTACAATGTTAGATTTAAAACCCATCCTTCCCCTAAGTATTGCTTCTTTACCATCAAACGTCATTAATACCGCATTTCCAGCACGTCGGACGAAAATTCGAGAACTCCTGAGATTCATATTTAGATGGCGTACCGTTGAGACAAACGCTTTTAATGCAATTCCACTACGTAGTCCTAAATCCCACTATCATAAATTAGCTAAAGGCCTCCTAGAGATGAAGAAGGAACTGTACTGACATAGATCCTTAAATTGCGTGGCGCTTCGGATTACATTCCTGAGAAGTAAGGAGAAAAAAACACAATATATTAGCCTTAATTGTTCATTTTGTTGAACAGGTATTTTGTTATTTTTAACCAAGCAAACAGCATGCATTGCAGTTGCTCTTAAATTTGGAAAAGCGATGAAACAGAGAATGCAGAGATGACTTTAATTGAGAGGGTCCAGGTCTTGCTGGCATAGTCTTAGTCTGAGGGAAGTGATAGAGCTGTCACAGAGACGGTGTTGCGACCTTATTTATGGCCATGCTATGGAGCGTGTGGCCATGTTGTCTGACAGACGACGCACTCTCTCTTTACCAAACTCACCCGTAAAGTTTCTTCCTCACTGAGGCAAATAAGGGGAACGCTTATCCCTACTTCCTACTGTTACCAAAATCTTGTATCACATCAAGCTAAGATAGATATAAATTCCGTAAAATCATCTCCAATTTGGAAAATATTTTTTCATAAAATAACAAATTATAAAATATTAGCAGAAATAATTACCAAATCCCGAGGATTCATCTTCAGACAAAAGCTTATAACTAGCCTCTCAATTTTCGTGCTATCAACTCAAAATATCCATAACTTTTTTTATTAAAACTTTTGATAAAATGTTTCCTGTAAAGAAGTATCAGGTATAACTGAGCCTTTTGGAGTCCGTGCTCATTTGAACGTAAATTTTGTTGATAATCTCTGGAGACCCGATAGGTTCTACCGGACGTTAAAGAAGGAATAACTATATCTGCTGGAATTCTTTCTTTCTATTTTATTCCTCCGTTTCTGGCATTTTTACAGATGATTTTAAGTCAACCAGTCTTGTCTGGATTCCTTGCTTTTCCAGCATTTCCTATATTCTGACACATTTGAGGCTAATTACAAAACTATTTATTTGAAACATTTTTGCTGCAATTTAAACTACTTGTTCATGCCTTATAATACTTTTCCTCCCAAAATGTTCTTACATATTAACCTATTTAACTTGATTATATATTAACATTTTCACTTCTTTTGAATTTTACGTTTCAAATATACAAATGATCAGCTTTAAGGGCCTTGATAAGCTTCTCGAATCAGTTAAGGAAAGGATTTCAAACACAATCAAACTGATAAAAATCGGATATTTCATAGGTAAATCAATTAACAGGTAACAAAAAGATCGAGAAAGATGGTGGAAACAACAGAAATGAGGTTACTCAAATCATTGACAGCGTTTAAAATATATAATAAAATAAATTATACATTTCGGACTGAAAAAAATCATATTAAATGTGATTGGGTCACATAAATTACAATAATATGAGCAGAAACTAATTGGATGAAGAAACCAGGAACGCCCAAGAAACCATGGGTCGAAAAACTGCAGTGTTTTTGGAGAGGAAACAATAATTTTGTTCTAATCCTCAAAGTGATTGATGTTTTTAAAGAACACATCTGTAGATTTGAATACACTGAAGATCAACATCAAAAAATACTTGAATGATTTTAGTTTAGTATTTGTCAGATATATTCAAGAGGTAGGTGATAAGATCCCGCAGACTAGGGTCAGTAAGCTTAATGCAGAGGAATTCGTAGCAAAGGAAGAAGTATAATTTGGCGAAAAAAGGAGCAAAGAAAACATTTGTGGGTCCGTAACCCAGTCTTGGGCCATCCTATGGATTAGCCTGTTGGATGGGAAATTGGAGATTGGATTAGGAGTCGTCCTCCGTGGCGTAAGGTAACATGCTATCCTCTGGTTCCCAAGGTCATAGGTTCAAACCCGGCGGAGCGTGATGGATTTTTTCGGGCGTAAAAATCCTTAGCATGGCTTCCTTGGAAGGGAAGTAAAGCCGTTGGTTCCGTGTCGTAGATTTACGGCAAATAAAAACCTGATAAGGAGATCTGAGAAAAATTAGGCGTGTTATACGCCCAATACAGAATGGGACGCTAAGAACCTCAGCAGTTAACGAGCGTCCATAAATAAAACTCAAGTTAATTTAATTTTAGTTTAGATCAGAAAAACACAAGAGTATTGGGATATCTCATCAGGACACAATCACTCAAATGCTCTTTTCAAAGAGATAATAAAAAGCAGCACACAATTACTGCTTAAAATGAGTGGAATTGAACGAAAAATAGTTTGTTATGTAGTGTTTAACGCCATTTTTACTACTGTGGCACTGCAGGCGATGCCACTGATGATATATGGAACAAAGACGGAGCACCGGTGGAATGCGATGGCGAGGGAATCGGAGAACCCGGAAAAACCCCGCCCCTGCGCCGCTTAGTGCATACCAATTCCCACATGCAGTCGCTTGTGATCGAACCCGGCGTACCTTAATGAGAGGCAAATGGTCTAACCACTCGACCACGCACCTCATACAAAATGGTTAGTCTGTCTATTAGTAGGGCACCATCAGCTGCATAGTCCTATTTACAAAATTGGCAAAACAGTCGATCAAATATGTAGAAGTGGGAGAGAAAATGAATAAATATATAATTTTCTGTATGACTGAAGCTTTTACAATTCTTAGGGTTGAGCACCTTAATCAGGAAATCGTGCAATTGAAAAATGTCAATAACTGTCTACTAAGAGACTTGCAAACTTTGCGAAGAAGACGGAAATTTTAGGGAATTAAATGAAGGGAAGCACAATGAATCACTACCGGCTGCAGTGCATGGGGCACCTATAGAGTTCCATTTCTTTACAATAAAATAAGTTGAGCCAGTGTAGGTAGAAACTAGTTAATATTTGAACCCTGATTTCCAATAAGATGCAATAAACCTATACATACAATTAACATACTCAACCCAACAACAATTAGTGTACAGTGTTGAATGAATATATGTATTTATTGAAATAACAGTATTTATACATTGATCAATTTACGGGTCCACAGACCGTACGTGGTTTTGCAATACACAACTTTGTAAGCCAAATTAAAACAAAAAATTAGGTACATACGAAAATAAAAGATATTCCAATACAGCAAGTTATATCTACAACACAGAATAAACCGTATTCTGATGCATTAATATACCCTATTATAGAAGATAAATACACTTAAGAAAAGTATATACACACAATATAATCACTTTTGTTTAACTCCTCTAATCGCCCCACCCCTCTTTCCTATTATCAGTCTTCTCAGATCTCAGCTGGTTAGCCTTAAGTAGAAATTTACCTAGCCTGCCCGCGTCCTCCATGCCTGTCAGTAGCTTCCATCATGCTTCTAAGTCTACATTCGTGGTGGTAAAAGATCGTGGTAAGTACTTTTTGCTCCATTCCTCCGTACGTCTACATCTTGCCAAGATATGGGACCACGACTTCCTCTTTTCAATTGGGGCAGATTCTCATACCATTCTCGTCAGTAATTTCATCATCTAGTCTAATCCACGCGAGCTCCTCACTAATGAGTTTGTTTTGATGTAGTTCCCCTTACCCAACTCCAACGTAAATGAACCCAGAGTACGTCGCAACAGATGTTCACCTGTTAAGTCATCCATGAAGATTCTCGATTAAACTGCAGTAAGGATTAGTCTATTCAAAATGTCTGAATAGTTATCTGACACGATACTCTAGGCTTTAGGCTGAGCTAAACATAAACTGTACCTACTTAATAGAAAAAATATATAAGGATATATGTAGATTATAAAATTTATGGCCTTTATTACTTAGACTTAAAGCTATATGCCACAAAACTATTCCTGTATTTTTCAGAAGCCATGTAAAGGTTCTAATTTTCATGCCTGGACAGCCAGATGTCAACACTAAATGTCAAGAAACTACAAGTTCCAAATACGTCTAGCTGGCGGAAAATAATGCTCCAACCACTGTAACCGACACTGTGACCACATGCTTAGGCGAGCACTGGACTCTAAGATTTAAATACTATTTTATAATTTTCTGAATTTACCATAATATGTATAGTTCTACAGAATTGTCACCAAAAAAAAAAAATATTCTTATCCTATATTTGATGGTTCTTTCCTAAGAGAGAGGAATGAGACGATAATGAGATTAAAATTTCCAAGCATTAAAGCCAGGATGAAAGGAAATTAGGTTGAACGATTACCGAATTTTACGCTGTTACGTCATAAATAACACAAAAATCTGATCTCTTTTTAGTCTGTTGGAGTATGTAGTGCGGTAAAGAGTTCACATTTTACCTGCCTCAAATGATTCATGGTTGCTGTTGTGTACGTTGGGTGTCTTGATGATGGTTGGAGTGTAGCTAACGTGAAACCACCTGCTTCAGAATTACACTTTACTTATTTCAAAAAATGGAACTACATCTGCCGTTTGTACCCTGAATTATGCTCTATTTGGTAGAAAATATTGTAACTCTCATACAATTTATTTTATTTCTTTGTCGTCCTTTGTGTTATAGGGGTGATAGTTTCCAAGGTTGCAGTTCAAACCCGGCGGAGGGCGATGACTTTTTCGGGCGTAAAAAATACTTAGCATGGCTTCCTTCGGAAGGGAAGTGAGCCGTTAGTCCCGTGACGTAGATTTACGACATGTAAAGGAACCTCAAGCCTGCTAAAGAGCCCTCTGAGCAAAATTAAGCGCTCTTTCACGCCCAGGATGGGACGCTAAGATCCGCAGCAGTTACAGAGTATCTATAAATAAAGCTCATTTTAATTTAATTTTCCTACACTATTTGGAGCATAGAGGAGAATTTTAGTTAATCTTTATGGGGAAGCTTTGCTCTATAATTGGTACCATTGGCACCGTAAGTATGATAGCTTCCGTGTGCGCTACCATCAGGTATTTGAAGAAAAGATCTCAATGACGATAGTAATCAGTGGCAGACAGTTTTTCCTATAGTTGAAAATGACCAGAGAGACCAGATCATTTAACAATTTGTCTTTAATGCATATTTAAAAAAGAGTACTACTTAAACTTTCCTTGTTTGTGGTTTTACAAATTTAGGACTATGCGTAAACCTTAAGAGACCCCTGCTTACTATAAATAAACAAAAACATCTGAATTAGACAAAACCACCATAAGATACAGCAGAGTCTTATTCGATGTTATTTTTTAGATGCATTTCACTACGTAGACCCTTTCACACTTTGAAACTTTTAGGTCATATTCCTGCAGAATTTAATCATTTTTAAATGTTTCTACCAGCTTTATGATATCTATAGGAGGTGTTGCATTCCAACCAAAAATTAGATAACGAGATTTGAGTGGAGAAACACGTTTAGAGGACTCCTGAAACCAAACAAGTATTTTAGAAAAAGGCGCATGTACAGGAGTGTGTCTGAACAGCACAACTCAAAATGAGACTCAGATAAATATCAAATATTTAAGTTCAACATTTTCTAGGGATATTGCACAAAAGTTTGCTGAAAAATCCACCAACCCCCAACTATATTTCCAATGGATTCTTTTTTTTTTAAATTTCTGTTTTCTGAAAAATGAATAACGCTTTTGATTAAAACATCATATATGTATATATTAAATAAATTTACATATTAAAATGTATAACTTATTTTTCTGAAAATAAACAGTGAACCCTCACTTATTTGTTGGAAGTTTATATAATCATGTATAACAGGTGACGTTAAGGATTGACAATAACTTGCAACAAAAATAGTGTAGCCTTCCTTAAAAGTACAGTTACGTCCTAATATTTTTTTCATCATAAGCCATTTCCAAAATATCTGCTATTAATTGCTCAACACTTCGTCATTCCTGTTGGTTTGCAGTTGTTTCTTATAATATTTTGGAAAATGTATGGTATTTATTACAGCCAGCATAATATACAAAATTGACTATCCCTATTCCCTTTGCATCTATAACGAAAAGTGTAATGCAACTATTACTGTGCAAAGTTCCATTTAGATTAAAATGAAGGAGATCTGAAAACAACGCTTTCGAACGAAGGTATAGCGAAGTCATGTGAATGTAAGAACAGTCATTTTACTTTCTCTAACAGCATGCATAATATGCATATTAGATAGAGCAGTTATTTTATTCCACCCTAAAATTCAAAAGCAAGATTTCATCAAAAATATATGTTTTGAGACCCTCTGATTTCAAAAAGCAGTTTTAGAAACATGTCAGTGTGTGTGTATGCGTAGAGAGCATAACAAAAAAGCCAAAAGTAAGTTAAATACCAAATTTTGTATTTCAGTTCAGTTGCTAAGCATGCGACACGAAGATTTTCAGGAGAATTCCCACTCCAACTACCATTTACATGGAAAATTCTTCAAAAATTCTGACTTATCTAAAAATGGTTATAACGATTTTGATTAAAATACACACATTTAAGATATTTTCATGACAAACTAAACGTATTTATTGAACTTGTGGGAATAGCCCACTAAGTCCTCTTCATTCTGGATGATTTTTGTATATCTGCCAAGAGACAGACAAAAGCCTACTACATAAAAAATATAGAAACACACTATTTGACTTATATAGAGTTTCTGTGTACATTAACGGTTTCCAAGACATTCGTTTTTATTGGTTTCAATTTTAAATCACTTAAAATTTCCTTAAGACAGAAAGTCATCTTTCGTTTCATCTATATTTTGTTTTATTCCTGTTCATTCAAACAGAACCGAATTTCAATTATTTCACATAGCGACGAGCTTTTAAAGAATTTAGCTATCGCTTTAGTCTAGTGTATTCTCTTATTTATCTTGTACATACAAGGAACAAAATAATAACATTTCTGTTTATGCCTAAACGTGATTAGCATGAAGTAGATAGAACAGTAAGCTTTTCTAAGAATAATTCAATTTAGAATAGGTAGAGAAAGTTATGTGAATGTAAACCAATTTTTTAAGCTTATCAGTCTCAAAAGCATATTTTCAGCGAATAATCCTAATTAAACAATAATACCCGTCCCGGCCGGGATTCGAACCCGAGACCTCCGTTGAGAAATCTTAAAATCTTGCAATGGAGCTTCGGATACAGATTTGCGGGAGAAAAAGTGTACCTGGTTACAGTAAGGAGTGAGGAAAAGTTAGACAATTTACGAAATAAGCAAGTATCAGAAAAGCATTGCCATACCCAACTGAACTTCGAGTTTGTCAACCATCTTCTGTTTGTCAACCATCTTGTATACGACGCATATTGATCACCTGGAAAGCTAGGTTTTCTTATCGCTTGTATCTTCCCTTCCTTTTCCATGCATTCGCCATAATCTCTAGAAGAAAACTGCTGGGCACACACAACGGGGTGCTCCTAAACTGAAAATTATGGGCAGGTGATATTCTCCAAAGAAGGAAGGCTTAAGAATCTCGGAAGTACAGGTTCCAGATAAACGTCACAGAGGAAGATATACCTTCCAAGCAAATCATACAAACTTAAGCAACGTCACTTTGTCTTCCGAGTGTTCTTTGGAAATAAAATGCTTCGTTTATAAGACGTTACGGTTTATGTGCCAGTACCTTATATCATTTACATCGCTAATATGCTGCATTTGTCACACAGTTTTACGTGAATTAATATATGCAAGTAAAGTGAGATATAAAGTATTGTCATCAAAAATAACAAATGTATACATTTTGCGAGTTCTGGATGTGGAGCAAGCGGATAGATTCCGATACTTGGCTGCACCATAAGTAGATAGACAGGGTGTTTTCATTAGTGCAAAGTTATTCAATTATTACGCAATTATTTAGTGACTTAGTCGTTGGCTTTAATGGATATTACATATACAAGTTAAAGGTGACAAAAAGAAACAAAAATGTAAAGAAAAATAAGGGAAAATAACTGATGTGTTTCATTCACATGACTTTTTCTACTTGTTCTGTAAGCCATTCATACAAAGGGTTATTCTTTCATTCACATCATACTAATCGAGAGAAACATTAGCAGAAGTTATAATCGCTTTATTTTTGTAGTTTTTTTCTCATTTACTGTCATAACTTATATTGTTGTTGCACATATTCTATAATCTTTGTTACAACCTGTTCTCATAGCTTAATTTTATTTAACCATTATAACGTATGGTAAAATATTTTTTGTAATACTTATAACAATTTTTGTAAAACTCCCTAAATATATATTTTATTCTGAATCACTGGGAAAACTCATTTATGAGTCAGACTAATAAATAAATGCCCGCTTCCTTGTAAATAGAAGCGAAATAAAGTAATACACAAGGCTAAAGTAGTAGTCAAATCTTTTAAAAGCCGTCGCTTTGCAGATGTCATTGAAATCAGTTTCTTTGCCTTGCCAAGAGTAAAACAAAAGCAAAACGGACGATTTCCTGCTTGAGAACAGTGTAGGTATTTTAAAACTGAAACCAATAACAAGGAAAATCTTGGTAATGGTTAACCATAGAAAAAATGTGTATGATATAAATTGTGTATTTTAATGAGATATATATTTTTTGTGCAGTAACGTTTTATCTACTTCTTATGGTTTACCAGTTATACAAAAAGTCATCCAGAATGAAGAAGTCTACTGAGGCTATTCCAGAAAATTCAAGATATACATTTCATTTGGGATGAAAATAGCCTAAGCATGCGGTATTTAATCAAAATCGTTAGAGCCATTAATAAGAAAATCAAAATTTTTGAAAAAAAGTTCCACGTAACGGGTAGTTGGCGTGGGGAGGATTTTCCTGAAAATTTTCAGCCCCATCCTTGGAAGATGTTTAACTTAGGTAAACACCAAGTTTGGTATTTGCCGAACTTTTAGTTTTTGAGACGTTTTTTCTAAAAATGCTTTTTATTTATTCATTTATTCAGGGTGTCTCAAAACATATTTTCAGTGCAATCTTGGCATCAAGTTTTTCGGTGGAATATAATACCTTATCTACTTCTAAGTACAACGTGCTAGAGAAACTGAAAAACAAGAAATAAAAAGAGAGAAATTACCTACGACTAACCGAGCAAATTTGATCGGCTTTTGAGCATTTTAACTATGAAATTCCATATTTTGCCAGTTGTTCTGGTCAGTTAACATACCAGCGTCCTTCTAACAAGATATTTAGAACTTTTCGACGAGTTTAATTGTCCACTATTCCCCCAGTTTGCACATTCCACCAGAATATGCAACCAATGTTTATCCAAACCACAGAATAGGCTGATTATCATTTTCTCTACCCACAAGCCTCCAAATCTAACCCTGATTTTTCCTCCCTTAGTATACACCTAACTATTACTTCAATTTTTTTCTCTTTTGCTAGATGAAGAGGAGGTTAGATTTTGCAATACGATTAATTTTTCTGCAAGTTGATGTCTATTATTCCTCTGTTGACAGCTTTCCGAATGATGATGTCACTTTTTCACCTCTATGTCATACTGACCTTATGCCTAGAGTCTTCTAAACAGTTTCTAGTTTGTCTGTCCCAAACCAGTAAATCAGCTGTTAGGGAAAGCAATGGCAAAGCAAGTATTTTATTACAAAAACAATTTTGATGTGTTACACTCATGACTTTCTCTAGTTGCTCTACAAACTTCTTACAAAAGACTTTTCTTCTTTCTACACCATACTAATCGAGATAAACGTTAGCAGAATGTTTTCTTTTTTACTTGGTTCCTTACACGTAGAAGGGAAATAAGTGACTGCACCATGCTAAATTGATAGTAAAATGTTTTAAAAGCTATTGGTATGCGATTGTCATTGCAAATAGTTTCTTTGCTTGACCAGGAGTAGAAAAGAAAAACGGACCCTTTCATGTCTGAGAAAAGTGAAGTCCCTCAACCCAATAGCAAGGAATATCTCGGAAACGGTTACCTCCACAACCAAAACGTAAAGAAAATTAATTGTGTGCTTTGACGAGATCTACATTGTTTGTGCCGTAAGCTTTTGTTATCTCTTACGGTTTATCAGTAAAGCAAAATTCGGCAAAATTCATCCACACTAAAGAGATCTTCAATGACTATTCCCAGAAAAATCAAGATATACATTTTATTTAGAATGTAAATAGACTTAATATACGGGATTTTAATCAAAATCGTTAAAGCCAGTTTTGAGAAATCAAAATCTTTGAAAATATGTCCATGTAAAGGGCCCCTTGAAAATCTTCCTGTCGCAATCTTGAAAGATACTAAACCTAAATACCAAGTTTGGTATTTAACGGTCCTTTCGTTTTTGAGCTATGCTGTCCACATAGACAGACACACGCGGACCTTTTTCTAAAAATGTTTTTCGGACTCCAAAACACATATTTCCAGTGAAATTTTGACATCGAATTTTTGAAATATAGTATCTTCTCTATCCACTATGTACACTTACACGCGGAATAGAGAAGGTAATAAATATCTTCTGTGTGCCCATAAAAAGTATCTATATAAGAGATTAGTGAAATGCGTTGTGCAAAACGTGGTATTAAATAGAATGGAAAATGGACGCTGGGCTGAAGCGAGGAAAAACGGTTGGAAACAGTGGAACGTGATGTAAGCTATTTTAACAAGCATAGGTGCAGTATGAACAAACTGAAACTCATCAGAAACATGAAAATAATTGACTGCATCAGTGCATGAGAAGAAATTGTTTGCCTGGGGAGAAGTGGCGAAAACGGGAATCTCGAGTCACTTCAAACTCGCAGCCACATCCCCCCCCCCTCTCTCTCTCTCTCTCTCTCTCTCTCTCTCTCTCTCTCTCTCTCTCTCTCTCTCCCTCCCTCTCTCTCCCTCTCTCTCTCCCTCCCTCTCCCCCTCCCTCTCTCTCTCTCTCTCCCTCCCAGAGTCATAATACAGAGTGTTAATAAACTACACCGAATATTAGCAGGAAAATCCTTTAAACCTAAAGTGCGCTTACCTGTTTGGGGCTTATTTCGACTTTCCTATAGTCTGAAAAAATATCAATTTGGATTAAAATAATACATATTACAATATTTACATGAAAAATGAAACGTATATCTTGAATTTTTTGGGAATAGCCTGTGAAGATGTCTTAGGAGTTTTATATAATCTTGAATAACAGGTGAGTGTTAAGTGATAGACAACTGATACAATTTATTTCAATAATCTTGCCATCAGTCATTTCAAATGTATCTGTTATTTGTGGTTCGATTTTTTTAATTCATTTTCATTCGTTTAAAGTCCTGAGCCATTCAGTTGTTTCTTGCGATTCCCTGGAAATAACATGGAGCTTTAAGGCCAATATATACCACCTGTCACTTAAAACATTTGACTGTCGCTGTTCGCTTTGTATCTATAACGAAACGTGTAATGTAGTTATTTATGTAAAGTTTTATTTAAATTAAAATGAAGTACATAGAACTTTAACATTTCGAAGAATAATTTGCATACCCAATAATAAACGACAGAAAGTAGAGAAAGCCATGTGAATGCAACATTTCAGAGTTTTCATTACTATTAATCCAAATTAAACTGTTGAAAACACGTGGGCCCCACAATACTTCTAATAAAACCATGCATTCAGAGTTTCTCCAGAGGAGAGTAAAACTTTATCCCTTAGTTGCCTGCATTAGTATACCACATATGCCGTTTTTCCTTTAATTCAAGTTTAAAAGTGGAGTTCTAGTAAAAATATATGGGAATAAACCTATAACATTATCATGTAAAATAATAGAAAAAATATTAGAAATGAAAATATAAGTAGATCCTTTATTGATCTTTTTCTTACCAAATAAAGGTTTAAATTCTTCTAAACCGGTTTTCATAATGCTGCCAAAGACACTACCAAAAAGTAGTTCAAATGGCCAGGAGTGTTAGGTGATAGGTAATGGACTGGTTATCCATTCAAAGCCAAATGTTGCAAGTTCAAATCCCAGTGATTGTGGTAAATGACGGGGAGAGCCCAAATAAAATAATCGGTGTGATGCTTGGAAGGCAATGGGGTTACATTTGACTGTACTTATGTGGGATTTACTGTTTTATTTTAAAAAGCACTGCAATTTTAAAGCAAAAATTGTATATATTTTTACAATATAAAACAGTCTTGATTACGTTTCGTTTATGGTTGAACCTTAGTATAACATGAACTTAATCTTACAGTACAACCCTATTTGTATAGTTATGCTTAAAACAAGAGGAAATTATAGGTACCGACAGGCAACAAAAGGTTAAATAGCTTGAACAATACTGAAGGTTTTATTGTAATATAAAATCTGATGTGTTCCATTCACATTACATGCTCTATTTTGTTCCACAAACGAACTTCTCACTAAACATATAATTTTTATTTCTCTTCCATGCTAATTGAGATAAGTATTAGCAGAATGGTCTTATTACTTAGTTTCTTAGAAGTAGAAGGGAACTAAGGGAATGCACTAGCCTAATGCGATACTGAAATCTTATAAAAGCTTTCGCTATGCAATTGTCATTGAAATTCGTTTCTTTGCATGGCCTGGAGTAAAACAAAGGAAACACGGACGAGTTCTTTTTCTGACTAACGTATTTTAAAACTGAAACCAATAAAGAATATCCTGGAATCAGTTACTCTACAACGGAAATGTACAGACAACTTGTGTGCTTTGACGAGATCTACACTTTTGTGTAGTAAGTTCATAACTATCTCTTGTAGTTTACCAATTATGCAAAAGTCATTGGCTGATGAAGATGATTTCAGAGGCTATTCCCAGGAAATCCAAAATATACATCTTATTTGTGGTGTAAATACCTTCAATATACGGTATATTAATCAAAATCAATAGGCACATTCGTGAAAAAATCAATATTTTTTAAAATTGTTCCATGTAAAGGGCAGTTTGAGGTGAGGGAATTTTCTTAAAAAGCTGCGTGCCGCATCCTTGAGAGATACTAAGTTTGATATTTAAGAAATGTTTCATTCTTGAGTTATTTTGTCCGAATACACACACTGATCTTTTTCTAAAAAGTATTTGTTTTATTCAGGTGTCTCAAAACATACATTTATGGTGAAATTTCGGTGGAATACAATAATTACCTTATCTACTTATGTGCGTTCTACATATGCGCTAGAGAAAGTAAAAGGATGAGCTAGATGCTAAGATGTTGAGCTGCTTCGGTGTGTTTAATATGCAATAACTAAAGCATAGGTCACCAACTAGTTGCCCTTTGGGCAAAGTAAAGACAACAAATTTTCTTGATGCTCCTGGGAATCACCTACTCTGCACTGCGTGACCAGCTGCGTGGAAAGAACAGATTAATTTCTACAGTTCTGTGGCAGTTTGCAACATTTTGCGTTTGAAATATGTAATATACCTTTTATAGGTTAATACATCTATTGTAGATTCATGATTGCTAGAGCTATTCCAGTATTATGTCTCTGGCATTAGTATTTATACTTCGAATATGAACATACGCATGTTTTCATGGGTTTGGTGGCAATTGGTAGTGGTAACATAAATCATGGCAATTATTAAAGTATTAACACAATAAAAACAAAACATTCTCTAACTTGATTAATATCATTGTAATCGCATTGTCTTGCCAATAGTATGATAATTTGTTAGGAAAAAGGTTCACCTTTATAGCAATCAATATGAACATGCATCTTGGTATTACACGATATCGTACACAATTCAAAAGAAACGTTATTCTCTTTGGTAACTTGCATGGTTTGCGTAAAGCTGCTGCAAACTGAATTTTCTGAGTGTAGAGATTTGCCAAAAACTGAACTCTTATTTCGCCACTTTCTATAAATACATTCATTTCAGCGTAGAAGTCGATAACTTGCATGGCTTTCTGTCCCCGACCTTATAAACTATTTGCTTCGGCACAGAATACAGTAAGTTGGTAACGCCTGAACTAAAGCATTAATCCCCTTATGCTTTGAGAGTTGACCTCACTGTTTATTAGTATCCTCATGAACGCATCGTTAGATCTGCTTATTTGAATATCCTCTCTCTCTCTCTCTCTCACTCACTCTCTCTCTCTTTTATTATGTTGCTAAAAGCGAATTATTTAGTAATAGGACAATTTTCACACTAAGCCATGTATCCTCAATTTTTCCCCTCTTTTCCACCTTCAACTTCGTTCTCGCATAAGACAAATTTTCAATATAATACTCTTTGACTTAATTTCGGGATCATATTCTAAATTCACATGACCCTCTATTACATATTTGATAGGTATACATATAGGTTATGCAACGGAGTATGACACATTGCACACGGCGACCTACATAGCTCTATTGTGGCTAGCACGCCCTAAGAAGAAGGGATGAAGTGATGCGACCACAGGTGGCTATAGCCCAAGCTCAGACAGGCCACAGAGCCCCGCGGAAGTCCCTAACAGTTCCAAACTCGAAGACGTCCAACTACTGGAGCTGCCTAGAGAGGGCGATGAATGACTTATCTTACAAGCAACCCTCTAGTGTCCTTGGAGGTATTCTTTCCTTTGAGCAAACATCCATGTATCCGCACGCCATGCACAGCAGAAACAGAAGGAAACTGAATGAAAGGGAAATGTGGTTAAGGATAAAAGCAAAACTACCCTGGAATTCACCTATCGACCAGAGAAAACACAAAAACAGTAGTCGTTTGACGGGAACCTAACCTGAGATCTCCCGAATGTCAACCAAACACGTTACCGTGGAGCCATTTCGCTGGGCAGTGCATTCTTTAAGATATAAATACTTCACGTTCAATGTCTAAGTCAATTAAATACTGTCAAGAAGTGAACCTGAGTCTACTGCATCTTTATCTCCAAGTAAAGGGAACATTTATTTTGTCACATTTCCTGAGGCAACATGCTGCGTGGGTGTAAACTTTGTATTCACCGTGGAAATATAAACAGACATAAAGGTAGTTGTAGAGAGCATCCAGCTGTTGTTATGGTTTTGTAGGCAAGAGGAAGGCGAACCCCGTCGCTTGTGTTTTACCTGTCCTATCATCTTTGTTGCTTTTTCTGGTCACTTTACCAACCGAGTCTAGAGGAGAGATTTAACATATCTGCTTTCTAATGCCTAACTACCAACAACTGTAGCACTTCTGATACTCGTATACACAAATAGCTTTGCAATGTTAAACATATATGTACTCTTGTTCCTCAAGAATTATTTGCATTAAGTAATGAAATCCACCACCAAAATTTTGGGCCAAGATTGGAATTTTCAGAAATGAAAATAATTTCCAAGTGTGTCAGAAATTAAAAAAAAAATATATTTGTCATTAAAAAATTATGAATTATAAGTTTTGTATCGCTTGGCACTGCGCACCGTTAAAA
Source organism: Hymenopus coronatus (assembly GCA_030762935.1). Taxonomy (NCBI): domain Eukaryota; kingdom Metazoa; phylum Arthropoda; class Insecta; order Mantodea; family Hymenopodidae; genus Hymenopus; species Hymenopus coronatus. Next base: position 92,910,984 of record CM060900.1, on the reverse strand, counting down.
TGCCAATTAACTGGAGCTATAAACGGACAGGTGCATGCTTATTAATAGCCTCGACAACTTTAAACCTTGTTTTCGCGCAAACGTTTTACTTTCTATAAACGTAGTGTATAGAGAATATATTGTAATGCACTCAAAAATTCGATACAAAGATTTCACCGGAAATACATATTTTGGGTTCCCCTGAATAAAAAAAAAAGCATTTTTAGAAAACGGTTCTCGTGTGTGTGTGTGTGTGTGTGTGTGTTTGTGGATAGAATAGCTCAAAAACAAAAAGACCGTTAAATACCAAACTTGGTATTTAATTTTGGTATCTTCCAAGAATGCGACACGAAGACTTTCAAGAAAATTCCTCCAACCTCAACTACCCTTTACATGAAACTTTTTTCGAAAATTTCGATTTTCTCAAAAATGGCTCTAAGGATTTTGATTAAAACTATTGTATACTAAAGATATTTACCTGCAAAATAAAATGTATATCTTGAATTTTCTGGGAATAGCCTCTAAAGACTACTTTATTCTGGATGAAAATTACAGAATTTTACATAACTGATAAACTGTAAGAGATAGACAAAATCTAACTTAACAGAAAATGTAGAGCTCGTTATAACACACAATTTATGTTATATACACTTTTTTCAGGGAGTTAATCCTTTTTTATTTACTGCTTGTTAGTGGTTTTAGCTTTAAAATACTTCTATCTTTCTCCTACGGGAATTTTTCAACTCCTATCCATACAAGCAAAGGGACTTCAGTCACATAGCAATCAGTTTTTGACTATAGCTTTAGCCTATGGTACTCCCGTATTTCCCTTCTACTTGCATGGAAGCAAGTAATGAGACCATTTCTGCTAATTTTTACTCGGTTGGCATAAAGTAAATAGCAGTATAAACTTTTTAACAATATTTTGTTGCAGGGATGTAGAGAAAGTCATGTGAATGCAACACATAAGATTTTTTCAATATTGTTCCTTACTCGAAGTGCTCCACACGATGAAATTTTATACTAATGGGTTTCAAAATACTTTAACTGTCTCTCAAATGTGCCTTAAAGAAAATTACTTTTCCGAAATAATATTCCGATATTGAGAGCTAACCTATTTTCTTTTAAAAAGTCGAAAGTTTTAGAGTACAAAAGCTAATAATTTTGTACAATAATTAGGGGTTAATATAAAACATCTAATATGGCAGATACATTTTAAGTCAATGTACTCTAAAACTTAAACTTCTTATAGGAACATTTTAAAAAATACATCGTGTGATTATTTTTATTAGAACAATGAATAAATACTTATTTAAAACAACATGCAGGCTAGAATTTCGAAACTTGATATATAATAAATAACATGATTTTGAGTAAGATAATTTGCACACTGTGGATTTCCCAAGCTTCACAGATGCATTGCCTTCAAGGGAAATCCGCTGATTTCATGACTAGGACCGAGTTTATCTTGAAAATTCTCCGTTGTTTAGAACCACAGACTGTTTATACAAATGCTTATTGAATTAAATATACCAATTTTATAGTGCCTATAATCGCTTATTTTCATAGTTTTCTTAGCTTAATGATCTATTTTGTGAGAAATTTTATCAAGGCTTTTGGCTTTAATAATAACATTTTTTATTAGTGGTTGTGTATTAATATGCTAATCTTACTATTTTAATTAATATTTCTTTAATAATTTAATTCTCAAAATTATGGCATTATTTCGTAAAACTGTGAGACCATTCTCTTTAATGTACTTTGAGAGGTAGTATAAAATGCTTGAAACCAAAAAATTGTGGAGCATTTTGAGAATGGAAAATTGTTAGAAAATAGCTTGCGAGAAAACAAGCTTTTTTAGTGGGACTACCTGTTAATGTACCTGGGACTGCATAATTTATGCTTCATTTAATTTGTAGTTTAAGTAAACCAAGTGGGAAACACGATATATTTTCTTAAAGGATAGAATTCATATTATTTTATTAAGAAAATATGTTTTGAATTTGTCACACTTTTTGTCAAATTTCACAGAAGAGACAATTTTGACTATACATAAATCTGTATACATTGGAATGCGAACACGATGAGCAGAGTAGTGACGTAATCTACACAATTACAATACTAAATCCAATTACATCTTGATAGAACCATCAGTAAGGTTATCAAAATCAAAATATTCATTTAATGCTATGTCTATAAGCTAACCAACAAACTATCTAAGGAGCACACATGTCATTAATTTACCAAGGTTTAGCAGACAACATATGGAGATGGCCAGCAGAAACCCGTTTTATAAAATGGAAGAATTCAGCGATCAAGTAGGAACCATGATGTTATAAACTATGTTTAATACATTGCTTCATACTGACTACACCAATACATACATATATTTTGTAAGTTTGCGATTGTATATACATCAGTAAATCAATAAACTCTGAAACAGATGAAATGGAATGACGGGAATTAGAAATAGACAGGAAATCCGTGGTGCAAGGAAACCACCACGGCATTCACCTACTGATGCGGGGAAACTACTAAAAAGTCTTGTGTTCTGACTTTCACTATCTGTTCTGCAAACAAACTATGCTTACAAACGATAATTCTTTTATCTATATAATGCTAATCAAGATAAATATTACTGGAAGTGGTGCTATTACTTAATTACTTATAAGTAGAAGGGAATACACTAGGCTAAAGCGACAGTCAAATCTAATAATAGCTGTCGCTATGCGATTATCGATGAAATTCGGTTCTCTCTCCATGGACAGGAGTAAAACAAAAGAGATATGAAACAGATTAGAGCTTCCCGTTTGAGAAAAGTATTTTAAAATTGAAACCGATAACAGGGAATATCTCTGAAATGGTTAACTCCAGGAAAAGACTGCAATATGGCATGAATTGCCTTTTTTTTTTCTTCCCCTTTTCCCCCCAGATCTACAGTTTCGTAGTTAATGGTCTATCTCTTACATTTTACCAGCTATTCGAAAGCCATTCAGAATGAACAGGACTTTAGGGGCAATTCCCAAGAAATACAGGATATACATTTTATTTTCCAGGTAAACATCTTAAGTATACGGCATTTTAATCTAAATTGTTAGCCATTTTGTTTAGAAAATCGAAAATTTCGAACAATTTTCCGTGTGAAGTGTAGTTTGCGTTGGGGGGGGGATCCCTGTAAACCTTCATACGTGCTAGAGGAAGCAAAACGCTTGTTCAGAGCGGCCGGTCCGACGGGAATAAAATCCATCCCGGAATGTGCGTCTCGCACATTAGTACGGAACCATCTCGTAACTACATATAAGCCTATAACAGAATATAAAATTGAAATCCTGTAGATTGCCATTGTAGTCTACTTCTAATGCTAGAGAGAGAAAATTGTATGCATGTATATCTGTAACGTATGTGTGTCTAAGTATGTGTATGTAAAAAGTGTTTGTTAGTATTTAAAAAAATGTGCGTGAGCGCGCGGGTGTTAGTGAGTGTGTGTGTGTGTGTGTGTGTGTGTGTGTGTGTGTAAGTATGGGTTATGTAAGGTCTAAAGCCACTCAACCGATTTTGGTCACTCTTTCACCACTAAAAAGCCGTTCTGAAGGGCACGAGTTATAAAATATTTTTTTAATTTCAATTCATAAACAACTAAGGTTCTAAAAAGGATATACATCCTATATACTAGAATAAGAACACATAAGAGTTATAAAAGAGGATAATGTTGAGTGTTCTTCTAGAATGCCCAGAATAGAAATGACTTTATTTATTTCTTATTACAAGAAAATGCATGTGTGCTACGAATATACTTCAGTCCAAACAATGTGTGTGCGCGCGCATGTGCCAGTAAACAATGCTAACTCAAAAAATAAGCATCGGTTAATGCCAAACTTGGTATTTCAGTTGAGTAACCTCAAAGATGCGACACGAAGACTTTGAAGAAAATCCCTAACCCCAAACTACCCCTTACATAGAACATTTTTGAAACTGTTCTATTTTCTCAAAAGCTGCTCTTTACTCGTATTTTGATTAATGTATACCATATAGTGATTATATTTACATGAAAAATAAGAAATATATTTGTAAGTTTTTGGTAATAGACTGTGAAATCCCCTTTTTTAATATTTTGAACATAGGTAAAGAAGGTATTGTATTTCACGGAAAATTTTGAAACGATGATTTCAAAAAAGAATTTTTAGAAAAATGACTGTGTGAGCGTGGAGAGCATAACCCAAAAACGAAAAGTAGGCTATATACTAAACTTGGTATTTAAGTTTAATCTCTCCCAAGGAAGCGACACAAGTTTCAAAAAATCTTCCTCACCCCACACTACCCTTTACATTGAACATTTTTCAAAATTTTCGATGTTCTAAAACCTGGCAATTTTTTATGAAATTGTTGTATATTAAAATTGTTTACGTGGCAAATAAGGCGTAGAACCTGAATTTCTTGGGAATAACCCCTGAAGTCCTCTTCATTCTGGAGGAATTTTGAATAACTGGTAAATCTTAAGATATTGACAGAACCTTATGTAAATCTGGTTAAAACATAAAATGTTTGTAATTTACTGGTTTTTTATGCAGAGCTAACCATTTCCGAGACATTCTCTGTTGTTAGTTTCAATTTTAACTACTAAAGACTCTTGTCAAACGTGTAGGTTTAATCCGTTTATCTGCTTTCGCTGCTGGCCATGGAAAAAGAAAAAAAAAATCAATGTCAGCCGCATAGCGACAGCTTTTAAATGATTTGACTGTCGCTTTAGCCTAGTGTATTCCGTCATTTCCCTTCTACTTATAAGAAACTAAGAAATAAGACCATTTTTCGTGATGTTTACTTTGGTTAGGATTATGTAGATAAAAGAAATATCTCTTGTAAGAATAATTTTTTGCAGAACAGATAGATAAGTCTTGTGAATGGAACACATGCGATTTTTCATCCTTTGTTATAACAGTGACATACTCCGAAGGTTTTCTTCGTCTCATTTGGCACTGTAGGTATTTTGATTGCATTACAAGTGCTTAGAAAAATAATGGCATTGGATACCCAAGAGCAGAAAAAGCTCTTGGTATTCGGAACACGGTGCGACTGCGGATGTAGACAGCCCAATATGTCCGCCGGGTGCAGACATTGGCTGGAACGGATATTTATTGCCAGGGGTACATACTTCCCCACCAACAAAGTCTGCTCATAATTCATTTTGGTATTAACCATCAATGTATACTTGTGCGGCGGTTTCGGATGCTTCAGCCAAATATAACCTGTCAAGTAAACGGCAATTTGCACACGGTCTTCAGCTCTCATTTCTCGCGTGAAGAGAACGTTTTACGGCCCAATGGCTAAATGGACAATTTAACACATGCGTCGTGCTACATTCAGACATTAATAGCCAAAAATTCTACCCTTGGTCAAAATTAATGGAACGGAAATCCTACACATCAGCTGTCAGACTATGCAGACTGGAAGAACCATCACCAAATGCATTCATTGAGTTTGAATAAAAATGATCTGATGTGTTTCACTCACGTAACTTTCTCTAGTCACTCTACAAAAGATTATTCTTTTATCTACATCATGCTAACCGAGATAAACATCAGTAGAATTGGCTTTATTATTTGCTTCCTTGTAAATAGGAGGGAAATAAGGGAGTACAATAGGATGATGCCATAGTCTTTTTAAAAACTGGTCGCTATGTGAAACAATTGAAATTCATTCTCCTGCAGTAAACTAAAACAAAGATGACTTCAAGCGTAGTTTATAATGTAAGATTTTAATACATTTTATATGATTTTTAGAAAATTATGAGAGTTACGTACTTTATTTTTAAGGAAAATGTTAACTCCTACAAAAAAAATGTTCTAAGAAGTGCTACGGAATTGAAGGAAAAGTAAAAAAAAACTGAAGTTTCAAAACTTCTCTAAGGTATTGAACTAGATTTTAATGATTTAATTAATTTATTTGAAAGTTACATAAATAAAGCCTGAAAATCCTTAACTTGATAAATTCAGATCCTTCTGTTCAAATTCTGCTTTGCGAATAACTTTTCGAAAATATCGTTTTGTACTCCCTTGACTGTTAACACTACCTAATATACTACGAAGAGTAGATACACGCAGTCTTCCATTTGGACTGACTCAGAGGGCACTGACGAAGAATAATCACGCTATAAGAATTTGAAAATGAACACAACATATTCTTTGAAGTAGTAAACCTAATATGCGAATATATCTTAAGGAGTTAAAGACTGCTAAACACAAGAACCGTAGTTTGCGTTTGTAAAATCTGCTATATTGAATTTTAGGCAATTTTATGATTTAATCTTCATTAGTAAAGGACACCTTTTTGAGGTCAAAGCTCATGCGTAAGTAATTTGAAACTGTGAGTAATATCCAGGTCATTTTTAGGATATACTGCATCGTTTAAACACAGCACAAAGCAATTTTCAGCATTTTCCAATGAGGCACAAAGATTTGTCATGGAATAATGAGCCGTTTAGTGTCGAGTTTTGAAGCGATGCTTGGTTTCCCCTACAGAATGTATTAACTCCAAAAACCGAAAGGAGTTTAAATAACAACATAGGAATAGAAAACGAACGAGATATTGATGTAAAATTGTAGTGAGAGGATAACAAAGGAGACCTGCCTTAAAAAGTGGAAAGCATTCAGAGCAGAAGCGTCAGGATATGTTTACATAAGAGGACTCTGCCCCTAAATATGTGTAAGTTACTGATGAAATGTAGAATTTTCATTTAAGAATCTAACTATAGGAATTAATGTGAATTTTATACTGTAAAGCAAGGGAATGAAAATTAACATAGAAACATTTAAAACCTATTACTGGTTTATAGTTCCAAACTTCTAAAAAGCAGCTAAATTTAATCTATTCATGTAAACCTTAAATTGTTTTCCAAACCTGTAGTAGTTTAAAACACAGTACATTACTGAAAACATTGACTGAGCGAGAACGTGTAATATGTTGAGGATATTCAGTTAAAAGCATGAGCTCATGCTCTAAGATGTCTCAACTGCCCATTTCATTCACTAACTACTGTAAGGCAAGAACATATAGAACTTAAGACAACATCTTCAAATGTCAGAGCATAGTGCACTGGTATATTCCATCGGGATATAAAACAGTGGTTTATGTTGGTAATGGGAAGTTAAAACACATCAATGCCGCCCTTATGTAGCTCTAGCAACTGCCTTGTGCTAATGGCAACCCACACGTAATCTTTGCGTTACACGGTTATTCGAGTAAGTTCAAGGTATCTAGAAGGTAATATGTTAAATTGTGATGACTGATGAACTTTAATCAATGTCAGGACTAGTCAAGCGTATGTTTAATTGCATTTTCTGTGGTTTTTCAGAAATTGACAACACACGAATGGTTCAATCCCTTCCACGTATTCGAAATAATAACAACAATAATGAGTTTATTTTTATTATTATATACTTTTATTATTTTACTATCATATCTCTTTTGGATATTAGGCTTTCAAATTAGTCACATTTGCAGTCATATAGCTGCAAAAACTGCAAATACCAACGTAAATTACAAACACGCAGATATTATCCTATGCTACGGAATTTAAGATTATTAAATAACAAAACATAACAAGAGAGGTAATGGGACAGTAACTGGGTTGCTGTGGAATGTACTTCCAAGATACTCTTTGAAAATCTACAAATATAACCCAGTTCAGCACCTGGAGTGGGCTACAAAAAGAAGCCACAATTTGAAACCCAGCCTGCAAAGTTTACTGCATGCTTTGATGTACCAGTTTGAAGAACACTACAGCTTATTTCCATTTCAGGAAGTTGGTTTCAAAATGTGAAGATTTTCTAGTTCAAGAAATTTGGAAAACTGAAAGCCACAAGGATCATACGCGTAATTAAGGCATTTTGTTCTGTTTTTTTTTTTTCAATTAATATTTTGCAGTAAAAATGTACGATAGTTCCATTGTCTTATATAGCGCATTTATGAAGTGAAGTTATATTATTCTCTGTGGAGCTTCTAGGAACCAAGATGTTGACGTGTGCACATGATGAAACCCACCTTGCTCTTCCTGTCAAACAATTTCTTAAACAGCAACATTTACGAAAATGTACGATACATGGTAGAGGAAGATATAACAGCGGTTACTAGGCGGGTAACCAACTGTTTCCGGGCCAGAGACAATGAAATGTATGCTGCCAAAGTATAAAATTCATAAAAGAAGGAACAACAAGAAATTACTAAAAATTAAACACACAAAAATCAGTTTATTGACACACACACTAACCTAGATATAACACAGCGCAGTGGTGGCCTCGCTAGCATGCTTGGTGATACCAGTGAATATTAATACAACCAAAATACAGGAAAATCAGTTTATTTACACACACTGACCTAAACCTAACACAGCGCTTGCTCGCTTCCCTCGCATGCTTTGGTATAACCAGTGAAAATTATTATCTAAGAATAGAAAAATCATTTATTTTCACATATTAACCTAGACCTAACAAGGCGCTTAGCTCTAGTTCTATAGTACTTTAATGGCTAGTGATAATTTGTATTCAAATGCCAATATGCCAACTATGATTGGAACGATGGCAGTCCAATAGTGAAACAATAGAAATTGTTGTAACAAACCAAAGCAATCTAATTACTTGTGGTATATTTCAATATAAATCGCGTGTTTTGTTCAACCCTAAAGACCAAAACAGGACTTGAGGAATTCTTAAAGCTTTGTAATAGGATATTACGGTGAGTAAAAGTGAAGAAATAATAATTTCATACACTTGATGGTAGCTTAAGTGGTGTAAACAAAGTATATTTAAACTCTTATTTAATAATAGTTAATAATTATAACACATAGGCGCTATAGTCCGAGCCTGCCAACCCGACTGTCTGTCTCAGGCCCACGTACGCACCGCACCTTAGAGGTGGACGATCATCCAACCGATACGGTGGTAGATGGGGCCCGCATGCCCTTGTCGAAATGTCGGGACCGCTGTCTATTGCAGCTCCTTGATTTCCTCACCATCCTAGGTGGGTCATAGGTGCTATACCCAGGACATCAAATCCGCATCCCGATGGGTGCACACTTTGTGGTCAGGAACCAGACCTCCGCACCTCGGCGCAAAATTTTCTTTAGCCATATTTTGATTATATTACTTTATTTAAACAACTTCGTTATAGAATTAAAAACTAAACAGTGTCATTATTTCTTTCCTAATATATAATTTTATTTGCTGAGCCTCTTTAGTTGGTTTGAATATGTAAACATACTGATATGGTTAGCATAAAATCTGACTTTCACTACATCTCCAAATATGGAGAGCAACTAAGAAATGGCAAAAGTGGACAGGTATTAAAATTCATAAACATCTCTCAGCTTGGCAGGTATCTAGGAAATTAATACCAGCAGGTTTTAAGGATTTCTAAATCTCTGAACTTTGTATTGAGCGGCTGTTTGTCAATATTCAAACAAAATTACAGGTCACCAAGCATATTATTTTCACCGTTGATGTCCTTCGTTACGTGACGTGCTACTAACCGTTTTGAAGATATCAGATCGCCTATAATAGTTATGATAATAATCCTTTCCAAGGTGTCAGAGAAGGGGATAGAAGATTACAGTTATTTTTAATGCAGCGGCCATGAAGGTGTCATTACGTTCCTAATTACCTGTTATAAATATGTAACATCCAGACTGGCACTCATTTAGTGCCATGAAAAGCTTTGGTGTGGAAGTGCCAGTGGCAGTGAGGGTATCCTTTAAGATACCGAGTATAATCGCTTTAAACAACATCGAACTAACCTAACAGGCCACGAATCCCATGTGCCTTAAATTAAGAATCGTAAGATTGCCTTGAGATGCTGTTACCTGAGTTGAAATAAATTCTTTCTCACGTTGCTTTGTTCATTTTCTTTTAATTACCGAAGACATCAGATTCAGAGTTATTATATGATAATGGTGCATGAAACAGACAGCATCTAGAAGATCGTTTGAAAATATTAACAAACAATTTGAATAAGTATTTTCATCTAATAGAGTGACTCCATTAAATCCAGAAACACCCCACATATATAGAAAGCGCGCGAGTGTTTTAATTTGAAATTGTTGTGAACACTAGTTGCTACAAAATCTCTTATGTGTTACACTTACATGGCTTTCTCCACACAACTACACTTACAAAGCTTATTCCTTTATCTCTCTTCGTCCTCCGAGATCTAGGGATACCATAATAGCCTCTGGCTACTAAGATCGCGGGTTCAAACCTGGCGGGGGGGCAATGGATTCTTTTCGAGTGTAAAAATCTTTAGCATGACATCATTCGGAAAGGAAGTAAAATGGTTGTCTCATGCAGTAGATTTACGGCACGTAAAAGAACTTCCAGCCTGATAAAGAGATCTCTGAGCAAAATTAAGCGACCTTACTCTCCCGTTATAAAATGGGACGCTGAGAACCAAAGCAGATAAAGAGCATACGTAAAAACTTATTTTAATTTTAATTTTATCAACTTCATTCTAGTTGATATAAACATTAACAGGTGGCCTTAAGTTCTTATTTCCTTTAGGTATAAGAGGAATAAGGGAAGATATTAGGCTAAAGCGGTAGGCAAATGTCTTAAAAGCCGGTCGCTATGTGGTGGTATTGAAATGAGGTTGTTTTCTTTGCATGGCCTGGAGTAAGAAGAAAAAAACGAATTATTTGCCACTTAAGAAACGTTTAGGTAATGTAAAAATTAATATGCTAAAAGGAATATTTCTGAAATTGTTAACTCCACAAAAAATGTATATAACGTAAATTGTGTGTTTTGACAAAATATACATTTATGGTGTGGTAAGCTTTGTCTCTCTCTTACGGTTTAACAGTTATACAAATGTCATTCAAAATGAATAGTACTTTAGAGGTCATTCCCAGAGAATTCAACATATACATTTAATTTGACATCAAAATACCCTAAACATCATGTATTTGAACCAAAGTTGTTAGCCATTTTTAGAAAAACTAAAATTTTCTAAAAAGTTACCATGTAATGGGTAGTTGCAGTGACAATATTTTCTTGAAAATCTTGTCACATCCTAAAATTATCGAAAACTAAAATATTATGTTTGGTATTTAACGGATTTTTCGTTTTGAGTAATACTGTTCCGAGACACACTGGCTCTTTTATTATTATTTTCTTTTATTCAAGGTACCTAAGGTAAACATTTCCGGATAAATTCCAACATCAAATTTTTAATGGAGTACAATAATTTCACTACTTTCTTTATGAAATAAAAAAAGTAATTTTACATGTTAGCTCTCCACTTGAATGGAAAACGCGCCAAAACCAAAGAAACACGAAATAATATTTCCCTAACACTATGTGGCACACGCAACGTTAATATTTACAGGCATTTTCAAAATGTGATTGAATTCATTGAAAACGCAGACGAAAACTCGGTTGAGTTTCAACTCCCAAAGGATTCAATGTACACTGACGTGCATAAAATGTGGCTCATAATGAAACACGTATGTTTATGTTGGTAATGACAAAACCAACTCCACATCCGCCAGCGTAGCCACCTCTGTTTGACTATAATTTCATCCACTCGTTTGCGAGAGTAAGATAAACAATATTTTGCTTGTTAACGACGATGTAATTTTTCAGGATTATATCAGCGTTGTGGGTGTGTCGGAATTTTGTCCTGCAGAAGTTCTTTTACACGACAGTAAATCTAGCGACATGGGTCTGGTACTATTAAGCATACTTAAAAATCATCGGTCTAGAAGAGTTTGAGCCCACGACCTTAGGACCGGAAGCAGCCTGGGACACCCAACCGCAAGTTTTTCTTCTCCACAATATGCCGTAAAGTAATGTAGCAAGTTGTCCATGTTCTTACTAGCGGAGTAATTTTAAAGGAATGCTTCATTGAATTTTAGCACACGATAAAAATACAATACGATAAAAACTAGAAATAATGTCTCTGAATAAACCTCTCACAAATATCACAACTGTAGTCCAGATTACCGACATATGCAAACAATTAGGTTTCGGAGATGACCATAGGTTAAGATAGCTTTTGGTAGACTCATATGTTATCTACAAGCGAGCCGAGAGGTGAGAGCCAGAGATCTGGTGCGCTACTGAGTTGTGCTATACGTTTAGGCGAGCACAGAAGTAAGTATACAGTTCTATAGTAAACATACTTTATAACAGTGTATAAAGAACATGATCCAAATAAATCTGTAACAATCCGTTTCATATTGATTTACACCCATGAAGGAATATTGTAATGGATTGCAATATATTTTGAATATATCAAAAACAAAACGTATTTTATTGGACTACCTTCAGAACATGTAGGGGGTAGAGCATGTTAAGAGCGGAGAACACCTTGGCAACTGCAACCCGGTACGGATCTATTGCAGCCTACCGGGGGAAAGAGTTGATAGGAAGGAAAACCACAGGCCAGCACACAGGAAGCGACGGAGCTAAGGGCAGAGACGCACGAAAGTCCCTAACAGTCGCTAGATGGCAGCCCTGGCGCGTCAAGGAGGTAATACAGCACTGGGAGGCCGAAACGGAGCCTCTATAACGCCACCTAGCCTTAACCAGCGCAAAAAGCTGACAGAGTGTTTCACTCGCAGCAAACAGGCGTGCCATCTGCTTGCAAAGACTCAAACCGAAATAGGGAAATGAAATGAAGGAATGAAAGGGAAAGGAACTGTGGTAGATTTACTGCACCCTAGCATTCGCCTAAGCGGTCCCAGGAAAACCACGGAAAAACCCTTGCTAACGTTTTGCATGCTTTTCAACATAATCACCGAAAAAATTGAGACATTCATCGTACCTGTGCACAAGCTTTGCAATACCAAGCTTTCAAATGAGCATTGACGTCCTTTTGAAGATCTTTGTTGGTTTGAAAGTGCTGCTCTCCTAGTCACATCTTCAGTTCAGGGAAAAGGTGAAAGTCGCTGGGTGGTCAGGACTGTAGGGCGGACGATCGAAAATGTCCCATTGAAATTGCTCAAGGAGCCGATGGGTCGTGCCAGCAGTGTGTGGACGAGCGTTGTCATGGATCAACACAACTCCTGAGCGCTTCAACGAATTAAATGACTCCACCACAGCTGTGAACTCCGTTTGCGCGATTTAGTCAGTAAGCTGTCAGCTTCATTTCGTGATTAAGCGCCTTTTACTTTTTCTAGCGTGTATGTACAACGTACATAGTAAATAGAAAGGGTTATGTATTCTACCCAAAAATTTGATACTGAGATTTCACCGGAAATATCTGAATAAAAAAAATTAGAATAAGGTCAGTGTATGTGTGTGAGTTTGTGTGGATAGTATAATTTGTAAGCAAAAGGTCCGTTAAATACCAACCTTGGTATTTATATTTAATATCCTCAAGGGTGTGACACGAAGATTTTAAAGAGAATTTTCTTACTCCAAACTATACTTTAGGTGGTAAATATTTCCCAAAAAAAATTGATTTTGTAGAAATGGCCTCAAACGATTTTGATTAAAACGCCATATATTGAAAGATATTTACATAACAAATATAAATGTATATATTGAATGCCTGGGAATACCCTTGAAGTCCTTTTCATTCTGAATGACTTGTTCATAACTGGTAGACCGTAGACAAAAACGTACAGCACAAAACATGTAGATTTGGTCAAAATACAAAATTGATATCCTTTACAATTTTACTGTGGAGCTAACCGTTCTCTGTTCATTTGTTTCAATTTTAAAATATTTTTCTCAAACAGGAAGTCGTCCGTGTCTTTGTTTTACTCTTGTCCATGCAAGGAAGCGAATTTAATGACAATCGCATAGTGACAACTTTTAAGATATTTTATTATCACTTTAGCACAGTGTATTCCCTTAGTTCAGTTCTACTTATAAGGAATTAGGTAATAAGACAACTCTCTAACGGTAATCTCGATTAATATGGAGTAAAAAGGAGAATAATTTTTATAATAAGTTTGTTTTTAAAACAGGTAGAGAAAGTCATGTGACTGGAACACATAAGGATTTTTAGGATACGTTTTGTTTTGCTCTAATTAAAAAGGTAGAATTATACATAGAAATATAAAGCAATTTTTTTAATTAAATGGCTAGAAAAAATCATGTTTACTCTATTTTACTGGAGTTTATTACATTGTAACCGAACAGTATGGTTCAAGTGAAGCAAAACTGAATTCTATTTACAGACACACTATCACACAAACAGACCTTTTCGTAAAAATACCTATTTTTTTATTCGAGGGTCTGAAAGCATACATTTCCGTTGAATTTTTGGTATCGAATATTTGGGCGGAATAGAACACTTTCTTTACCTTCAATGTACATTATACACGCGTACTAGAGAAATGAATATTTTTTATTCTTCACACAAGCCATGTGTAGGAAAGAAGGTGGAAAGTTTTAGAGTTAGACTGAAAAATGTAATGCCATAGCCGGGATTTGAACCACGGATCCTCCGGTCTTTCGCCGGTTGCTTTAACCTCTGAGCTACCATAACAAAATGCCGGCACAGAATTATATTTCTCACGTATTATGGCATGTTGAGAACTTTAATGGCGAAAAACCGCAACAACAACAAAAAAAAGCACATAATTATAGTAATCAACAAACTAAAGCTAATCCATGACCAACATCAAAATTCTATTCATTATTATAACTTTCTGCAGTACTTTAGGGAAATTTTTCAGAGCTCTAGCTGTACTTTTTTGGGAGAAGATAAACAAAATAACAAAAAGTTAATCTGAGAAAAATGGGCTTAAAGTTTGATATAGAATCATTTAACCAACTCTTCCAAATGACTTCCAAAATACTGTTGCATCCACTCTAGGAGAATAAAACTTGAACAAATATGTATTTTAAGATATTCTACATATGACTAAAATCGCCATAAAAAACAAAAAAAAAAAACACCTTAATTATAGTCAAATTTTATTTTTATTTCGTGAACAGTCACAGTAGTAGAGCCGAGAACAGGTACCTTCAATGGACTAATCTCTCCTGAAGCCCTGAAGTTCGACTGTGGGCTAGGGGAGCAACTGCTACAGTGGCGGAACCAAGAATTTGTAAACTTCTATTTTCGATATAGATAAAGCTGAACTGAAATTTTTGAATAATTCCACTTTCACTGTTATTTATACAATCATGAGAGCAATATATCTTCTTACTATTGCTAGAAAATTCAACTAGATGAATAAAAACACAGTAAGCATATTATATATTAGATATAACTCGCTAATGAAAGTACATATTTTGACAATTCGGGAATTCGCCCTGATTTTTGCAGTTTTCTGTGATCAGCCAGCTTTTCTCTGTTGTTTGCAGGGTTCATCACTTAATTGACTACTATGATGTGATTTTTCAAGCTTCATTAAGGAAAACACTCTTACACACAAAGGTTTTTTTCAAGCATGCACAAAATTCTTGCAACGAGATTGCAGAGCTCAGGTCTCCTTTCTTGTGGAACGAAAGTGTAGAAATGGTTTACACAGTTCCTGTTCTATATTTATCCTTTGACTAAATGTCAGTTTGTAAATATATTATTTCTAACTTTAGTTCAACATGTCGAGGGTATAGCAGCCATCACAACTACAAAACAATACATGGCACCAATAGACTGGAGTTTGTAACCATGCTGTTCATAGTGCGGCTGGAAACAGCCCTGCACGCCCTCAAGCGACCTAGACTACCAAGAGTTTAGAAGATTGATGCGAGATGAGAAATGTTTAAATTTGTTAGCTCAAGAACCAGGAAAAGACTAATTTAACACCACATACTCGTTATATCTGTTATAAAAGCCATTATACAATGGAATAGTTTCAGACATTTGGGAAGTGAAATATCAATATATAAAACAAATAAAGACTTGGAAAGTAATCTACAACAGTATAAACGGATTTATAAAAAGATATTTGAGGGAGAAAACGAATAAAGAAATTCAAATAAGACTACATAACAAACTCAAAACCCTCCCTGATGTATGGAAGTGAGACTTGGGTGCTAAGAAGTAGTGATAAATATCGAATTGAAGCAGCCGAAATGAGATTTTTAAGATCTATATTAGGAATGAGCCTTAGAGACCAAAGAAGCAGCCGAGAAATAAGAGCGGAATTGAACATTGCTGGAAGAAGTGTCAGAAGAGATGGCACCAGCATATACAAAGAATGTCCCCTGATCGTCTGCCATGGCAAGGATATTCTTATCTAGTAGGAAGACAGGATATAGAACGGCCCAAAAAGAGATGGAAGCAGCAGTTCATCTAAAACTTTGGCTTCGGAACGGGAATAAACCTAATCCATGCTCTGGAAGAAGAAGAAGAAATCCATTATATTTGCCAAAAATGAGTCAATTCGTAGAAATCCACTCCCCAGCTTGACGAATTTAATATTGCAGTGCTCATGGTAAACTGTAGGACTAAAATACGAATAAAAGAAAATGAGGGAGCTCCCTCCTGAAAATATATTCCCTTTGTTAAACACGGTTTTTCGGGCACTTACCCAAATCACATTTTTTCAGGAATGAATACACTTCCGGAGATTGCACCTTTACTTTTCGGGATATGTACCTCTGTGTTTTTAGTAAAATCGAAACAATTTCTATCCAGATTTTACGTTGCATTCCCTTCAAATGACTTCTCATAAAAATTGACATTGTTTTCGGATTCTACCTAATGAAGTATACATGGGAGTTTGCTTCCAAAAAATCTAATTTGTTCCATTCACACGTAGTTTCATTACTGTTCTGTAAACAAAATATTCTTACAAAAGATTACTCTTTTATCTAAATGTTGCTAATCGAGATAAACATTATTAGAAATTCGATAGGTAGAGTCAGATTGAAAAATTCAATGCCGTGGCCGGGATTTGAACCACGGATCTCCCAATCTCTAGCCGGTTCTCTTCCACTGAGCTATCATGGCAATAAGCCGCAATAGCATTGAATTTCGCAACTGACTCGCACGTTTCGCGGTAAACCACAAAGTGATCTCAAATTACTTTGAGATGACAGCCCCAATGGCGACTTAAAATGTTGCAAGTACTTTGAGTCCCAGGATTCATAGTATAGGCAACTATTGTGGCCAAATGGTATTGGATTAATTGTTTTTTCACACAAGCCGTGTGTAGGACAGGAGTTGGATAGGTAGAGTCAGACTGAAAAAGTCAATGCTATGCCGGCAGGTTACCATGGTAGCTCAGTGGAAGAGCAACCGGCTAGAGACCGGGAGATTCATGTTTCAAATCCCGGCCATGGCATTGAATTTTCAGTCTGACTCTACCTATTCAATCGTTTCCTACACACGGCTTGTGTGAAAAAACAATTAATCCAATTATTAGAAATTGTTTCATTACTCGCTTCCTTCTAAGCAAAAGGGAAATAAGGTTTAGTTGATAGAAAAATATTTTAAAAACGGATCGTTAGGTGAACAATTGAAGTTCAATTCGCCTTGCTAGGCCAATAGTAAAACAGAGTAATGAAACGAAAGGTGACCTCCCGTTTTGTGAAAAGTTAATATAGTTTAAAATTGAAACCAACAACAAAGATTACTTCGGAAATGGCCATTTCTTCAAAAAACATATTCAATGTAAATTGTGTGCTTTAACGAGATCTACATTTTCCTGTAGCAAGTTTTTGTCTATCTCTTACAGTTTACCAGTTAGACAAAATTCATCCAGAGGTCTTCAAGGATATTCCCATAAAATTCAAGAATATGTATAGACATATGTATTTTATTTGCGATGTAAATATTTTCAATATATAGTGTTTTAATCAAAATCTTTAAAACCGTTGTTGAGAAGAACAACATTTTCAAATGTTTTTTCCATATAAGGGATAGCTTGGGGTGGGAGATTTTCTTGAAAATCTTCATTTTACATCCTTGGAAGATACTAAACGTAAATAGCAAGTTTGATATTTAATGGTCTTTCCGTTTTTGAGCTATGATGTTCATAAGTGCGCGCGCACGCACACACACACACACACACTGACGTTTGTCTAAAACTGCTGTTATGAAACTCAAGGGACTTCAAAGCACATTTACGGTGAGAGCTCGACATCGAGTTTTGGGATGGAATGCAAATACCTTCTCTGCCTACTATTTGCATAGTATGTACATGTATAGAAAGTAAAATTGCTTTGCCTACACGTTCTAGAAAAGGTAGAATTTCTTAATCATTATAAAAAGCAGAATGGGATTTTATAGTCCCAAATTTGACGGTTCGCAACTTTGGAGCCGCGCATCCGACTTCATTGTTCTTAGTGTCGCCTCGAAGCCCCTTCATTCCTCCCTTTACTATATTCACCAGTAATTAAGGATAAATATGAATCACAAAATTACTAAGTAAAAAAGCTGGAAAAGGGTTTATTCATACAATTCTATTCCAATCATTGAGATGGACTCTGGACTCTTCCAAGCACTAAGGAGTTATCCTCGAGCTCAGAATTGCAAGTTAAAAGGTGGGTCTCCTCTTTAGCAAGACGTTTATGTCAATATGTCCACGTAACAAGGCGTAATAAACCACATGAATCACGTTTAGCCCTAGCCTGCTGGTCATTTGATTGGCTGGCCACCCACTCGAACTACCTCCCCTCATAAACACTGACGTGTCACTATTCGCATGATGTCACTCAGCTTAAGACTTCCCACAGTGAAAAGTACTACAAACGACTCAAACGTATAAAAACGCAGGTAGAGTAATGGAGACGTGTATGGAAGATATGAATTTTGATACTTTTTGCTCCGTGATAGGAATACTTGGCGAAGACCACAAGGCATCGACAGAACGTGGCTAGTTTGTGCTGACCTGGAGCAACATGCTGAGCTGAAGATGTCAGATCATTGAATGCTGTTGACCAAAAACTACGTGTTTAATGCCACAAAAGTTAATTTCTTGAAGCATAGAGAAGCTGCCCTGTTGTTCCTAGGATCTGCCTCAGACGAACACCTCACATCAGAAGAATATTGTAATGGCGGTTTTCTGGCGTACATTACTTTTTGGGAGCATTAATACATATATACAATGTACATAGTACTTAGAGAAGGTATTGTAAAATTCAATACCGAGATTTCACTGGAAATGCATGTTTCGGGGAATCCTGAATAAAAAAAAATTATTTGTAGAAAAATGTCAGTCAGTATGTGTGCGAGTGTGTGGACAAGCTGGTTCAAAAACAAAAAGGCGGCTAAATACCAACCTTGGTATTTTAGTATCTTCCAAGGTTGTGAAACGAAGATTTTCAGAAAATCACCCATCGCAAACTACACTTTACAAGGAACATTTTTCGAAATTTTCGATTTTATAAAAATAGCTCTATGAATATTGATTTAAATGCGGTATATTAATGATGTTTAAAAGGCAAACAAAAGGTTTATCATGAATTTTCTGGGAATAATCTGCGAAGGCCTCTTCATTTTGGATGACTACCTGACTGGTAAACTGTAAGAGATAGACAAAAATTTACTAGAAAGGAAATGTAGATTTATAAAAACCCAACATAACATGTTTTCACTTTTGTCGTTGAGAGAACCGTTTGTGAGATGTTCCCTGTTATTTGTTCCAATTTTAAAATAAGTATACCTTTCTCAAACAGAAGTCATTTTTGTTTCTTTTGTTTTACCTCTGGCCACGCAAAGAGAACGGAACTTCAATGACAGTCACATAGGGACATTTAAAACATTTAACTACAGTTTTAGCCTAGTTCATTCCCTTCTACTTATAAGAAACTAAGTAATTGGACCATTCTGCTAATGTTTAAGTCGATTAGCATGAAGTAGATATAAGAGTAATCTTTTAAGAAGTTTGTTTGCAGAATATTCAGAGAAATTCACGTGTTTAGTTATTTTAGTTGTTTTAAATACTGCGCTACAGATTTTTTCTTGATTAACCTATAGTATACTTCCATCTGAAAGTTTACAAAATTGGTCTAATGTAGTGAAATATATTTTAAAAGTTAATGCATTTTAAGAGTTAGATGATACTCAAAAAGTTCCGGATATTATCCAATTTGTACCTTCTTTCTGGCGTCCAAGGGGATTTTATGAAAAATCTGGAATATCCTCCATTTTTAAAAATTTAAACAGCCTTAGTTTCAGATTGATTAGTAAGTCGAGAACGTTTTAGATGGTAATTGTTGAAAATTGTGGAATTACTTGGATATTCCCACACACAACGCTATATGTTGAGATCATTGGTATCAGTACAGTAGATAAGGGAAAGAAACAGACAATTGATTGACCCAATTTAAATGTATTACACGAAAAATTGTGTATAAAAACCAGATATTTTGTATAAAATGTGTTCTCGCAAGCGTAACTACTAAGATGCCTTCACACAGGTGTTGCTCTTGTTTATTATTTGGATACTAAGAACATATACACCTGTGCATACAAGTGGTAATTTAAGTTCAGAATCTAATTTGTTTACATTTAACATTTTTCTATGTCGTCCTACATTTTTGAGCACTCATTTCCTGCAGTTCGTTTACAAAACCTGGCAGCCATACTCACCTTGAAATTTGCTTAGCTACATCAATAACCACTAACAATAAGCGACTGTAACTGTGAGAAAAGAATAACAATTCAATGACGAAGTCTGTGGAATTATTTTCAATCAAATCTTAGTCAGATTAAACACCTTCCGCCAACAATACCAATGCCTTGGATCAGAAGCCTGCCAAAGAGAAAGCAATATGTGAATTATAGTACATTCAGGATGGGTGATCAGTCCAATATCTGGTACGTAATAGAGAAAAATCGTGACCAAAAAAAAAAAGCCTTCGATCAGATTCATCAGCCCCAGAATTTTGAACTGGAACTTCCCAAATACGAGTTGTACACGTTAGCGCAGCGCAAATTCGCTCGTTTCTCTGTTAAATCTAATGCTGCAAAATTCCGTAACAGCTCACACAAAGATTACTTCTGTCTTTAGTATAAAAGTAAGGCATCACCAACTGGTTGCCCTTTGAGTAAAGCAAAGAGCTCCTGAGAATCACTTACTGTGAACTGCGGGACCAACTGCGCGAAGATAATATCTTAAGTGCTGTGGCAGTGTGCAACATTTTGCGTTTCAAATACCCATATTATAGCGTCAAAGTTGGTACAGTGTCTTATTTTTGACTCGTGGCCGGCCGGCGAGAAGTATCTGCGTGCTTCTAACCGGTCCTGATTTTCTCCGTGTCAGTGTGCTTAGAGGAAAAACTTTGCGAGATAGGACAAAAGTTAGAACAGAGCCCAAGTAAATTTCTGAGTAGGTCACCACAGAAAACCGGAGTTTCGCAATTCTTGGCTTGGAAATCCACTAAATGTTGGAAATTAAAACCTTACAAGATAACCATAGTTCAGGAACTGCAACCACATCATATTGTGGGTAGAGTAAATTTCTGCAATTGTGTCCGGTAAAGTTAATGATGACACTATAGACCCAAAATTAATTTTGTTCACAGACGAAACATAGTTTTATTTAAATGCCCATATATCGACACAAAACAACGAATATTGGAGTGCTGAAAAACCCGATATTATACACGAAATGTCATTGTATGAACAGAAAATTGGTGTTCGGTTTGCTGTGAATGCGTACCGAATTATAGCACCTATATTCCTTGAGGACAAAGTTAATGGACAGAGGTACATGGATACAATAATCAAACCTTATTGACTGCACATGTTTTCAACAGGACTCTGCTATAGCACGTTCAACTGATCTCTCGTTGAAATTTGGGAGAATTTTGAAGATACGGTCCTTAGTAAAGGACAATGGCAACCACGCTCCCAAGACTTTTTTTATGACGTAGCTTAAAAAATAAAGTGTGTGGGAACAACCCGCATACGTTGGAAGAATTGAAAGACAATATCAGAGGAGAAATTAATGACATTTTAGAAGAAGAATTAATATGTGTTAATGGAAATGTTCTTTAAAGATGTGAGATATGCGTGGCAGCACAAGAATATCACTTCCAACACCTTCTGGGATAACGGTATGTGGGTTTTGTATTCATGTAAATCTATGCGCTTGAGTTCAGGGTCTGTGAATATTCAACTCGACCGGCAACAGCGTGCATTCTGCAGCAGCTACCTCCCGTCGGCCGGCCACGAATAAAAAATAAGGCACTGTAGAACAGTAGTTCTATTATATCTCTTGCTTAGCATTTATACTTAGGATTTAAACATATACATATTTTAATAGGTTTGGTGGTATCTGGTAGTCGTAACATAAAGCATTGCAAAACAATGGCAATTTTTATAGTACCAACATAATAAACAAGCT
The DNA here is from genome assembly GCA_030762935.1 of Hymenopus coronatus. Taxonomy (NCBI): domain Eukaryota; kingdom Metazoa; phylum Arthropoda; class Insecta; order Mantodea; family Hymenopodidae; genus Hymenopus; species Hymenopus coronatus. The sequence goes on along the minus strand of CM060900.1, from coordinate 92,888,762 downwards.
TCTTAATTTGGTTAGTACCATAGTATCCGCATCATAACTCCAATAGTATCAGAATTGGTAACGAAAAACGTTCACATTTGTAGCAGTGAATATGAACGTATATCTTGGTAATTAATTGGTATCAAACACAATTCGAAAAAAACGTTTTCCTCCTTGCTAACTGTTGTACTCATTTTCATAGATTATATAATGACGCTGCAAATAGACTTTTCTGACTGCAGAACTTTTCCGCAGGATAAACACTTATCTTGTGTGTTTGATTGGTTTCTGTTCCGGACATTTTAAAGTGACACACGACACGCTGTACAAGGAAGAGAGGCGATTCCTGCTGTCGCGAGTTTACCCACTGCTTGCTGCGGCATATAATTAAGCGAGTTAGTGACACCTGATCTGGGGTATATCGGCGCCTTTTCCTTTGTAACAATTTCTCATGGCAATGGTGTTCACTTTACCGTTTGATCTTGGGGTTATTACCTTTAAATTTACACGTACGCATTCATACTCTTATTTGTGTTTCCAAACTACCGGGAGGGTAGGAAATGATCTGGCAAGAAAAAATTTCCACCCCTGCCGGGAATTGAGTGGGACCACTCACACAGCAGCCAGGAGCTTTACCGAGTGAGCTACGGTCTTATTCTTTATCGTCCAAACCGACGAGTACATTGACGCCAGAAAACGAAATTCATCAGCATTCAACGCGTGTACAAACAGCAAACCTTTCGGGGACTTTGTTGAATTGTGGCGTACCTAGAAGAACCAAATAACGCGCAGTTGGTCACATTGCTTGAAAGATGATGGTTATTATTGTGAGATTATGTTGACAAATTATATGCTGGTAGCCGATTTTCGCCGGCTGCTTGAGGGAGTGGCTTTTATGTTGGCTCACATTCAGTTTTAATGATATGGGCACAATGCTGGTATTAATTATATTTGATTAATAGTTGTCCTCAACGTGTAAACAAAACTTACAGCTTATGTTCTTTTTATTAGTTGAGTACATTACTGCAGCTAGGAATTTTAGGTGCAAAATATTGGCCAAAAAGTTGCAAAGGGTATCCTAATCTTGTTGAAACATATGCAAAAGCTGCAAATTTTAAATTTAATATGCAGCACAAAAGCAACAAAAGCCAATAGCATGACAAATTATGACATTTGATTCATTAATTTATCAAAAGATCGCTTAAAATGTAGGAACTATTTTTTTATCAATCTTACTTTCCCAAGCATTTCATGTATCATAATCAATAGTGTTCACCGCCTGTGCAGAGTATGTAGTAAGAACAGGTATTAAATACCACTACTATTAGTAGCAGTACCAATAACAATAATCATAATACTAATCAGAATAACAATAATAATACTAACAATACTAATAATAATGATGGTAATAATGCTCTACTATTACTACTACTACTAATAATAATAATAATAATAATTATAATAATATAATAATAGTAATAATAGTAATAATTGTAATAATAGTAATAATAATAATAGTAATAATAATAGTAATAATAATATATCTCCATTATTGCAGTTAGGTTAATTTTCGGTTGTTTACAAAACCATGTCCTGTTACTTAATCTAAATTATTATTTGTTAAAACATCAACAACAGAGTTTGTGGCTAAACTCTGCTCCAACTTTTATTTTATTAAGCAAGACATTTGATCATTTATTTTATGTGTACATTTGTTATGTTTAAAGGAAAACCAAAACATGGAAAATGGGAAAAAGTGAGAAGTGCGAAACAATGGAAATGTGCTAACTGGAAAATAGGTGCAAAATGTGTAACCAAAATACAGTTAAGAATGTTTATTTCACGGTTCCTTTACAATACAAGTCATTTTGGAAATTTTAATAGCAAAATAAAAATAAGGTATAGAGCCTTAAATTCCAAGCATTACCGCTAAACGCTTTGGTTGCATTTGAAAAATTTGTAGTGGGTATTATATTCAAAAGTATGTTTATATATTTAAATAACGCTGGTCTTTCCTAATGACAATTTGCGCCTGTAAAGGTAAATGATTCAAGTAAACGTAACCTGCGGTATCTGCAGGAAATGTAACTATTTTGGGGGCATTTCTATAATAGGAGAATAGTAAATTATACGTATAATTTGCATTAAAATAGTAATTTTGGATGATATTTAATTGCGATGTTTATATGATTCTTTGCAGTACTCTATTATTTTCATTTTGCACATCAATTGTATTAATTAAAAGTTGGTTTAAAGCTACCTGTGGCTGTTAAGACTAGAACTAATTTCTAATTTTCTTAGAACGTTTCTATAATTACTGAAGCTGAATATAGGAATGTTTTATGCCCTAAATTAATCAGAATAAAACAGAATATTTTACAGCAGAATATCTGAACAAAGAAGATTTGCTAATTTGCATATTCTACAACTGAATTATGAAAACAATAATTACAGCAGCTTACAAATTTAACAAACAATGTTTATGGTAACAAATGAATGTTTGTATCTAATTCGGAAGAATTTATCGAAAGCTTAGTATGAAAATAACCCACAAATTGAAAATCTTGAGTCTTACACAGGAAAATCTGATGTATTCAACCAAAGTTACTGTCTATACTCTTGTACAAACTCTTCTAAAAACTTTATTCCTCTATCTACTTTATGTTTATCCAGACACATATTTTAAAAAAAATCGTATCCAGTATTTTCTTTTAACTTTGAAGAGATTAAGGGAGTGCAGCAGACTTAAAAGCTGGTCACTAGGTGATGTTTTTGAGATAACGTTCTCTTAGCTTGATCTGAAGAAACAGAAAAACGAATAACCCCTTCACGTTTGAGAAATAATTTTAACCTAGTGCATGCCCCTAGTTCCTCTCTGTTTGTAAGGAACTTAGAGTAAGGCCCATCAACTAATGCTTATCTGGATTAGCTTGAGATACGACGGTCATCCAGAAAGCAACAGACGATTTGGCATAATTAAATACTAATACAAGTTAACACAAAGCTTTATTTACAAAGTTACAATCCCTTACTCTATTTTTCAGCGTAATCGTCATTGCTGTCAAGGTATTTATTGTGGCACCGGTTTTTCAATGCAAATGTTATACTCTTCCATGTTAAAGATATGAGCCAAGAGTCACTGTCCCTTTGATGTCTTCATCGGTTGGGAAATCTTTTCCATCCAAGAAGTCATGCACGGTTTCCAAAATGAAACACCGCTTTTTTTTTTTATTATTATTATTATTATTATTATTATTATTACTTTATCAAAATCTGCTTTCAACTTCTCCATAACGATTGACGAACTTCCACTCCGGCCATTTCCTCACTGAAGATTAAATTTTGTTCACTGCATTATCATCATACACTTGCGTTGCTTGCCTATAAAATTCCGAATGGCCATACATTTTGTACATTCAAAAAAACGCATAATTTCTTTGGCGGTAGAAAATTATAACATCGTTATTGAAAAAGTGGTACCACGTGACAACAAATGTATTGACAGAATAGAGATTACATTGAAAAATAGAGCAATAAACTTTTAGCAATCCTTACTGTTGACTTTAGCTGTAGCCATTCACGATGATTACAAATAAAGGTTTAAAGACTTAATGGACCAGTTAAGATTGTGCGATGTGTTAAAAAGATGGAAGCAATTATCATAACCAGGATAAATAATTTAATGTGGATACGCATGAAAGGAAATTGCTTTACTGGCCTTTATAAGCATTTATTTGTTTAAATACATAGCAGTCGGGTCATATTTTCGCCGGGATAGCAACAATGGATTTGATGGTAGTGTTAATTTATTAACTATATAGCACTAAACCAGTTACAGAAATGCATGTGATTTAAATTGTCACGCGACTATACACCCTATACTAGAGTCACCGTATTCCGTTTCACCCCCAGCAATGAGCATTTTGTTAAGTGAGGTCTTGAGGGAGGTGAGGTACGGATTTTTTTTAGAGAGCATTATACAAGGTCCCAAATTCCATTCACTTTTCCTTCCAATAATGCTACTAACGAAGCACTTACCTCCATGTATCTTTGAAACTTCAGCATAAGTAAATGTCTTAAGCTATCTACAGTTATCTCCTCCATGAAAATTCAGTGTCCCAGCGTAAACTTTCCATTTCACTGAGATATGTATTAGAATTGCACTGCACCGAACGTAACTTTTGCACGAATAAAATCATACAGATAAGTCAAGTGTTTGAAACAAACTGCGAGATAGGGGTCAGAACCGATTGCTCATAAAAAGCCAAGTATAAACATATAATAACACGATCAAGCCATTGTGTCGGTTCCTCCTACCTAACGATCGAAATATAATCCCATATCGCTGAGACAGCTCTTGCATCACATGCGGAGATCTAAGGGCTGAAAGGTAAGCTGACTACTTAGTATATTGTGTATACCCCAAAAAAATTCTAAACCAAAGCAAACTGCTAAACAGCCAATAATTGATAGAGAGCTGATACGTTATTTTAGTAACAGTAGTTGCGGAATTAATACATCAATTACTGAGTGCGCAAATGAATATCCTTCACTGATGTATAGCGCTGGAAAATTGTGTTTGAAGCTCCTAAGCCCATGTTAACTTGGCATCCTTTGCTATGAACAGGGATATTTTATATTAGTATTTAGCTTAAAATTTTCAGAGTCCAAAATAACTCGCAGTTAGGAAAGATATGCTCACTTATTCCATTAACAACCCACACATTCAGTAAAGGCTGGTTACATATGCAAGTTAAAGTTTCAAAAATATAATACGCGATACTCTGTGCTGCCTTAATACCATTGTTTTGATGCTCAGGGCTTCTGAAAGGATACGACAAAAGATAAATTGAATTCTTAACCGTAACAAATTCAGAAGAAAGAACAAACGCCGTTGACAAGCTCAGCCATAGACTTAACTGATTAGTTCGTTTCTAGTTCACCTAAGACGATATTAAGATGCCATTGTTCTATACTATATTGCCAACTGTTTGGTAATAAGTTAATTTGTAAGCATCAAAGCAGAATTCCTGTAGGAGCAACATCTCTACAAGTGCGCATGTGCCGAGTCACGCAGCACGAGAGTTGGGAGAATAGATTGGGATGACACAAAGGTGACAAAATCCACGAGGATCTGAATATTAGGGGCAGGAAGGACAAAATAGAAATGTTAAGGAAAGTAAATTTATCAGAAAACATTCAGATAGAAAAACTAAAGAGCGCAAAGACCTAAGCTATACTTTTTCTACGGAATAACACTTATGTATGTGTATTAAAATATGGTAACTAAACCAAAGATAAACGTATATTCAAGTAGGTATGTACTTTTCCAAGTTGATATGGCTTTAAGGGCAAAGTGGAAAGCAAGGCTGGCTGAAGTAAAAAATTGGTTTCAATTGAATTATAGAGACACAATTTAAATAATACTCGGTTTGTTTACATTGACGTATGGCATTTAGAAAATTGAATTTAGTGTTATTGACAACGTAAATGTTTTCGAGTTCCCACTGTTTTCCAGTGTCATCATCGAATCCTTCAACATCTAAACTTAATTACTATTATCAGATTATAAACATCACAACATTGAATCCAGTCCTTTGTTGCAGGTTCTTAATATGCTATGCTTTTAATTTTGGCAAAATACATTTCCTTTTTCTCGAATTATACGCCATAAGAATGAAAACTTCATTTCAGACACGACTCATCTGTACAGTTATGGGATAATTTATAAGACTGTGGTTCTCATCTGACGGGATATTCTTTCTCAACTCTTCTGGAAGTTCTGTTGCCCATTCCTCTTCTCCAGAAGTAAAATCTGCACCCTAAAATACACATTAGGATATATGTTATTGTTAAGAACCAAGGTTTTCAGTTTGTTCCCTGCATGGATTCTCAACTTTGTCCTAGAGCATTTACGACTTAAAATAGGATATTATGAATCATCAAATATAATCAAATGCAAAAATGTTACTCCATTGCGTATGCGATACTTTAAAGATTACATCTGTCATCTGTTATTTAGGAAGTGTCGATATTTCAAATAGATATGCTAACGAGTGCTGACATCTTCTACTCTCGCGGGAATAGTTTCTGCTTTTCTTGGAGTTTCCAATTTGTCCTTCCCTCCCCTATATTTCCATAATTAAAATTACTGCCAGAATAACTCCAACTTGGTACGCAACTTTATCAGTATGATACGGCTCTTGTTTTGGAGCAACGAAGCAGAAACGTGTTTAATTTTTCTCCACAGTTTCTCTCTCAGTATTTAGCTTATACTGTGACCTCCGTGGTTTTCGCATCTCTCCACTTGTCAATAAACATTATCTGTTCCGATATTAGTACTTACTTTTCTCATACACATTCGACATTTTAACGAGGAAAAAATCTGAAGTATGCATTTCTTGTTCAGAAATGTCATATGTCACAGCAGGGGACACCTCGGCAACTGCCACCAGGTACTGAATTATTGCGAACCCCAAGAGCAGGGGAAATCACATGCCAGCACACAGAAAATGACGGAGCTAAGCGCAGAGACGCACGGAAGTCCTTAACAGATCACTAGATGGCAGAATTGGCGCACCAAGGACACCGAAGGAAGGCTTTTACAACGGCATCTATGCTCAACTTTAGCGCAACCAGGGGAAAGATAATTTCACTCGGAGAAGCAGTCATGCCATCTGGTAGCAAAGACTCGAATCAAACCTGCGGCGTCCTAAAAGATGAAGAGAAATGAAATGAAGGAATGAGATGGAAAGGAACGACGGTAGATACACAGCACCCCAGCAATCCCCTTAGCGGCCCCAGGAAAACCACAGAAATACACTGGGCCAAAGTGCGGGGTCAACGGGAGCGAACCAAGATATCCCGAGTGCCAGTCCCAGGCGAAAATATCTGAGACACCTGGCTCGGCTACATTTAGGTAAAATGATTTTAAATTCCAAGTTCCAAATTTTCTTAAATGTTTAAAATCAACACCTTATGGTACGATAACAGGTATATTTCATTATGAATATTTCTTTCCCTAACAAACACTACTGCATTAGTATATTTTTCCAACCCCAACACACTATAGAAGAAAATAGACTCATCATAGAAGAAAATAAATATTCAGCATATAAGTACCTACATACAAATATAATCTTGAGCTTCCTAAGGTAATACTGAGATGAATGACTGAAAACGGTAACCTAAGAGTCACTCTAGCTAAACTTTAAATGAAATTGCCTACATTGAATTGAATATCTAGTAGAATAAGATGGAAGTTTGATAGAATAAATAAAAATTATATTATTACTCTTTTTTGGGGGTTTTTTTTTAACTGTTTTCAGGCACAATCGCGCACAGATGTCCAGACTCTGAGAGAATTGCATCGATCTTGTTTGGAGAAAAATGTCATACCCCAGCTGGGAATCGAACCCAGGACCCCTTGTATGGTAGACAGACGCCTTACCGCACTGGCTGTGGGGCCAGCCGAGAATTTACAGCTTTCTGGTGGCTTTTCCTCTCAGTGCTGCTTCCCATGCGACATCCGTGCGCTTTGTAACACTCATAGTCTGCTCCTCGTTACTGTAAGGTCACGTTAACAGCAAAATGAAGCATCCGTTATGGCATAGTTTTCATGTGTTTTATATATTTGAATGTGCTTAAAAGTCCGCTATATGTACCACCTTGACAAAAATACATTAGTAATTATTTAACAGGAATTGGCATCACTGTGGTGTATCTTGCGTCAGGACTGTGTTGTGGAATGGACTTGTATTTACATATTCGAAAACAAGTTGAAAAAGAAATAATTGGAACGTATTAAATTTACAGGAAAAATTACGCGCCTTTGCTTGTCGGAATTTGCGCTTACAGGACATTATGGATATATAGTGTAGCTTACTGGACCCAAATTCGAAAAGGCAAAGCTTCCCCACTGATTGATGTGCAAATCACTTTTTAACGTCGCTAATTTTCACTATTTACCTGTTTTATGAGCAAGGAAATCGCCCCTACATTTGCATTAATTACTTAGCAATATGCTGGTAACAGTATGAACTGTTTTTTTGTTACTGTTTCTTTTTTTTTTTTTTTTCAATAATGTCATTCTTGACAAGCTATAGCAACAGAAGGAATGCATTAAACGCAGTTTCTTCTCAATTTCCATTCATGATAATTCCTGAACTAAAGTGCCCTGTTTTATACATTTGAAAAACCGTCGTGAAAGTTCCCCATTATTTAATGCCGTAGATACGCCATACACGATCAGAACTACTTCCATCCAAATATTTTTGGCAGTTCAACATTACTCTGTCAGTTAGAGACAAGTATTTTAAACTTCTCTCGTTCTCTAGTATATTTATATCTGTGCTCCTGTCATTCATTAGAAACCCCAGACAAATCCTGCACGATACTGTTTCTTTCAATTTATGTGAACATATTATCCTGAGTTATATTTATTGATTTCATCCATTTCTACCCAGCCCACGAAAATGTTCATGTTTTCGTACAACTCATCTACAATGATTGCGTTTACTTTGTATTCTGCAGCACTTTCGATGCAGGATATTAGCAAATTTTGTATAGAAAAGTCACCAATGTTAGAGGAATGAAATTTAATTAAGCTCACTAGCTCTAATTTCTTTTCTGATTCTGGGATTCGTCTTATAAAGATACGATAATTGCCTCCACCATTTTGTCTGTATTGACTAAACCCACTTTCCAACTTGTCTGTTTCAAATTTGCTTAATATGCCACATTTAGAATTTACATAGGAAATCATGTACTCACAATTATAAAATTAGGGATTTTGGTCTGAATTTGAGAGCAGTCTCAGTTTCTGATGTCAAAAGGCCCAAAATTACTTCTTTGTAATGATGGTTCCGGTATTAAAGCTAGACAAAAACATTCTCAAAAATTGAAAATTGCTGTCTTTCACTGAATAAATGGGATTATGGAAGGCTCACATAGGCTTATGTCTTTCAGAAGGTGCCTTACGGTTACAATTGTACACCATTTGTTTATGATGGAAATAAACTCATCAGTCCCTAAAACTTCTCTATTATCTGCTGTATTTTAAAACACAGACAAGGCTTCCCTTTTTTGTTTCTTCAAAGAGACTCAGAGCAGATTGACATTTTGCTTCTCGAAAGACGTTGGGAAGTGAACTTTGAAAATTAAGCTTGAAGGTAATTTCACATGACTATCCTTTTCCAAAGCATTCTTTTCAAGTGACCAACATAAGCCTTTAACAAATTACCACATTCAAAATCAGGAAATATAAAAGGCTACAAGGGTATTCCTGGTTTAAGCAATTGTTTCATATTGACTTTAATAACTGAACAGAAACAAACAAATTCATTTCTTGCTCCAAACTGAAGGGATTTGTGATCTGCGTTTTCAAATTGCCTTCGCATAGTGCATCAAATATTATTCTGTTTCCGAAAATGCCTGAAATGGCGGAAATGACCATGTCACCTGGTTCTGTTCACAGTTTGACAATCCTGTTTGTAAACTCTGAAAGATTAATGAAATTCAGCTTTGCTACAGAAGCAAAGTTACTATATCTCTGTTACAAGAAAGCAAGGAATGGAGCATGAATGCTTGAACTGCAGAAGCTTTCAAAGTTGTGATGTGTGCAATACCATCAATACAATTTTATAATTTAACCTTGGAGAAGCATGTACCTCATACAATAGTATATTAACATACTTTTCGTGCTCATTAAGTTATTTATGTTTTCCTGCAACATATTACAAATGTGAATTGTGCGGTCTCCTCCCCAAAATAACCTTTGCATGGAAAATTTTGTTACAACTTTGTTTTCCTAAGAAAAAATGGCTAAGGATTTTGATCAAAATACCCTATGTTCAATATATTTACATGATAAATAACACTTATATCTTTCATTTTCTGAGAATCGCCTCTGAAGTCCTTTTCAATCTGGATGCATTTTGCATTATTGGTAAAGCGCAAGAGATATATAAAAACTTACTTCACAAATGTGTAGAGAGCATTAAAACACATAATATTCTCATGTACATTTTTCATTTTTGCATAGGTAAGCATTTCGGAGATATTTCTGGTTATTATTTTCCATTTTAAACTACTTAAAACTTTTCTCAAACGGGAAGTCACCTTTCGTTTCATCTCCTTTGTTTTGCTCCTGGCTAAGCAAAGAGAACCAAATTTCAGTTATCACATAGAGGGCAGCTTATAAAAGAATTTACTATCACTTTAGCCTAGTGATTTCCCTTCTGTTTAGATGGAAGGAAGTACTAAGGCAATTTCTGCTAATCTTTATCTCGAATTTCATGATATAGATAAAATAATCTTTTGTATACCAGTTTGTTTTTATAACAGATGGAGAAAGGCATGTCAATGTAACATTAGTGTAGATTAGGAAGCAGCTGGATACGAGTTGCAAAGTTGCTGGTTTTCCAGTAATATTTTGGTTTTAGAATAGTTTGCTTTAATTACATTTTATTTTAACTCATTTACACAGTAACTTTTTATATTCTAGATCTTTAATTGCTGATTTTAATTTTATACTTTATTTTGTTGTCTACATAATCAGCTGAAAAACTTACATAATTTGTAATGCTTGTTCTTTGAAATAAATTAAAAGATCCAATATATGCCCGGTTATAGTTACCTAGATGCTAGGTGGCATATTCGGATTTTATTTATTTTGTGAATAGCAATCGGTACAGAGCTTCTGTGAGAGAGGAGGAAGATTACTAGGCATGTTTTAAATGTTCCATTGTTGTATATTAGACTCTGTACACAAATTAACCAGAACGTGTAGTGATGCTCTTCTTGATGATTATACTATATATATATATATATATATATATATATATATATATATATATATATATATATATATATAACCCAACACCTTAGGCACCTTTCCATTTATTTCAGTACACTGAGTGAGGGTTATTATGCAGAACTTGGGCCGCTCGGAAAATAAAAGCAAACTAAGTGCAAACTAATAAAAAATCTCATGTGTTACACTCACGTGACTTTCTCCAGCTGTTCTACAAACAAAGCCTTATAAAGGATTATTCTTCTTTCTACACAATACCAATCGCGAGAAACGTAAGCAGATTAATAAGATTAATTAATTATTATTATCATTATTATTGTTATTATTATTATTATTATTATTATTATTATTACCTTATTAAGTAGAAAGGAACTACAGGAGTGCCCTATGCTAAAGCGATAGTCAAATATTCTAAACGCTGTCGTCATGCGACTGTCATTGCAAATCGCTTCTTTGCTTGGCTAGGAGTAGAACAAAAGAAAAACGAACTCTTCCGTCTCTCAGAAAGAAATAAAGACTTTACAATTGATACAAATAGCAAGGAATATCTCAAAAACGGAAAACTCCATGAATTTATGTACATGACATAAATTCCGTATTTTAACGGGATCTACATTTCAAGTGCCGTAGCTTTTTGTCTCTCTCTTACGGTTTACTAGTTATACTAAATTCAGCCAAATTCATCCAGAATAAACAGGTCTACAGAAGCTATTCTCAGAAAATGTAAGATATACATTTTATTTGTGATGGATATGTGGCATTTTAATAAAAATTGATAGTCAGTTTTAAGAAAATAAAAATTATCGCAAAATGTTTATGAAAAGATTAGTTGGAGGTGGGGATTTTCTTGAAAATCGTCGTGTCTCATGCTTGGAAAATACCAAACTTAAATCCCAAGTTTGGTACTTAACCACCTTTCGTTTTTGAGCTATGCTGTCCACAGACACATGGACGGACAAACAAAAAGATAGACAGACTATACCTTCTCTATCCACTATGTACATAATTCACGCGGGCTAGAGAAAGTAATGAGCGTTTTAACGCATAGAGACAATATTTCAGATACGTGAAAACCATGTCATTAACCCAGCTCTTCGCCTGAGGGTTTTACAGTGGGTCCCATTTGACAATTGATAATATACGAGAAACCCCACTATGCGTTACAATAAAATACAAGTTCCTAATAAAGAACATAGGATAAAACATTATTGAACATACAGTTACAATTTTTATATATTTACATATCGCCTGTCTGAACCTTAAACTTAAAGAACTAAATTTATAAAGACAAGGGATAAAGTGCAGATGAGAAATGAATACTCTCAAATAACAGTACACATATTCATAATTTGGTGATGTATAATTCACAAGATATAGTAGTAAAATCCAAGATTAACTTCAATATTGTATAACCATTTCGATACAAACAGCGGTAATTCAAACCAAACATATCGATACTTTTAGAACGTAAAAAACTCGTAATACGGGCTTTTTATTTTCTCTACTACTTACGAATAGGAAGTAGAAATATTACATATATTTGAGACCGAGACTTCACCAGAAATACCCTTTTGTGACTCCGGGTTCCCAACCCGTCCAAGAAATCATTTTTAGAAAAATCTTGTGTACCATTCACATGACTTTCTCTATATCCCTGCAACAAATTATTCTTAAAAAGCTTATACTTCTATTTACTGTATGCTCATCAGAAAAAATTAGCAGAAATAGTCTTATTTCTTGCTTTATTGTAAGTAGAACCGAAATAAGGGAGTACCATAGGTTAAAGTGAAAGCCAAAAGCTGGTTGCTATGTGACTGATGTTCCTTTGTATGGACAGGAGTTGACAAATCCCTGTATGAGAAAAATTAAAGTTTTTCAAAGCTGAAACCAAGAAAAAGGAATATCTCAAAAACCATAAACTGCACGAAAAAAGGTATATAACATAAACTGTGTGTTTTAATGTGCTCTACATTTTTTGTGTGTTAAGTTTTTGTCCATCTCTTACGGTTTAGTAATTATGAAAAATTCATCCAGAATAAAGTAGTCTTCAGAAGCTATTCCCAGAAAATTCAAAATATGCATTTTATTTGTCAGGTAAATAACTTTAATATACGAAATTTTTATCAAAATCGTTAGAGCCATTTTTGAGAAAATCGAAATTTTCGAAAAAAATTCCATGTAAAGGGTAGTTTGGGGTGGGGGGATTTTTCTCAAAATCTTCGTGTCGCATTCCTGCAAGATATTAAACTTAAATACCAAGTTTGGTATTTTACCGGCTATTCGTTTTTGAGTTATCGTGTTCACGGACACACACACGCACGCGCGAAACTTTTTCTGAAAATACTTTTTTTGGATACAGGGGACCCTAAAACATATATTTCCGGTGAAATCTCGGTATCGAATTTTCTGGTGGAGTGCAATACATTCTCTATTCACTATGTACATAGTGAGTATAGAGAAAATAAAAACGGGAATGTGTGTGGGAACAGCATAATTCAAAAACGAAAAATCGGCAAGCTTGACACCTCTATTCAGTCTGTTTTAAAGATGCGATTCTAAGATTTTCAAGTAAATATAACATCTCAAACTACCCTTTACTTACAAGATTCCCAAAAAATGTACATTTTATCAAACATTTCTGACGATTTTGATTTAACAATGTATTAAAATATTTACCTGACAAATTACATGTAATTCTTGACCTTTGTATAATAAACTTGCTAAACGTTAGGTGACAGAAGAAAGTGCACTACTTATAGAGTATAAATCTCTTTAAAACGTACAGCCTGTTAAAAATACTTTTTTCAATGGTATGAGCCATTTCTGGGATATCCAATACTAACAGTTGGAATTGTCCGAAAGTTACTCAATGTTGCAAGAGTTTTTAATATCCACTTATTTCTCGCGATTCTTTGGAAACACTAAGGGCTTTTTAGGTCCGTATATAATGTATAGTCCTTAAGTATATGACTATCGCCATTCTCATTGTATGTGTAGCAAAGTTACAACGTGGCTATCTCTGTAAGGATTTATATCAAATAAAGTAGATGGAAAAATAAACTTTCGTAACGATAGTGTGTATACACGCTACTGCACGAGATATGGCAGAGAAAGTCGTGTGAATGTAATATATCAGATCTTTTTTGTCTTTGCGACGTACCTAGTAGGTAGAGGTAGCATTGCTTTCTACCCCAAACATTGTGCATCAAGATTTCTCGGACACATATATGTGTGCAAGGTCGCATGATTATACAGGAAACATTTTAGGGAAAGGCTCGCGTGTGAACGTCCTTGAACAGCAAAGTCAAAAATAAAACGTTTGATAAATACCAAAAAACGCAATATTTTCTAAATTTCGAAACGAAAATTTTCCAGTAATTTTTAACACAGTGTTTTATCTTTCTAAAATACTTCTAATCACTTTTACTGAAATAGCATATTTTTAAGGTATTACATTACAAAGTGTATACGTGCATCTTCTGAAATCAGCACTTCGAAAATATGTTTATCGTTTTGCAACTGGTAAATCATGAGACAGTCTCCAGAGGTATCCGTTATTATTGCTTTGAATTTGTGGTGCTACCAGGCTTTGTTTGTTCCTCTGGATGTAGTGAAGAAATTATGCAAATTCAAGACCAGTATATTGCAACCCCTTTCTACATATAACGAAATGTGTAATGCAAAAGTTTATGTGAATTAAAGTATGCAGAAGAATAAGATTTTGCAGCAATAATTTGTAGAGTTTGCATTAAAATATATGATAGTAGGTACCAAATTCGTGTGAATGTAATAACAGACTTTTCAAGCACGAAAACACGAAAAACATAACAATAAATATCTGAAATCAATGAGCTTACTCACCGTTCTGAAAGAATCACTACAAGGCGTTCAAAAACTGTCATTTCTACATTAGCCTTCACCTCCATGCTGCTTGCTACTCGCACTGTCGATCAGCAGTCCGAGGATCGAGACTCAAGACAAGTGACGATAGCAGAATCAGAACCGCCAGCATAATTTTTAGCCGCTGTTTATGGTAGCATTACAAATGGAGAGAACATTAATATATGTGCATATTACTGTATGTGCAAGGTCTTTGTGGTGATGATGAAAATAACTATACTGATTTAAAATGCCTCTAATAGCTAATATAGTCCTTTAGGTATGTCTAGTTTCAAATATGTTTCACTCAGGGTTCGTATTCTGAGATTTTCGTCCAGTTATTCTAAAAGCTCGCTTCACAGGATCTTGTTCGCACATTTCATTTGTTAAACATAAATTAACTCTCAGGTGCAACTGCTGAAAAATTAAATTACATAGAGCAGAGGCTAAGCAAATGATTTGAATTACTTCCACATCGCCGAAGGTCGTACTTCGAAACAGCCAAAGGCCATGCGAAGGTTTGAAAGACTAGTTTTAAGCCTTCCCATCAATATCTTATTTGACACGTTTTTAGTTAAATTAAATATAAATAAATTGCTATTTAGATTGTGAAGTTTTGAAATAAAAGCTTTGAATA
This sequence comes from Hymenopus coronatus, assembly GCA_030762935.1. NCBI lineage: Eukaryota > Metazoa > Arthropoda > Insecta > Mantodea > Hymenopodidae > Hymenopus > Hymenopus coronatus. The sequence continues at coordinate 92,873,454 of CM060900.1, read as the reverse complement.
AAAATACATTATTACTTCAATCTAGAACACACAATTTATCTGATACCTATTAGGAGTTATTGAACTTAAGCTGGACTTGGAATTTCTTACGATGGTAAATCTTTGGGGTGCTTTTTTGTTTTTCCTTAGTTTAATATCCCTTTACAAGACGGTGTTTCTGGAGATTAAATGAAATTATTAAAAAAGCAAATAACCTTTGACGACTCGTAAAGAAATAAAGAGTTAAAATCCGAATATGCTACCCCGGTACCTTGGCATACATTCAAAATATAAATATATTTCTAAAAACAAATATTACTTATTGTACCTATTATTTAATCTTTTCAGATAGTTAACTAAACTGCAACTAAAGTTAAAATCAATAAGTAATCACTAGAGTATTAAAAAAGCTGTGGTGTAATTAAGTTAAAGTAAAATAAAATAAGGGTACACCAAAGTATACTAAAATAGAAATGTTACTTGAAGGTCAGCAACCTTGCAACTAGTATCCAGCTGTCTCCTGTAATACACTATAAACTACATCACTGTTATACAGCTTCGATGACTAAAAGTGTTTAATATCCTCGTAACGTTTTAAAAAAATGACTGGAATAAATATTTAAACCAGGCAGAATTACCCACCCAGGGGACAAGCCAGTATTCACAAAATGAGAGACCAAGGGAAGAAAGAAAATCTCAGTGCCATTTGATGACTTTATACAAAACACGCTACAAATCTTTACCATAGTTTAGGAAGTTAAATATAGAGCTTGACGTACCAACGTGAATTGACGCTTTTGTGTTCATGGATAACCGATACGGAGAGATGATGTGGTCAGCAGAGTGCTTCCTTTAGCCGGAACGTTGTTTCTCGTGTTCTAAAGACCGCTATCTATCATTGCTCCTCAAGTTCTGATTGGGCACCGGTCCTATATAAGGGCTGAAAAATCCCCGCACATATGAAACGCCATGTTCCATACCACTAGATCATTTTTCAAAGTACAAGATAAATACAAAAGTCGTTTTCGAAGACCAGATCATAATTGAACATAACTAACCTAGATTGAAAATTTAACATTGAAATTTTCCCTAAAGAAACAATGAGACAGCTATTATTTCCGGGGGTAATGCTTTTGTATGTAAGCTTGAAAAATAAGTCTTACTTCTACATGCTGAATATCCGGACACGCATTCTAACATCAATTTGAAAAATACCATTATAGAGAAAGATTAAAGTGTAGTAATTCAAAACAAAATTAATGCAAAGCATTGTGTACGCGCATCTAATATTTTATTTTATATTTTTTCACCGCCATAACAGGCTTCAAGATTTTCACCCTTCTGGTTATTACGATTAGAATAACCGCGCAAACCTGTATTCCACATCAGTAAACTATAATCAAGATTTTAAGTAAACATTTTCTATCAGTCTTTGTGGTATATTTGTGTCAGACAGATACGATAGGTATACTAAATATGTGCACCACAGAAAAGTATGGTCTGTGCTTCCTGAAATAAGTTTTAAACAAAATAAAATTAGAATAAATTATTATTTAATATTCTTTATGTTCTAACACTTTTGCAAAATTCATTTTTGCAACTGTGGGGTTGTGTTTCAGTCTGAAATTACAGATTTGAAAAATTAACTTAATCGAGATTTCGGGTAAACTGTTTAATTTAGGGCATATTATAACATTGAATCTGACACTCCCTTCTAGTGCTAAAAAAAAAATTATACAAAATAGTTATAAGAATGAAATTATCATTCTCATTTCCTTTATCAGATTAGAAGAGAAACTAAATACTGAAGGAACTGTATCAGGCTTTAGCATCATCTTGCCTTTATTCTCACGAAAACATTTTCTCGCAAAATGAACCGAGTATAGTCTGTGATATTTCCATGGCACAAATTTGTTATGCCTCAGACCAACTAACAGCTTACTCAATAATTCTAGTTTATGAATTGGGATCCCAAAATAAATTACCATTCGCTTAGTGACCGAGGAAACCCACGAGAATAAATAGAAATGAAATTGGACCACTAATTTTACAATTTATTCTTACCTATGGAAAGTGTTTCGGAATCATTTTTCCGGTGGTTGGTACAGTAATGCAGCATAGAAGTTCACCATGTTAATTATTAAGCCTTAAATCATCTCACTTTTGAAGTCTTTTATGCGTACTGAACATATGGCAAAAAGCACGTTTGCCCCCCACCTACCTATGCGCAAGAAGTTTCATTTGCGAAAGTACACCAGCGCCAGCCGTGAGTCTAGGATATAATTCCAAGGTCTTTGTTTACAGAGATCTCGCCACGAGTCCAGTATCGCGGCGTGAAAATTTAGTTTCACTGAGAAATGGACTAAAATTACACTATAATAAATCCATGGCACGACAACTCACGGGGAACCTTAGCCTACCGCCCGGCCGCTGCGTCCCCCATCTCGGTCCACTACAGACGTCATGGATGGGGTGCAGTATTGGAGGGTGAGACGTGGTCAGCGCCTCGAGTCCCCCCGGCCGGTTAATGCGGTCCTCATGAACTGGAGCCGCTACTTCTCCATCAAGTAGCTCCTCAATTGGCCCCCCAGGGAACTTACGAGGCTGAGTGCACCCCGGGACAGGTCTCCCAGCGGGGGAAAATCCCCACGCTGGTACTGGGGATCGAACCCAGGTCTCCCGCTTGGTAAGCAGCAACGCTACCGCCGCGCTAAGGAGACGACCCTAAAATTACACTGCATGAATAAAAACATACAGTTAAGTGCTTATAAAATAAACTGAAAGATAGTGGTCATAACCGATTGCTCATAAAAAGCCAAGTATGAACATATAATAACACGATCAAGCCATTGTGTCGGTTCCTCCTACATAACGATCGAAATATAATCCCAGATAAGCTAAAGTTAACCTTGCATTCTTATTTGTAGACAAAACGAATTCCTTATTTTATGAATAAAAGTATTTTATAATGGTATACAGCTTATTATTTTTCACAGTCCAAAATAGCTCGCAGTTAGGAAAGGTATGTTCACTTATTCCAGACCGAACCACACATTCAGTGAAAGCTGGTTAGATATGCATGTTAATGTTTCAAAAACATACGTGATACTCTATGCCGCTTTAATGTCATTGTTTTAATGCTCAGGGCTTCTGAAAAGATCAATTGAATTCTTAACCTTAACATATTCAGAAGAAAGAACAAACGCCGTTGACAAGCTCAGCCATAGACTTGACTGATTAGTTCGTTTCTAGTTCACCTACGACGATATTAAGATGCCATTGTTCTATACTATATTGCCAACTGTTTGGTAATAAGCTTATTTGTAAGCATCAAAGCAGAATTCCTGTAGGAGCAACATCTCTACAAGTGCGCATGTGCCGAGTCACGCAGCACAAGAGTTGGAAGAATAGATTGGGATGATACAAAGGTGACAAAATCCACAAGGATCTGAATATTAGGCGAAGGAAGTACAAAATAGAAATGTTAAGGAAATTAAATTTATCAGAACACTGAGATAAAAAAACTAAGGTGCCCAAAGCAATAAACACACTTTTTCTACAAAATAACGCTTATGTATTTCTTTAAAACATGGTAACTAAACCAAAGGTAAATTCATATTCATATAGATATGCCTTTCTTCACTTTGACCTGGCCCATAAGGGCAAGGCAGGCTGAAGTAAAATATGCTTTTAATTGAATTCTATAGATACAATTTTTATAATATTAGATTTGTTTACATTTACATAATGCACAGTAATTAGAAAACGGAATTTACGACAACGTTACATCTTTTCTAGTTCCCACTGATTTCAATCATCATAATCATCATCATCGATTCCTTCAACATCTTAACTTAATTCATATTTGCAGTTTATACACTACAACACATTGAATCCAATCCTATGTTGCGGGATGCTAATATGTTTGGTTTTTATTTGTGATAAAATACATTGTCTTTTTCTCGAATTTTACGCCATAAGAATGGAAACTCCATTTCAGACATGACACATCTGTGCAGGCATGGGATAATTTGGAAGATTGAGGTTCTTATTTGACGGGATATTCTATCTCAACTCTTCTGGAAGTATTGTTGCCCAGGACAATTCTCCAGAAGTAAAATCTGCACCCCAAAATACATATTAGGAGATATGTTATTGCTGAGAACCAAAGTTTTCAGTTTGTCCTCTACATGGATTCTCAACTTTAACCTGGAGCATTTAGACTTAAAATTGGACATTATGTAAAATGAAATATAATCAAATGCAAAAATGTTACTTCATTGAGTATGCGATACTCTAAAGATTAAATCTGCCATCTGTTATTTAGAAAGTGTCGATAATTCGAATACATATGCTTACGAGTGCTTATTTCTCCGACATTGGGAGGACTCATTTCTGCTTTTCTCGAGGTACCCACTTTGTCTTTCCCTCCCTTATATTTCCAAAATCAAAATAACTGCCTGAGTAATTCCAACGTGGTACGCAATTCTATCAATGCGAAAACGACTCTTGTTTTGGAGCAACGAAGCAGAAATATGCTTAAATATTCTCCAGTGTCTCTAAGTATTTAGTATATACTGTGAGATCCCTGGCTTTTGCATCTCGCCACGTGACAATAAACATTATTTAATCCGATATTAGTACCTACTTTTCTCATAAACATTCGCCATTTTAACGAGGAGAAGATCTGAAGTGTGCATTTTATATTCCTACAAGTTAAAGGTCTTAGGAAAACATGTTTGGACTTACCATGTAGAAGGTACCTGCTATGGGGGGTACTAGACTAAGCTACATTTAGGTAGAGAGAGTAGAGCATTTTAACAGCGGGGGACACCTCGGCAACTGCCACAGGGGAAACCACAGGCCAGCACACAGGAAACGACGGAGCTAAGCGCAGAGACGCACGGAAGTCCTCAAAAGATCACTAGATGGCAGCCCTGGCGCACCATGAAGGCCGAAAGCGGGCTTTTGCAACGCCATCTATTCTCAAATAGCGCAACAAGGGGAAAGATAATTTCACTCGCAGCAAGCAGTCATGCCATCTGGTTGCTAAGACTCGAATCAAACCTGTGGCGTCCTGAAAAGACGAAGAAATGTGATGGAAAGGAACCATGGTAGATACACAGCACCCCAGCAATCCCCTTCGCGGTCCCAGGAAAACCACGGAACTACCCTCCGCCAAAGTGCGCGGTCAACGGCAGCGAACCCAGACCTCCGAGTGTCAGTCCCAGGCGAAAATATCTCAGACACCCCGCTCGGTTACATTTAGGTAAAATGGTATTAAATTCTAAGTTCCAAATGTTTTTTAAATGTTTAAAATCAACACTTTATCGAATGATAACAGCTTTTTTTCATTATGAATATTTCTTTCCCAAAGAAACGCTATTGCTTTAGAAAATTCTTCCAACCCCAGACACCAAACATCTACACAGCAGAAAATAGACACATCATAGAAGAAAATAAATATCCAGCATATAAGTACCTATATACAAATATGATCTTGAACTTCCTAAGGCAATACTGAGATGAAAGACTGAAAACGGTAACCTAAGAGTCACTCTAGCTAAACTTTAAATGAAATTGCCTACATTGAATTGAATATCTAGTAGAATAAGATGGAAGTTTAAAAGAATAAATAAAAATTATATTATTATTACTCTTTTTTTTTTTTTTTTTTTTTTTTTTTTTTTTTTTTTTTTTTGGTTTTTTAAACTGTTTTCAGGCACAGACACCCAGACTCTGAGAGAATTGCATTGATCTTGTTTGGAGAAAAATGCCATACCCCAGCTGGGAATCGAACCCAGGACCCCTTGTATGGTAGACAGACGCCTTACCGCACTGGCTGTGGGGCCAGCCGAGAATTTACAGCTTTCTGGTGGCTTTTCCTCTCAGTGCTGCTTCCCATGCGACATCCGTGCGCTTTGTAACACTCATAGTCTGCTCCTCGTTACTGTAAGGTCACGATAACAGCAAAATGAAGCATCCGTTATGGCATAGTTTTCATGTGTTTTATATATTTGAATGTGCTTAAAAGTCCGCTATATTTACCACGTTGACAAAAATACATTAGTAATTATTTAACCGGAATTGGCATCACTGTGGTGTATCTTGCGTCAGAAATGTGTTGTGGAATGGAATTGGATTTTCATATTAGAAAACATGTTGAAAAAGAAATAATTGGAACGTATTATATGTACAGGAAAAATTACGCACCTTTGCTTGTCGGAATTTGCGCTTACAGGACATTATGGATATATAGTGTAGCTTACTGGACCCAAATTTGAAAAGGCGAAGCTTCCCCACTGATTGATGTGCAAATCACTTTTTAACGTCGCTAATTTTCACTATTTACCTGTTTTATGAGCAAGGAAATCGCCCCTACATTTGCAATAATCATTTAACAATATGCTGGCAACAGTAATAACTGTTTTTTTTTTTTTTTTTTTTTTTTTTTTTTTTCAATAATGTCATTCTTGACAAGCTATAGCAACAGAAGGAATGCATTAAACGCAGTTTCTTCTCAATTTCCGTTCATGATAATTCCTGAACTAAAGTGCCCTGTTTTATGCATTTCAAAAACTGTCGTGAAAGTTCCCCATTATTTAATGCCGTAAATACGCCATACACGATCGGAACTACTTCCATCCAAATATTTTTGGCAGTTCAAGATTACTCTGTGAGTTAGAGACAAGTATTTTAAACTTTTCTCGTTCTCTAGTATATTTATATCTGTGCTCCTGTCATTCATTAGAAACCCCAGACAAATCCTGCACGATACTGTTTCTTTCAATTTATGTGAACATATTATCCTGAGTTATATTTATTGATTTCATCCATTTCTACCCAGCCCACGAAAATGTTCATGTTTTCGTACAACTCATCTACAATGATTGCGTTTACTTTGTATTCTGCAGCACTTTCGATGCAGGATATTAGCAAATTGTGTATAGAAAAGTCACCAATGTTAGAGGAATGAAATTTAATTAAGCTCACTAGCTCTAATTTCTTTTCTGATTCTGGGATTCGTCTTATAAAGATACGGTAATTGCCTCCACCATTTTGTCTGTATTGACTAAACCCACTTTCCAACTTGTCTGTTTCAAATTTGCTTAATATGCCACATGTAGAATTTACATAGGAAATCATGTACTCACAATTATAAAATTAGGGATTTTGGTCTGAATTTGATAGCAGTCTCAGTTTCTGTTGTCAAAAGGGCCAAAATTACTTCTTTGTAATGATGGTTCCGGTATTAAAGCTAGACAAAAACATTCTCAAAAATTTAAAATTGCTGTCTTTCACTGAATAAATGGGATTATAGAAGGCTCACGTAGGCTTATGTCTTTCAGAAGGTGCCTTACGGTTACAATTGTACACCATTTGTTTATGATGGAAATAAACTCATCAGTCTCTAAAACTTCTCTATTATCTGCTGTATTTTAAAACACAGACAAGACTTCCCTTTTTTGTTTCTTCAAAGAGACTCAGAGCAGATTGACATTTTGCTTCTCGAAAGACGTTGGGAAGTGAACTTTGAAAATTAAGCTTGAAGGTAATTTCACATGACTATCCTTTTCCAAAGCATTCTTTTCAAGTGACCAACATAAGCCTTTAACAAATTACCACATTCAAAATCAGGAAATATAAAAGGCTACAAGGGTATTCCTGGTTTAAGCAATTGTTTCATATTGACTTTAATAACTCAACAGAAACAAACAAATTCATTTCTTGCTCCAAACTGAAGGGATTTGTGATCTGCGTTTTCAAATTGCCTTCGCATAGTGCATCAAACATTATTCTGTTTCCACAAATGCCTGAAATGACGGAAATGACCATGTCACCTGGTTCTGTTCACAGTTTGACAATCCTGTTTGTAAACTCTGAAAGATTAATGAAATTCAGCTTTGCTACAGAAGCAAAGTTACTATATCTCTGTTACAAGAAAGCAAGGAATGGAGCATGAATGCTTGAACTGCAGAAGCTTTCAAAGTTGTGATGTGTGCAATACCATCAATACAATTTTATAATTTAACCTTGGAGAAGCATGTACCTCATACAATAGTATATTAACATACTTTTCGTGCTCATTAAGTTATTTATGTTTTCCTGCAACATATTACAAATGTGAATTGTGCGATCTCCTCTCCAAAATAACCTTTGCATGGAAAATTTTGTTACAACTTTGTTTTCCTAAATAAATGGCTAAGGATTTTGATTAAAATACCCTGTGTTCAATATATTTACATGATAAATAACACTTATATCTTTCATTTTCTGAGAATCGCCTCTGAAGTCCTTTTCAATCTGGATGCATTTTACATTATTGGTAAAGCGCAAGAGATATATAAAAACTTACTTCACGAATGTGTAGACAGCATTAAAACACACAATATTCTCATGTACATTTTTCATTTTTGCATAGCTAAGCATTTCGGAGATATTTCTGGTTATTATTTTCAATTTTAAACTACTTAAAACTTATCTCAAATGGGAAGTCACCTTTCGTTTCATCTCCTTTGTTTTGCTCCTGGCTAAGCAAAGAGAACCAAATTTCAGTTATCACATAGAGGGCAGCTTATAAAAGAATTTACTATCACTTTAGCCTAGTGATTTCCCTTCTGTTTAGATGGAAGGAAGTACTAAGGCAATTTCTGCTAATCTTTATCTCAAATTTCATGATATAGATAAAATAATCTTTTGTATACCAGTTTGTTTTTATAACAGGTAGAGAAAGGCATGTCAATGTAACATTAGTGTAGATTAGGAAGCAGCTGGATACGAGTTGCAAAGTTGCTGGTTTTCCAGTAATATTTTTGTTTTAGAATAGTTTGCTTTCATTACATTTTATTTTAACTCATTTACACAGTAACTTTTTATATTCTAGATCTTTGTTTGCTGATTTTAATTTTATGCTTTATTTCAGTACACTGAGGGTTATTATGCAGAACTTGGGCCGCTCGGAAAATAAAAGCAAACTAAGTGCAAACTAATAAAAAATCTCATGTGTTACACTCACGTGACTTTCTCCAGCTGTTCTACAAACAAAGCCTTATAAAGGATTATTCTTCTTTCTACACAATACCAATCGCGAGAAACGTAAGCAGATTAATAAGATTAATTAATTATTATTATCATTATTATTATTATTATTATTATTACCTTATTAAGTAGAAAGGAACTACAGGAGTGCCCTATGCTAAAGCGATAGTCAAATATTCTAAACGCTGTCGTCATGCGACTGTCATTGCAAATCGCTTCTTTGCTTGGCTAGGAGTAGAACAAAAGAAAAACGAACTCTTCCGTCTCTCAGAAAGAAATAAAGACTTTACAATTGATACAAATAGCAAGGAATATCTCAAAAACGGAAAACTCCATGAATTTATGTACATGACATAAATTCCGTATTTTAACGGGATCTACATTTCAAGTGCCGTAGCTTTTTGTCTCTCTCTTACGGTTTACTAGTTATACTAAATTCAGCCAAATTCATCCAGAATAAACAGGTCTACAGAAGCTATTCTCAGAAAATGTAAGATATACATTTTATTTGTGATGGATATGTGGCATTTTAATAAAAATTGATAGTCAGTTTTAAGAAAATAAAAATTATCGCAAAATGTTTATGAAAAGATTAGTTGGAGGTGGGGATTTTCTTGAAAATCGTCGTGTCTCATGCTTGGAAAATACCAAACTTAAATCCCAAGTTTGGTACTTAACCACCTTTCGTTTTTGAGCTATGCTGTCCACAGACACATGGACGGACAAACAAAAAGATAGACAGACTATACCTTCTCTATCCACTATGTACATAATTCACGCGGGCTAGAGAAAGTAATGAGCGTTTTAACGCATAGAGACAATATTTCAGATACGTGAAAACCATGTCATTAACCCAGCTCTTCGCCTGAGGGTTTTACAGTGGGTCCCATTTGACAATTGATAATATACGAGAAACCCCACTATGCGTTACAATAAAATACAAGTTCCTAATAAAGAACATAGGATAAAACATTATTGAACATACAGTTACAATTTTTATATATTTACATATCGCCTGTCTGAACCTTAAACTTAAAGAACTAAATTTATAAAGACAAGGGATAAAGTGCAGATGAGAAATGAATACTCTCAAATAACAGTACACATATTCATAATTTGGTGATGTATAATTCACAAGATATAGTAGTAAAATCCAAGATTAACTTCAATATTGTATAACCATTTCGATACAAACAGCGGTAATTCAAACCAAACATATCGATACTTTTAGAACGTAAAAAACTCGTAATACGGGCTTTTTATTTTCTCTACTACTTACGAATAGGAAGTAGAAATATTACATATATTTGAGACCGAGACTTCACCAGAAATACCCTTTTGTGACTCCGGGTTCCCAACCCGTCCAAGAAATCATTTTTAGAAAAATCTTGTGTACCATTCACATGACTTTCTCTATATCCCTGCAACAAATTATTCTTAAAAAGCTTATACTTCTATTTACTGTATGCTCATCAGAAAAAATTAGCAGAAATAGTCTTATTTCTTGCTTTATTGTAAGTAGAACCGAAATAAGGGAGTACCATAGGTTAAAGTGAAAGCCAAAAGCTGGTTGCTATGTGACTGATGTTCCTTTGTATGGACAGGAGTTGACAAATCCCTGTATGAGAAAAATTAAAGTTTTTCAAAGCTGAAACCAAGAAAAAGGAATATCTCAAAAACCATAAACTGCACGAAAAAAGGTATATAACATAAACTGTGTGTTTTAATGTGCTCTACATTTTTTGTGTGTTAAGTTTTTGTCCATCTCTTACGGTTTAGTAATTATGAAAAATTCATCCAGAATAAAGTAGTCTTCAGAAGCTATTCCCAGAAAATTCAAAATATGCATTTTATTTGTCAGGTAAATAACTTTAATATACGAAATTTTTATCAAAATCGTTAGAGCCATTTTTGAGAAAATCGAAATTTTCGAAAAAAAATTCCATGTAAAGGGTAGTTTGGGGTGGGGGGATTTTTCTCAAAATCTTCGTGTCGCATTCCTGCAAGATATTAAACTTAAATACCAAGTTTGGTATTTTACCGGCTATTCGTTTTTGAGTTATCGTGTTCACGGACACACACACGCACGCGCGAAACTTTTTCTGAAAATACTTTTTTTGGATACAGGGGACCCTAAAACATATATTTCCGGTGAAATCTCGGTATCGAATTTTCTGGTGGAGTGCAATACATTCTCTATTCACTATGTACATAGTGAGTATAGAGAAAATAAAAACGGGAATGTGTGTGGGAACAGCATAATTCAAAAACGAAAAATCGGCAAGCTTGACACCTCTATTCAGTCTGTTTTAAAGATGCGATTCTAAGATTTTCAAGTAAATATAACATCTCAAACTACCCTTTACTTACAAGATTCCCAAAAAATGTACATTTTATCAAACATTTCTGACGATTTTGATTTAACAATGTATTAAAATATTTACCTGACAAATTACATGTAATTCTTGACCTTTGTATAATAAACTTGCTAAACGTTAGGTGACAGAAGAAAGTGCACTACTTATAGAGTATAAATCTCTTTAAAACGTACAGCCTGTTAAAAATACTTTTTTCAATGGTATGAGCCATTTCTGGGATATCCAATACTAACAGTTGGAATTGTCCGAAAGTTACTCAATGTTGCAAGAGTTTTTAATATCCACTTATTTCTCGCGATTCTTTGGAAACACTAAGGGCTTTTTAGGTCCGTATATAATGTATAGTCCTTAAGTATATGACTATCGCCATTCTCATTGTATGTGTAGCAAAGTTACAACGTGGCTATCTCTGTAAGGATTTATATCAAATAAAGTAGATGGAAAAATAAACTTTCGTAACGATAGTGTGTATACACGCTACTGCACGAGATATGGCAGAGAAAGTCGTGTGAATGTAATATATCAGATCTTTTTTGTCTTTGCGACGTACCTAGTAGGTAGAGGTAGCATTGCTTTCTACCCCAAACATTGTGCATCAAGATTTCTCGGACACATATATGTGTGCAAGGTCGCATGATTATACAGGAAACATTTTAGGGAAAGGCTCGCGTGTGAACGTCCTTGAACAGCAAAGTCAAAAATAAAACGTTTGATAAATACCAAAAAACGCAATATTTTCTAAATTTCGAAACGAAAATTTTCCAGTAATTTTTAACACAGTGTTTTATCTTTCTAAAATACTTCTAATCACTTTTACTGAAATAGCATATTTTTAAGGTATTACATTACAAAGTGTATACGTGCATCTTCTGAAATCAGCACTTCGAAAATATGTTTATCGTTTTGCAACTGGTAAATCATGAGACAGTCTCCAGAGGTATCCGTTATTATTGCTTTGAATTTGTGGTGCTACCAGGCTTTGTTTGTTCCTCTGGATGTAGTGAAGAAATTATGCAAATTCAAGACCAGTATATTGCAACCCCTTTCTACATATAACGAAATGTGTAATGCAAAAGTTTATGTGAATTAAAGTATGCAGAAGAATAAGATTTTGCAGCAATAATTTGTAGAGTTTGCATTAAAATATATGATAGTAGGTACCAAATTCGTGTGAATGTAATAACAGACTTTTCAAGCACGAAAACACGAAAAACATAACAATAAATATCTGAAATCAATGAGCTTACTCACCGTTCTGAAAGAATCACTACAAGGCGTTCAAAAACTGTCATTTCTACATTAGCCTTCACCTCCATGCTGCTTGCTACTCGCACTGTCGATCAGCAGTCCGAGGATCGAGACTCAAGACAAGTGACGATAGCAGAATCAGAACCGCCAGCATAATTTTTAGCCGCTGTTTATGGTAGCATTACAAATGGAGAGAACATTAATATATGTGCATATTACTGTATGTGCAAGGTCTTTGTGGTGATTATGAAAATAACTATACTGATTTAAAATGCCTCTAATAGCTAATATAGTCCTTTAGGTATGTCTAGTTTCAAATATGTTTCACTCAGGGTTCGTATTCTGAGATTTTCGTCCAGTTATTCTAAAAGCTCGCTTCACAGGATCTTGTTCGCACATTTCATTTGTTAAACATAAATTAACTCTCAGGTGCAACTGCTGAAAAATTAAATTACATAGAGCAGAGGCTAAGCAAATGATTTGAATTACTTCCACATCGCCGAAGGTCGTACTTCGAAACAGCCAAAGGCCATGCGAAGGTTTGAAAGACTAGTTTTAAGCCTTCCCATCAATATCTTATTTGACACGTTTTTAGTTAAATTAAATATAAATAAATTGCTATTTAGATTGTGAAGTTTTGAAATAAAAGCTTTGAATAAAAATACATTTTTTACTTCAATCTAGAACACGTCTTCTAGAACACACAATTTATCTGATACCTATTAGGAGTTATTGAACTTAAGCTGGACTTGGAATTTCTTACGATGGTAAATCTTTGGGGTGCTTTTTTGTTTTTCCTTAGTTTAATATCCCTTTACAAGACGGTGTTTCTGGAGATTAAATGAAATTATTAAAAAAGCAAATAACCTTTGACGACTCGTAAAGAAATAAAGAGTTAAAATCCGAATATGCTACCCCGGTACCTTGGCATACATTCAAAATATAAATATATTTCTAAAAACAAATATTACTTATTGTACCTATTATTTAATCTTTTCAGATAGTTAACTAAACTGCAACTAAAGTTAAAATCAATAAGTAATCACTAGAGTATTAAAAAAGCTGTGGTGTAATTAAGTTAAAGTAAAATAAAATAAGGGTACACCAAAGTATACTAAAATAGAAATGTTACTTGAAGGTCAGCAACCTTGCAACTAGTATCCAGCTGTCTCCTGTAATACACTATAAACTACATCACTGTTATACAGCTTCGATGACTAAAAGTGTTTAATATCCTCGTAACGTTTTAAAAAAATGACTGGAATAAATATTTAAACCAGGCAGAATTACCCACCCAGGGGACAAGCCAGTATTCACAAAATGAGAGACCAAGGGAAGAAAGAAAATCTCAGTGCCATTTGATGACTTTATACAAAACACGCTACAAATCTTTACCATAGTTTAGGAAGTTAAATATAGAGCTTGACGTACCAACGTGAATTGACGCTTTTGTGTTCATGGATAACCGATACGGAGAGATGATGTGGTCAGCAGAGTGCTTCCTTTAGCCGGAACGTTGTTTCTCGTGTTCTAAAGACCGCTATCTATCATTGCTCCTCAAGTTCTGATTGGGCACCGGTCCTATATAAGGGCTGAAAAATCCCCGCACATATGAAACGCCATGTTCCATACCACTAGATCATTTTTCAAAGTACAAGATAAATACAAAAGTCGTTTTCGAAGACCAGATCATAATTGAACATAACTAACCTAGATTGAAAATTTAACATTGAAATTTTCCCTAAAGAAACAATGAGACAGCTATTATTTCCGGGGGTAATGCTTTTGTATGTAAGCTTGAAAAATAAGTCTTACTTCTACATGCTGAATATCCGGACACGCATTCTAACATCAATTTGAAAAATACCATTATAGAGAAAGATTAAAGTGTAGTAATTCAAAACAAAATTAATGCAAAGCATTGTGTACGCGCATCTAATATTTTATTTTATATTTTTTCACCGCCATAACAGGCTTCAAGATTTTCACCCTTCTGGTTATTACGATTAGAATAACCGCGCAAACCTGTATTCCACATCAGTAAACTATAATCAAGATTTTAAGTAAACATTTTCTATCAGTCTTTGTGGTATATTTGTGTCAGACAGATACGATAGGTATACTAAATATGTGCACCACAGAAAAGTATGGTCTGTGCTTCCTGAAATAAGTTTTAAACAAAATAAAATTAGAATAAATTATTATTTAATATTCTTTATGTTCTAACACTTTTGCAAAATTCATTTTTGCAACTGTGGGGTTGTGTTTCAGTCTGAAATTACAGATTTGAAAAATTAACTTAATCGAGATTTCGGGTAAACTGTTTAATTTAGGGCATATTATAACATTGAATCTGACACTCCCTTCTAGTGCTAAAAAAAAAATTATACAAAATAGTTATAAGAATGAAATTATCATTCTCATTTCCTTTATCAGATTAGAAGAGAAACTAAATACTGAAGGAACTGTATCAGGCTTTAGCATCATCTTGCCTTTATTCTCACGAAAACATTTTCTCGCAAAATGAACCGAGTATAGTCTGTGATATTTCCATGGCACAAATTTGTTATGCCTCAGACCAACTAACAGCTTACTCAATAATTCTAGTTTATGAATTGGGATCCCAAAATAAATTACCATTCGCTTAGTGACCGAGGAAACCCACGAGAATAAATAGAAATGAAATTGGACCACTAATTTTACAATTTATTCTTACCTATGGAAAGTGTTTCGGAATCATTTTTCCGGTGGTTGGTACAGTAATGCAGCATAGAAGTTCACCATGTTAATTATTAAGCCTTAAATCATCTCACTTTTGAAGTCTTTTATGCGTACTGAACATATGGCAAAAAGCACGTTTGCCCCCCACCTACCTATGCGCAAGAAGTTTCATTTGCGAAAGTACACCAGCGCCAGCCGTGAGTCTAGGATATAATTCCAAGGTCTTTGTTTACAGAGATCTCGCCACGAGTCCAGTATCGCGGCGTGAAAATTTAGTTTCACTGAGAAATGGACTAAAATTACACTATAATAAATCCATGGCACGACAACTCACGGGGAACCTTAGCCTACCGCCCGGCCGCTGCGTCCCCCATCTCGGTCCACTACAGACGTCATGGATGGGGTGCAGTATTGGAGGGTGAGACGTGGTCAGCGCCTCGAGTCCCCCCGGCCGGTTAATGCGGTCCTCATGAACTGGAGCCGCTACTTCTCCATCAAGTAGCTCCTCAATTGGCCCCCCAGGGAACTTACGAGGCTGAGTGCACCCCGGGACAGGTCTCCCAGCGGGGGAAAATCCCCACGCTGGTACTGGGGATCGAACCCAGGTCTCCCGCTTGGTAAGCAGCAACGCTACCGCCGCGCTAAGGAGACGACCCTAAAATTACACTGCATGAATAAAAACATACAGTTAAGTGCTTATAAAATAAACTGAAAGATAGTGGTCATAACCGATTGCTCATAAAAAGCCAAGTATGAACATATAATAACACGATCAAGCCATTGTGTCGGTTCCTCCTACATAACGATCGAAATATAATCCCAGATAAGCTAAAGTTAACCTTGCATTCTTATTTGTAGACAAAACGAATTCCTTATTTTATGAATAAAAGTATTTTATAATGGTATACAGCTTATTATTTTTCACAGTCCAAAATAGCTCGCAGTTAGGAAAGGTATGTTCACTTATTCCAGACCGAACCACACATTCAGTGAAAGCTGGTTAGATATGCATGTTAATGTTTCAAAAACATACGTGATACTCTATGCCGCTTTAATGTCATTGTTTTAATGCTCAGGGCTTCTGAAAAGATCAATTGAATTCTTAACCTTAACATATTCAGAAGAAAGAACAAACGCCGTTGACAAGCTCAGCCATAGACTTGACTGATTAGTTCGTTTCTAGTTCACCTACGACGATATTAAGATGCCATTGTTCTATACTATATTGCCAACTGTTTGGTAATAAGCTTATTTGTAAGCATCAAAGCAGAATTCCTGTAGGAGCAACATCTCTACAAGTGCGCATGTGCCGAGTCACGCAGCACAAGAGTTGGAAGAATAGATTGGGATGATACAAAGGTGACAAAATCCACAAGGATCTGAATATTAGGCGAAGGAAGTACAAAATAGAAATGTTAAGGAAATTAAATTTATCAGAACACTGAGATAAAAAAACTAAGGTGCCCAAAGCAATAAACACACTTTTTCTACAAAATAACGCTTATGTATTTCTTTAAAACATGGTAACTAAACCAAAGGTAAATTCATATTCATATAGATATGCCTTTCTTCACTTTGACCTGGCCCATAAGGGCAAGGCAGGCTGAAGTAAAATATGCTTTTAATTGAATTCTATAGATACAATTTTTATAATATTAGATTTGTTTACATTTACATAATGCACAGTAATTAGAAAACGGAATTTACGACAACGTTACATCTTTTCTAGTTCCCACTGATTTCAATCATCATAATCATCATCATCGATTCCTTCAACATCTTAACTTAATTCATATTTGCAGTTTATACACTACAACACATTGAATCCAATCCTATGTTGCGGGATGCTAATATGTTTGGTTTTTATTTGTGATAAAATACATTGTCTTTTTCTCGAATTTTACGCCATAAGAATGGAAACTCCATTTCAGACATGACACATCTGTGCAGGCATGGGATAATTTGGAAGATTGAGGTTCTTATTTGACGGGATATTCTATCTCAACTCTTCTGGAAGTATTGTTGCCCAGGACAATTCTCCAGAAGTAAAATCTGCACCCCAAAATACATATTAGGAGATATGTTATTGCTGAGAACCAAAGTTTTCAGTTTGTCCTCTACATGGATTCTCAACTTTAACCTGGAGCATTTAGACTTAAAATTGGACATTATGTAAAATGAAATATAATCAAATGCAAAAATGTTACTTCATTGAGTATGCGATACTCTAAAGATTAAATCTGCCATCTGTTATTTAGAAAGTGTCGATAATTCGAATACATATGCTTACGAGTGCTTATTTCTCCGACATTGGGAGGACTCATTTCTGCTTTTCTCGAGGTACCCACTTTGTCTTTGCCTCCCTTATATTTCCAAAATCAAAATAACTGCCTGAGTAATTCCAACGTGGTACGCAATTCTATCAATGCGAAAACGACTCTTGTTTTGGAGCAACGAAGCAGAAATATGCTTAAATATTCTCCAGTGTCTCTAAGTATTTAGTATATACTGTGAGATCCCTGGCTTTTGCATCTCGCCACGTGACAATAAACATTATTTAATCCGATATTAGTACCTACTTTTCTCATAAACATTCGCCATTTTAACGAGGAGAAGATCTGAAGTGTGCATTTTATATTCCTACAAGTTAAAGGTCTTAGGAAAACATGTTTGGACTTACCATGTAGAAGGTACCTGCTATGGGGGGTACTAGACTAAGCTACATTTAGGTAGAGAGAGTAGAGCATTTTAACAGCGGGGGACACCTCGGCAACTGCCACAGGGGAAACCACAGGCCAGCACACAGGAAACGACGGAGCTAAGCGCAGAGACGCACGGAAGTCCTCAAAAGATCACTAGATGGCAGCCCTGGCGCACCATGAAGGCCGAAAGCGGGCTTTTGCAACGCCATCTATTCTCAAATAGCGCAACAAGGGGAAAGATAATTTCACTCGCAGCAAGCAGTCATGCCATCTGGTTGCTAAGACTCGAATCAAACCTGTGGCGTCCTGAAAAGACGAAGAAATGTGATGGAAAGGAACCATGGTAGATACACAGCACCCCAGCAATCCCCTTCGCGGTCCCAGGAAAACCACGGAACTACCCTCCGCCAAAGTGCGCGGTCAACGGCAGCGAACCCAGACCTCCGAGTGTCAGTCCCAGGCGAAAATATCTCAGACACCCCGCTCGGTTACATTTAGGTAAAATGGTATTAAATTCTAAGTTCCAAATGTTTTTTAAATGTTTAAAATCAACACTTTATCGAATGATAACAGCTTTTTTTCATTATGAATATTTCTTTCCCAAAGAAACGCTATTGCTTTAGAAAATTCTTCCAACCCCAGACACCAAACATCTACACAGCAGAAAATAGACACATCATAGAAGAAAATAAATATCCAGCATATAAGTACCTATATACAAATATGATCTTGAACTTCCTAAGGCAATACTGAGATGAAAGACTGAAAACGGTAACCTAAGAGTCACTCTAGCTAAACTTTAAATGAAATTGCCTACATTGAATTGAATATCTAGTAGAATAAGATGGAAGTTTAAAAGAATAAATAAAAATTATATTATTATTACTCTTTTTTTTTTTTTTTTTTTTTTTTTTTTGGTTTTTTAAACTGTTTTCAGGCACAGACACCCAGACTCTGAGAGAATTGCATTGATCTTGTTTGGAGAAAAATGCCATACCCCAGCTGGGAATCGAACCCAGGACCCCTTGTATGGTAGACAGACGCCTTACCGCACTGGCTGTGGGGCCAGCCGAGAATTTACAGCTTTCTGGTGGCTTTTCCTCTCAGTGCTGCTTCCCATGCGACATCCGTGCGCTTTGTAACACTCATAGTCTGCTCCTCGTTACTGTAAGGTCACGATAACAGCAAAATGAAGCATCCGTTATGGCATAGTTTTCATGTGTTTTATATATTTGAATGTGCTTAAAAGTCCGCTATATTTACCACGTTGACAAAAATACATTAGTAATTATTTAACCGGAATTGGCATCACTGTGGTGTATCTTGCGTCAGAAATGTGTTGTGGAATGGAATTGGATTTTCATATTAGAAAACATGTTGAAAAAGAAATAATTGGAACGTATTATATGTACAGGAAAAATTACGCACCTTTGCTTGTCGGAATTTGCGCTTACAGGACATTATGGATATATAGTGTAGCTTACTGGACCCAAATTTGAAAAGGCGAAGCTTCCCCACTGATTGATGTGCAAATCACTTTTTAACGTCGCTAATTTTCACTATTTACCTGTTTTATGAGCAAGGAAATCGCCCCTACATTTGCAATAATCATTTAACAATATGCTGGCAACAGTAATAACTGTTTTTTTTTTTTTTTTTTTTTTTTTTTTTTTTCAATAATGTCATTCTTGACAAGCTATAGCAACAGAAGGAATGCATTAAACGCAGTTTCTTCTCAATTTCCGTTCATGATAATTCCTGAACTAAAGTGCCCTGTTTTATGCATTTCAAAAACTGTCGTGAAAGTTCCCCATTATTTAATGCCGTAAATACGCCATACACGATCGGAACTACTTCCATCCAAATATTTTTGGCAGTTCAAGATTACTCTGTGAGTTAGAGACAAGTATTTTAAACTTTTCTCGTTCTCTAGTATATTTATATCTGTGCTCCTGTCATTCATTAGAAACCCCAGACAAATCCTGCACGATACTGTTTCTTTCAATTTATGTGAACATATTATCCTGAGTTATATTTATTGATTTCATCCATTTCTACCCAGCCCACGAAAATGTTCATGTTTTCGTACAACTCATCTACAATGATTGCGTTTACTTTGTATTCTGCAGCACTTTCGATGCAGGATATTAGCAAATTGTGTATAGAAAAGTCACCAATGTTAGAGGAATGAAATTTAATTAAGCTCACTAGCTCTAATTTCTTTTCTGATTCTGGGATTCGTCTTATAAAGATACGGTAATTGCCTCCACCATTTTGTCTGTATTGACTAAACCCACTTTCCAACTTGTCTGTTTCAAATTTGCTTAATATGCCACATGTAGAATTTACATAGGAAATCATGTACTCACAATTATAAAATTAGGGATTTTGGTCTGAATTTGATAGCAGTCTCAGTTTCTGTTGTCAAAAGGGCCAAAATTACTTCTTTGTAATGATGGTTCCGGTATTAAAGCTAGACAAAAACATTCTCAAAAATTTAAAATTGCTGTCTTTCACTGAATAAATGGGATTATAGAAGGCTCACGTAGGCTTATGTCTTTCAGAAGGTGCCTTACGGTTACAATTGTACACCATTTGTTTATGATGGAAATAAACTCATCAGTCTCTAAAACTTCTCTATTATCTGCTGTATTTTAAAACACAGACAAGACTTCCCTTTTTTGTTTCTTCAAAGAGACTCAGAGCAGATTGACATTTTGCTTCTCGAAAGACGTTGGGAAGTGAACTTTGAAAATTAAGCTTGAAGGTAATTTCACATGACTATCCTTTTCCAAAGCATTCTTTTCAAGTGACCAACATAAGCCTTTAACAAATTACCACATTCAAAATCAGGAAATATAAAAGGCTACAAGGGTATTCCTGGTTTAAGCAATTGTTTCATATTGACTTTAATAACTGAACAGAAACAAACAAATTCATTTCTTGCTCCAAACTGAAGGGATTTGTGATCTGCGTTTTCAAATTGCCTTCGCATAGTGCATCAAACATTATTCTGTTTCCACAAATGCCTGAAATGACGGAAATGACCATGTCACCTGGTTCTGTTCACAGTTTGACAATCCTGTTTGTAAACTCTGAAAGATTAATGAAATTCAGCTTTGCTACAGAAGCAAAGTTACTATATCTCTGTTACAAGAAAGCAAGGAATGGTGCATGAATGCTTGAACTGCAGAAGCTTTCAAAGTTGTGATGTGTGCAATACCATCAATACAATTTTATAATTTAACCTTGGAGAAGCATGTACCTCATACAATAGTATATTAACATACTTTTCGTGCTCATTAAGTTATTTATGTTTTCCTGCAACATATTACAAATGTGAATTGTGCGATCTCCTCTCCAAAATAACCTTTGCATGGAAAATTTTGTTACAACTTTGTTTTCCTAAATAAATGGCTAAGGATTTTGATTAAAATACCCTGTGTTCAATATATTTACATGATAAATAACACTTATATCTTTCATTTTCTGAGAATCGCCTCTGAAGTCCTTTTCAATCTGGATGCATTTTACATTATTGGTAAAGCGCAAGAGATATATAAAAACTTACTTCACGAATGTGTAGACAGCATTAAAACACACAATATTCTCATGTACATTTTTCATTTTTGCATAGCTAAGCATTTCGGAGATATTTCTGGTTATTATTTTCAATTTTAAACTACTTAAAACTTATCTCAAATGGGAAGTCACCTTTCGTTTCATCTCCTTTGTTTTGCTCCTGGCTAAGCAAAGAGAACCAAATTTCAGTTATCACATAGAGGGCAGCTTATAAAAGAATTTACTATCACTTTAGCCTAGTGATTTCCCTTCTGTTTAGATGGAAGGAAGTACTAAGGCAATTTCTGCTAATCTTTATCTCAAATTTCATGATATAGATAAAATAATCTTTTGTATACCAGTTTGTTTTTATAACAGGTAGAGAAAGGCATGTCAATGTAACATTAGTGTAGATTAGGAAGCAGCTGGATACGAGTTGCAAAGTTGCTGGTTTTCCAGTAATATTTTTGTTTTAGAATAGTTTGCTTTCATTACATTTTATTTTAACTCATTTACACAGTAACTTTTTATATTCTAGATCTTTGTTTGCTGATTTTAATTTTATGCTTTATTTCAGTACACTGAGGGTTATTATGCAGAACTTGGGCCGCTCGGAAAATAAAAGCAAACTAAGTGCAAACTAATAAAAAATCTCATGTGTTACACTCACGTGACTTTCTCCAGCTGTTCTACAAACAAAGCCTTATAAAGGATTATTCTTCTTTCTACACAATACCAATCGCGAGAAACGTAAGCAGATTAATAAGATTAATTAATTATTATTATCATTATTATTATTATTATTATTACCTTATTAAGTAGAAAGGAACTACAGGAGTGCCCTATGCTAAAGCGATAGTCAAATATTCTAAACGCTGTCGTCATGCGACTGTCATTGCAAATCGCTTCTTTGCTTGGCTAGGAGTAGAACAAAAGAAAAACGAACTCTTCCGTCTCTCAGAAAGAAATAAAGACTTTACAATTGATACAAATAGCAAGGAATATCTCAAAAACGGAAAACTCCATGAATTTATGTACATGACATAAATTCCGTATTTTAACGGGATCTACATTTCAAGTGCCGTAGCTTTTTGTCTCTCTCTTACGGTTTACTAGTTATACTAAATTCAGCCAAATTCATCCAGAATAAACAGGTCTACAGAAGCTATTCTCAGAAAATGTAAGATATACATTTTATTTGTGATGGATATGTGGCATTTTAATAAAAATTGATAGTCAGTTTTAAGAAAATAAAAATTATCGCAAAATGTTTATGAAAAGATTAGTTGGAGGTGGGGATTTTCTTGAAAATCGTCGTGTCTCATGCTTGGAAAATACCAAACTTAAATCCCAAGTTTGGTACTTAACCACCTTTCGTTTTTGAGCTATGCTGTCCACAGACACATGGACGGACAAACAAAAAGATAGACAGACTATACCTTCTCTATCCACTATGTACATAATTCACGCGGGCTAGAGAAAGTAATGAGCGTTTTAACGCATAGAGACAATATTTCAGATACGTGAAAACCATGTCATTAACCCAGCTCTTCGCCTGAGGGTTTTACAGTGGGTCCCATTTGACAATTGATAATATACGAGAAACCCCACTATGCGTTACAATAAAATACAAGTTCCTAATAAAGAACATAGGATAAAACATTATTGAACATACAGTTACAATTTTTATATATTTACATATCGCCTGTCTGAACCTTAAACTTAAAGAACTAAATTTATAAAGACAAGGGATAAAGTGCAGATGAGAAATGAATACTCTCAAATAACAGTACACATATTCATAATTTGGTGATGTATAATTCACAAGATATAGTAGTAAAATCCAAGATTAACTTCAATATTGTATAACCATTTCGATACAAACAGCGGTAATTCAAACCAAACATATCGATACTTTTAGAACGTAAAAAACTCGTAATACGGGCTTTTTATTTTCTCTACTACTTACGAATAGGAAGTAGAAATATTACATATATTTGAGACCGAGACTTCACCAGAAATACCCTTTTGTGACTCCGGGTTCCCAACCCGTCCAAGAAATCATTTTTAGAAAAATCTTGTGTACCATTCACATGACTTTCTCTATATCCCTGCAACAAATTATTCTTAAAAAGCTTATACTTCTATTTACTGTATGCTCATCAGAAAAAATTAGCAGAAATAGTCTTATTTCTTGCTTTATTGTAAGTAGAACCGAAATAAGGGAGTACCATAGGTTAAAGTGAAAGCCAAAAGCTGGTTGCTATGTGACTGATGTTCCTTTGTATGGACAGGAGTTGACAAATCCCTGTATGAGAAAAATTAAAGTTTTTCAAAGCTGAAACCAAGAAAAAGGAATATCTCAAAAACCATAAACTGCACGAAAAAAGGTATATAACATAAACTGTGTGTTTTAATGTGCTCTACATTTTTTGTGTGTTAAGTTTTTGTCCATCTCTTACGGTTTAGTAATTATGAAAAATTCATCCAGAATAAAGTAGTCTTCAGAAGCTATTCCCAGAAAATTCAAAATATGCATTTTATTTGTCAGGTAAATAACTTTAATATACGAAATTTTTATCAAAATCGTTAGAGCCATTTTTGAGAAAATCGAAATTTTCGAAAAAAATTCCATGTAAAGGGTAGTTTGGGGTGGGGGGATTTTTCTCAAAATCTTCGTGTCGCATTCCTGCAAGATATTAAACTTAAATACCAAGTTTGGTATTTTACCGGCTATTCGTTTTTGAGTTATCGTGTTCACGGACACACACACGCACGCGCGAAACTTTTTCTGAAAATACTTTTTTTGGATACAGGGGACCCTAAAACATATATTTCCGGTGAAATCTCGGTATCGAATTTTCTGGTGGAGTGCAATACATTCTCTATTCACTATGTACATAGTGAGTATAGAGAAAATAAAAACGGGAATGTGTGTGGGAACAGCATAATTCAAAAACGAAAAATCGGCAAGCTTGACACCTCTATTCAGTCTGTTTTAAAGATGCGATTCTAAGATTTTCAAGTAAATATAACATCTCAAACTACCCTTTACTTACAAGATTCCCAAAAAATGTACATTTTATCAAACATTTCTGACGATTTTGATTTAACAATGTATTAAAATATTTACCTGACAAATTACATGTAATTCTTGACCTTTGTATAATAAACTTGCTAAACGTTAGGTGACAGAAGAAAGTGCACTACTTATAGAGTATAAATCTCTTTAAAACGTACAGCCTGTTAAAAATACTTTTTTCAATGGTATGAGCCATTTCTGGGATATCCAATACTAACAGTTGGAATTGTCCGAAAGTTACTCAATGTTGCAAGAGTTTTTAATATCCACTTATTTCTCGCGATTCTTTGGAAACACTAAGGGCTTTTTAGGTCCGTATATAATGTATAGTCCTTAAGTATATGACTATCGCCATTCTCATTGTATGTGTAGCAAAGTTACAACGTGGCTATCTCTGTAAGGATTTATATCAAATAAAGTAGATGGAAAAATAAACTTTCGTAACGATAGTGTGTATACACGCTACTGCACGAGATATGGCAGAGAAAGTCGTGTGAATGTAATATATCAGATCTTTTTTGTCTTTGCGACGTACCTAGTAGGTAGAGGTAGCATTGCTTTCTACCCCAAACATTGTGCATCAAGATTTCTCGGACACATATATGTGTGCAAGGTCGCATGATTATACAGGAAACATTTTAGGGAAAGGCTCGCGTGTGAACGTCCTTGAACAGCAAAGTCAAAAATAAAACGTTTGATAAATACCAAAAAACGCAATATTTTCTAAATTTCGAAACGAAAATTTTCCAGTAATTTTTAACACAGTGTTTTATCTTTCTAAAATACTTCTAATCACTTTTACTGAAATAGCATATTTTTAAGGTATTACATTACAAAGTGTATACGTGCATCTTCTGAAATCAGCACTTCGAAAATATGTTTATCGTTTTGCAACTGGTAAATCATGAGACAGTCTCCAGAGGTATCCGTTATTATTGCTTTGAATTTGTGGTGCTACCAGGCTTTGTTTGTTCCTCTGGATGTAGTGAAGAAATTATGCAAATTCAAGACCAGTATATTGCAACCCCTTTCTACATATAACGAAATGTGTAATGCAAAAGTTTATGTGAATTAAAGTATGCAGAAGAATAAGATTTTGCAGCAATAATTTGTAGAGTTTGCATTAAAATATATGATAGTAGGTACCAAATTCGTGTGAATGTAATAACAGACTTTTCAAGCACGAAAACACGAAAAACATAACAATAAATATCTGAAATCAATGAGCTTACTCACCGTTCTGAAAGAATCACTACAAGGCGTTCAAAAACTGTCATTTCTACATTAGCCTTCACCTCCATGCTGCTTGCTACTCGCACTGTCGATCAGCAGTCCGAGGATCGTGACTCAAGACAAGTGACGATAGCAGAATCAGAGCTGCCAGCATAATTTTTAGCCGCTGTTTATGGTAGCATTACAAATGGAGAGAACATTAATATATGTGCATATTACTGTATGTGCAAGGTCTTTGTGGTGATGATGAAAATAACTATACTGATTTAAAATGCCTCTAATAGCTAATATAGTCCTTTAGGTATGACTAGTTTCAAATATGTTTCACTCAGGGTTCGTATTCTGAGATTTTCGTCCTGTTATTCTAAAAGCTCGCTTCACAGGATCTTGTTCGGACATTTCATTTGTTAAACATAAATTAACTCTCAGGTGCAACTGCTGAAAAATTAAATTACATAGAGCAGAGGCTAAGCAAATGATTTGAATTACTTCCACATCGCCGAAGGTCGTACTTCGAAACAGCCAAAGGCCATGCGAAGGTTTGAAAGACTAGTTTTAAGCCTTCCCATCAATATCTTATTTGACACGTTTTTAGTTAAATTAAATATAAATAAATTGCTATTTAGATTGTGAAGTTTTTAAATAACAGCTTTGAATAAAAATACATTATTACTTCAATCTAGAACACACAATTTATCTGATACCTATTAGGAGTTATTGAACTTAAGCTGGACTTGGAATTTCTTACGATGGTAAATCTTTGGGGTGCTTTTTTGTTTTTCCTTAGTTTAATATCCCTTTACAAGACGGTGTTTCTGGAGATTAAATGAAATTATTAAAAAAGCAAATAACCTTTGACGACTCGTAAAGAAATAAAGAGTTAAAATCCGAATATGCTACTCCGGTACCTTGGCATACATTCAAAATATAAATATATTTCTAAAAACAAATATTACTTATTGTACCTATTATTTAATCTTTTCAGATAGTTAACTAAACTGCAACTAAAGTTAAAATCAATAAGTAATCACTAGAGTATTAAAAAAGCTGTGGTGTAATTAAGTTAAAGTTAAATAAAATAAGGGTACACCAAAGTATACTAAAATAGAAATGTTACTTGAAGGTCAGCAACCTTGCAACTAGTATCCAGCTGTTTCCTGTAATACACTATAAACTACATCACTGTTATACTGCTTCGATGACTAAAAGTGTTTAATATCCTCGTAACGTTTTAAAAAAATGACTGGAATAAATATTTAAACCAGGCAGAATTACCCACCCAGGGGACAAGCCAGTATTCACAAAGTGAGAGACCAAGGGAAGAAAGAAAATCTCAGTGCCATTTGACGACTTTATACAAAACACGCTACAAATATTTACCATAGTTTAGGAAGGTAAATATAGAGCTTGACGTACCAACGTGAATTGACGCTTTTGTCTTCATGGATAACCGATACGGAGAGATGATGTGGTCAGCAGAGTGCTTCCTTTAGCCGTAGCGTTGTCTCTCGTGTTCTAAAGACCGCTATCTATCATTGCTCCTCAAGTTCTGATACGATAGGTATACTAAATATGTGCACCACAGAAAAGTAGGGTCTGTGCTTCCTGAAACAAGTTTTAAATAAAATAAAATTAGAATAAATTATTATTTAATATTCTTTATGTTCTAACACTTTTGCAAAATTCATTTTTGCAACTGTGGGGTTGTGTTTCAGTCTGAAATTACAGATTTGAAAAATTAACTTAATCGAGATTTCGGGTAAACTGCTTAATTTAGGGCATATTATAACATTGAATCTGATACTTCCGCACTCCCTTCTAGTGCTAAAAAAAAACATATACAAAATAGTTATAAGAATGAAATTATCATTCTCATTTCCTTTATCAGATTAGAAGAGAAACTAAATACTGAAGGAACTGTATCAGGCTTTAGCATCATCTTGCCTTTATTCTCACGAAAACATTTTCTCGCAAAATGCACCGAGTATAGTCTGTGACATTTCCATGGCACAAATTTGTTATGCCTCAGACCAGCTAACAGCTTACTCAATAATTCTAGTTTATGAATTGGGATCCCAAAATAAATTACCATTCGCTTAGTGACCGAGGAAACCACGAGAATAAATAGAAATGAAATTGGACCACTAATTTTACAATTTATTCTTACCTATGGAAAGTGTTTCGGAATCATTTTTCCATTGGTTGGTACAGTAATGCAGCATAGAAGTTCACCATGTTAATTATTAAGCCTAATACCCCTAAATCATCTCACTTTTGAAGTCTTTTAAGCGTACTGAACATATGGCAAAAGGCACGTTTGCCCCCCACCTACCTATGCGAAAGAAGTTTCATTT
Source organism: Hymenopus coronatus (assembly GCA_030762935.1). Lineage (NCBI taxonomy): Eukaryota > Metazoa > Arthropoda > Insecta > Mantodea > Hymenopodidae > Hymenopus > Hymenopus coronatus. The sequence goes on along the minus strand of CM060900.1, from coordinate 92,845,157 downwards.
GCGAAAGTACACCAGCGCCAGCCTTGAGTCTAGGATATAATTCCAAGGTCTTTGTTTACAGAGATCTCGACACGAGTCCAGTATCCCGGCGTAAAAATTTAGTTTCACTGAGAAATGGACTAAAATTACACTGCGACCAACGTAAATTTTGCATGAATAAAAACATACAGTGAAGTGCTTATAAAATAAACTGAAAGATAGTGGTCATAACCGATTGCTCATAAAAAGCCAAGTATAAACATATAATAACACGATCAAGCCATTGTGTCGGTTCCTCCTACCTAACGATCGAAATATAATCCCAGATCGCTGAGACAGCTCTTGCATCACATGCGGAGATGTGAGGACTGAAAGATAACCTGACTACTTAGTATATTTTGTAATACCCAAAGAACCTTCAAGTCTAATTTCAATTCAAACCTGCATTTTATAATAGGTGATTTAAGTTCCCATAGTAGTGAGATATAGGTGTGCATATAATACCAAACCAAAGCAAACCGTTAAACAACAAGAAATTGCTAGATACAGAGTTGACACGTTATTTTAGTAACAGCAGTTGCAGAATTGATACATCGACTACTTTGTGCGCAAATGAAAATAACACATTACTGATTAGATCTGAAAAGCAATGGTCGAAATTTCTAAGCCAAAGTGAACCTTGCATTCTTATTTGTAGACAAAACGAATTCCTTATTTTATGAATAAGAGTATTTTATAATGGTATACAGCTTATTGTTTTTCACAGTCCAAAATAGCTCGCAGTTAGGAAAGGTATGTTCACTTATTCCAGACCGAACCACACATTCAGTGAAAGCTGGTTAGATATGCATGTTAATGTTTCAAAAACATACGTGATACTCTATGCCGCTTTAATGTCATTGTTTTAATGCTCAGGGCTTCTGAAAAGATCAATTGAATTCTTAACCTTAACATATTCAGAAGAAAGAACAAACGCCGTTGACAAGCTCAGCCATAGACTTGACTGATTAGTTCGTTTCTAGTTCACCTACGACGATATTAAGATGCCATTGTTCTATACTATATTGCCAACTGTTTGGTAACAAGCTAATTTGTAAGCATCAAAGCAGAATTCCTGTAGGAGCAACATCTCTACAAGTGCGCATGTGCCGAGTCACGCAGCACGAGAGTTGGGAGAATAGATTGGGATGACACAAAGGTGACAAAATCCACAAGGATCTGAATATCAGGCGAAGGAGGTACAAAATAGAAATGTTAAGGAAATTAAATTTATCAGAACACTGAGATAAAAAAACTAAGGAGCCCAAAGCATTAAGCACACTTTTTCTACAAAATAACGCTTATGTATTTCTTTAAAACATGGTAGCTAAACTAAAGGTAAATTCATATGCATATAGATATGCCTTTCTTCACTTTGACCTGGCCTTAAGGGCAAGGCAGGCTGAAGTAAAATATGCTTTTAATTGAATTCTATAGATACAATTTTTATAATATTAGGTTTGTTTACATTTACATAATGCACAGTAATTAGAAAACGGAATTTACGACAACGTTACATCTTTTCCAGTTCCCACTGATTTCCATCATCATAATCATTATCATCGATTCCTTCAACATCTTAACTTAATTCATATTTGCAGTTTATACACTACAACACATTGAATCCAATCTTGTGTTGCGGGATGCTAATATGTTTGGTTTTTATTTGTGATAAAATACATTGTCTTTTTCTCGAATTTCACGCCATAAGAATGAAAACTCCATTTCAGACATGACACATCTGTGCAGGTATGGGATAATTTGGAGGATTCAGGTTCTTATTTGACGGGATATTCTATCTCAACTCTTCTGGAAGTTTGGTTGCCCAGGCCAATTCTCCAGAAGTAAAATCTGCACCCCAAAATACATATTAGGAGATATGTTATTGCTGAGAACCAAGGTTTTCAGTTTGTCCTCTGCATGGATTCTCAACTTTAACCTGGAGCATTTAGACTTAAAATGGACATTATGTAAAATGAAATATAATCAAATGCAAAAATGTTACTTCATTGAGTATGCGATACTCTAAAGATTAAATCTGCCATCTGTTATTTAGAAAGTGTCAATAATTCGAATACATATGCTAACGAGTGCTTATTTCTCCAACATTGGGGGGACTAATTTTGCTTTTCTCGAGGTACCCACTTTGTCTTTGCCTCCCTTATATTTCCAAAATCAAAATAACTGCCTGAGTAATTCCAACGTGGTACGCAATTCTATCAATGCGAAAACGACTCTTGTTTTGGAGCAACGAAGCAGAAATATGCTTAAATATTCTCCAGTGTCTCTAAGTATTTAGTATATACTGTGAGATCCCTGGCTTTTGCATCTCGCCACGTGACAATAAACATTATTTAATCCGATATTAGTACCTACTTTTCTCATAAACGTTCGACATTTTAACGAGGAGAAGATCTGAAGTGTGCATTTCTTATTCCTACAAGTTAAAGGTCTTAGTAAAACATGTTTGGACTTACCATGTAGAAGGTACCTGCTATGGGGGGTACTAAACTAAGCTACATTTAGGTAGAGAGAGTAGAGTATTTTAACAGCGGGGCACACCTCGGCAACTGCCACAGGGGAAACCACAGGCCAGCACACAGGATTCGACGGAACTAAGCGCAGAGACGCACGGAAGTCCTCAAAAGATCACTAGATGGCAGCCCTGGCGCACCATGGACGCCGAAGTTGGGCTTTTGCAACGCCATCTATCCTCAAATAGCGCAACAAGGGGAAAGATAATTTCACTCGCAGCAAGCAGTCATGCCATCTGGTTGCTAAGACTCGAATCAAACCTGCGGCGTCCTGAAAAGACGAAGAAATGTGATGGAAAGGAACCATGATAGATACACAGCACCCCAGCAATCCCCTTCGCGGTCCCAGGAAAACCACGGAACTACCCTCCGCCAAAGTGCGCGGTCAACGGCAGTGAACCCAGACCTCCGAGTGTCAGTCCCAGGCGAAAATATCTCAGACACCCCGCTCGGTTACATTTAGGTAAAATGGTATTAAATTCTAAGTTCCAAATGTTTTTTAAATGTTTAAAATCAACACTTTATCGAATGATAACAGCTTTTTTTCATTATGAATATTTCTTTCCCAAAGAAACGCTATTGCTTTAGAAAATTCTTCCAACCCCAGACACCAAACATCTTCACAGAAGAAAATAGACACATCATAGAAGAAAATAAATATCCAGCATATAAGTACCTATATACAAATATGATCTTGAACTTCCTAAGGCAATACTGAGATGAAAGACTGAAAACGGTAACCTAAGAGTCACTCTAGCTAAACTTTAAATGAAATTGCCTACATTGAATTGAATATCTAGTAGAATAAGATGGAAGTTTAAAAGAATAAATAAAAATTATATCATTATTACTCTTTTTTTTTTTTTTTTTTTTTTTTTTTTTGGTTTTTTAAACTGTTTTCAGGCACAGACACCCAGACTCTGAGAGAATTGCATTGATCTTGTTTGGAGAAAAATGCCATACCCCAGCTGGGAATCGAACCCAGGACCCCTTGTATGGTAGACAGACGCCTTACCGCACTGGCTGTGGGGCCAGCCGAGAATTTACAGCTTTCTGGTGGCTTTTCCTCTCAGTGCTGCTTCCCATGCGACATCCGTGCGCTTTGTAACACTCATAGTCTGCTCCTCGTTACTGTAAGGTCACGATAACAGCAAAATGAAGCATCCGTTATGGCATAGTTTTCATGTGTTTTATATATTTGAATGTGCTTAAAAGTCCGCTATATTTACCACGTTGACAAAAATACATTAGTAATTATTTAACCGGAATTGGCATCACTGTGGTGTATCTTGCGTCAGAAATGTGTTGTGGAATGGAATTGGATTTTCATATTAGAAAACATGTTGAAAAAGAAATAATTGGAACGTATTATATGTACAGGAAAAATTACGCACCTTTGCTTGTCGGAATTTGCGCTTACAGGACATTATGGATATATAGTGTAGCTTACTGGACCCAAATTCGAAAAGGCGAAGCTTCCCCACTGATTGATGTGCAAATCACTTTTTAACGTCGCTAATTTTCACTATTTACCTGTTTTATGAGCAAGGAAGTCGCCCCTACAGTTGCAATAAGCATTTAACAATATGCGGTAACAGTATGAACTGTTTTGTTGTTGTTTTTTTTTTCAATAGTGTCATTCTTGACAAGCTATAGCAACAGAAGCAATGCATTAAACTCAGTTTCTTCTCAATTTCCATTCATGATAATTCCTGAACTAAAGTGCCCTGTTTTATACATTTCAAAAACTGTCGTGAAAGTTCCCCATTATTTAATGCCGTAAATACGCCATACACGATCAGAACTACTTCCATCAAAATATTTTTGGCAGTTCAACGTTACTCTGTCAGTTAGAGACAAGTGTTTTAAACTTCTCTCGTTCTCTAGTATATTTATATCTGTGCTCCTGTCATTCATTAGAAACCCCAGACAAATCCTGCACGATACTGTTTCTTTCAATTTATGTGAACATATTATCCTGCAGCATAAAGCAAACACATTTTAATTGAGTTTCATCCATTTCTACCCAGCCTACTGAAATGTTCATGTTTTCGTACAACTCATCTACAATGATTACGTCTACTTTGTCTTCTGCAGCACTTTCGCTGCAAGGCATTAGAAAATGTTGTATAGAAAAGTCACCAATGTTAGAGGAATGTAATTTAATTAAGCTCACTAGCTCTAATTTCTTTTCTGATTCTGGGATTCGTCTCACAAAGATACGGTTATTGCCCCCACCATTTTGTCTGTATTGACTAAACCTACTTTCTAAATTGTCAGTTTCAAATTTCCTTAACATGCCACATTTAGAATTTACATAGGAAAGCATACACCCACAATTAGAAATTAGGGATTTTGGTCTGAGTTTGAGAGCAGTCTCAGTTTCTGATGTCAAAAGGGCCAAAATTACTTCTATACAGAAGCATTCTCAAAAATTTAAAATTGTTGTCTTTCATTGAATAAATGGGATTATAGAAGGCTCATGTAGGCTTATGTCTTTCAGAAGGTGCCTTACGGTTACAATTGTACACCATTTGTTTATGATGGAAATAAACTGATCAGTCTCTAAAATGTCTTTATTATCCACTGTGTTGCCAAACACATACAAGACTTCCACTTTTTGTTTCATCAAAGAGTCTCAGAGCAGATTGCCAGTTTGCTTCTCGAAAGACGTTGGTAAGTGAACTTTCCTATTTAAGCCTGAACCTAATTTCACATGCCTATTCTTTTCCAAAGCATGTCTTTCAAGTGACCAACATAAGCCTTTAACAAATTACCCCATTCAAAATCAGGAAATACAAAAAGGCATCTCTGGTTTGAGCAATTGTTTCATATTGACTTTAGTAACTGAACAGAAACAAACAAATTTATTTCTTGCTCCGAATTAAAGGGATTTGCAATCCGTGTTTTCAGATTGCCGTTGCATAGTGCATCAAACTTTTTTTTTTTTTAGTTTAACGTCCTTTAACCTGGTTTGGTCATATCGGACGATGAATGCAATTGATGATATGATGCTCAAATGATCTCGGGGTCCATGGAGCTTAAAGTTACTCGACATTTGTCTTCTCAGGATAAGGGAAAACCCCGAAGAAAACCTTACCCGGGTAACTCACCCTAAGCGAGTTTTGAACTCACTACCTTTTGAAAGTGAGGCAGACGTGCTACCACCATGCTACCCAGACGGGCAAACATTATTTTGTTTACATGATTGCCTGAAATAAGAGAAATGACTACGTCGCCTGCTTCCGTTAACAGTTTGACAGTTCTGTTTGTAAGCTCTAAAAGACTAATGGAATCGAGCTTTGCTAAAGTAAAAAAACAGCTATATCTTTGTTAGAAGAAAGAAAGGAATTGAGCATGAATGCCAGCACTGCGGTAGCATTCAAAGTTGTGATGTATGCAACACCAACAATACCATCTTACAACTTAAACTTGGAGAAGCATGTACCTCACATAACAGTATATTAATATACTTTTCGTGCTCTTTAAGTGATTTAAGTTTTTCGGTAATATTTTGCAAATGTGAATTGTGCTGTCCCCGTCCCAAACTACCATTTGTATGGAAACATTTGTTACAACTTTGTTTTGCTAAATAAAATGACTACCGATTATGATTAAAATAGCATGTATAAAATATATTTACATGACAAATAAGATTTATATCTTGCATTTTCTGGGAATAGCCTCTGAAGAACTTTTCATTTTGGATGCATTTTGCGTCACTGGTAAACCGTAAGAGATATATAAAAACTTACTGCACAAAAAAGTGGATATCGTTAAACATGCAATTTTATTATATACATTGTTTATTTCTTGTACAGTTAACCATATACTTTTCTATTTTAAACTACTTAAAACATTTCTCAAGCGGGAAGTTGTCTTTCAGTTAAACTTCTTTGTTTCACTCCTAGCCAAGCAAAGAGAACCGTGCTCCAATTATCACATAGAGGGCAGCTTATAAAAGAATTCACAATCACTTTAGTCTAGTGCGTTTTCCAATTTCCCTTCTGCTTAGAAGAAAGCAAGTAATAAGGCAATTTCTGCTAATGTTTAACTCAATTTTTATGATTTAAATAAGAGAAGCTTTTGCATATTAGTTTGTTTTTATAACAGGTAGATAAACTCATGTGAATGTAACATCAGGTTTTTTTTTTCTCCAGTAAAACAAGTGAAATGTGGATGGAAACACAAGACTTCTCACGATATTTCCACTCAAAATTACCCGAAATAGCGTTGGTCCAAATCTCAAACCATGCATTATGTTAAAATGTGTGAAGTTTACGAATGTATACACAATGAAAATACTTAACTTTAGCTATGAGTTTAAACTGATGCTGTCATGAAATATGAAACTTCTCACCAATATTTTACTTACTTCTAATTACTTTACTATTATACTTTATTAGGTAAACGTTTGTATTCTATTCCACTCAAATATTCCAGTGGTATGGCACCGGAATTTCAAATGTTCGACTCTCTGAATCGAAATAAAGCATTTGGAGTTGTGTGCGAGTGAATGGGAACAACATAATAACAATGTATATTACTTTTAGTATTTAAGCTTTGTATCTTCCAAAGATGCAACACTCAGATTTTCAAGGAAAATTGCATTCCAGACTGCTCTTTACACGTAAGATGTTTAGAAATTTACTCAAAATTGTTTTCACGATTTTTATTAAAACTTAATGATGGAGAGTAAGATTGGAAAATGCAATGCCATAGTCAGGATGTGAAAAACGAATTTCCTGGTTTCCGTGCGGTTCCTCTGACCACTGAGGTAGCATGCCAACGTGCCGGCATGGCATTGAGTTTACTAAATTATCCACATTTTTCCCGGTAAGTCACAGGTTATCTCAAATATTTTTGTAGATGCCATACCTTGATGGCGACTAACAAACTCCGTAAGCACCTTAAGACTCGGGCTTTAAGGTTATTTGGCAATGATTCTTCTGCTGCGGCAACCAAACATAAAACTTTGGCTTCAGTGCACGCAGACAAGTTGATTATTTCTGGCACAAATATTATCCGGACATGGCAGATTTAGGAGTTATGCACAAAAATGGGTAAAGTAGACTCGGCCCAGTGTCGCTATTTTGTAGAAGAGGAGTGTAGAACACACTTCTTTCCGATGATCAAAGAGGAATCACGTCAGATTACAATCACATGAGAAATTAGGTGTGCTACTCACTAAGCTGGGTCCCCTCCTAAGCGGGAGACCGGTTCGACTCCCGGTACCCGCATGGGGCGCACTCAAACTAGTGAAGTCCCTGCGGAACTAATTGAGGAGCTACTTGATTTAGGAGTAGCGGCTCCAGATCGAGAATACCACATCAACTGTCCGGCGGGGATTCGAGGCGCTGATCACGTCTCAGCCTCCAGCACTCCACCCCATTCCTGACGTCTTCGGTCCGATGCTGCGGCGGAACGGTAGGCCATGGAGTTACGAGTTACTCACTACGGCTAATTTAGACCCTATTATGATTATGCGGCTAAATGACCGTCATATACGCAAAATACCAATCATTCCACCAAGCGCATGAATTTGTGCATAAAAAAAAAAAAAAAAAAAAAAAAAAGCTTCACAGCCAAATGAAACTTTTGAAATCGTCATCACAAATACAAGATCAATCAACCGCACTTAGATTCATTCGAATGTTGGAGCGTTCCGTTTTCTGTATAATTACTACATCAAGAAATTAATAAAAAAATCTAATGTGTTACCGTCACTTGACTTTCTCTAGCGGGTTGACGTAAAAACTCATACAAAAGATTATTCTGCTTTCTACACAAAACTTATCGAGATAGACGATAGCAGAATGTTATTGTTATTATAATTGTTATTATAATTATTATTATAGTTAATATTATTATTATTATTATTACTTAGGTCTTTATAAGTAGAAAGCAACTAAATGAGTGAGCTATGCTAAAGTGACAGTCAAATGTCTTAAAAGCTGTCGTTATGCGATTGTCAGTGCAAATCGCTTCTTTGCTTGGCCCGCAGTTGAACAAAGGAAAAGCGCACTCTTCCTGTCTAAGAAAACTATAAGCACTTCACAATTGAAACTAATTGCAAAGAATATCTCAAAACCAAAAAACTCCACGAAAACATGGATGACATAAATTGCGTATTTTAACGGGATCTACATTTTCTGTGTCGTAAGTTTTTGTCCATATTTTACGGTTTACTAGTTATACAAAATTCTGTAAAAGTCATCGAACGTAAACAGGTCTTCAGAAGCTATTACCAGAAAATTTAAGATATACATTTTATTTGCGATGGAAAATGCTTCAATATGTTGCATTTTGTCAAAATCGTCAAGGCCACATTTAAAACAATTAAAAAATTTCGAAAAATGTTCATGTAAAGGGTAGTAAGGATTGGCGGGATTTTCTTGTAAATCTTCGTGTTGCATCCTTAAATATAAAGTATTTTCGTTTTTGAGCTATGCTGTCCACAGACAGACACACACACAGAGGACCTTTTTCTCAAATTGCATTTTTTGGACTCAGGGGGTTCTAAAATGTGTGTCAGAGAAATCTCGATATCTATTTTTTTCGGTGGAATACAATACCTCCTTTATTCACTATGTACATAACATATGATGGCTAGAGAAAGTAATAAATGTTGATTTAACGCATGGTTTTTACAACACGGTCCCATTTGACAATTGATAACACATGTGTACAGGCATATGCGTTACAAGAAAATATAATTTCGTAATAAAAAACATAGGAAAAACATTATTGAACATTAAATACAATTTGTGTATACTTATGCATCACCTGTCTCAACCTTAGGTATTTCAAAGTGCTAAATTTATAAAGAGAAGACAAAGTGCAGATATATTATTATTTACAATAGCCGTAAATAACAGTACAGATATTTCACTATTTAGTGATGTATAATTCAAAAGATATATAAGTACAAACCAAGATTGACTTCAGTATTGTATAACCATTACGATTCAAACAGCGGTAATACGAAGCAAACATACCGCTAATTTTAGGATGTAATAAACTCGTAATACCGGCTTTTTTATTTTTTCTACTACTTATGAATAGGAAGCATAAAATATTATATAAATCTGATACAGAGACTTCAACAAAAATACACTTTTAAGACTCCAAATTCCCGGCCGCTACGTCCAAGAAATCATTAGTTTTAGAAAAAGGGTCATATATTTGTGTGGGAACAGCATATTTCAAAAATGAAAAATCGGCAAGCTTGATCCTTATATTCAGTCTGTTCCATAGATGGGATACTAAGATTTTCAAGTAAATCTCCCATCCCAAACTAGCCTTTACATATAAGACTCCACAAACTTTTCGATTTTATCAAAGATGTATTAAAATAATTATCTGACAAATAACATGTAATTCTTGATCTTTCTAAGAATGCTCTGTGACATTATCTTCATTTGTATAATAAACTTGCTAAAAGTGAGGCGAAAGAAGAAAACACACTTAAAGAGTATAAACCTCTCTGAAACATACAGCCTGTTACAAATGCCTTTTTATATAGTATAAGCCATTTCTGGGATATCCATTACTAACAGTTGGAATTGTCCGAAAGTTACTCAATGGTGTAAGTTTTTAATATCCACTTATTTCTCGCGATACTTTGGAAACACTAAGGGTTTTTTAGGGCCGTATATAATGTCTAGTCCTGAAACATATGACTATCGGCATTCTCATTGTATCTATAACAAGTTGCAATGTACCTGTTTATGTAAGGATTTATATAAAATAAAATAAAGTAGATGAAAGATTAAACTTTCCTATCAATAACTTGTATACACGCCGTTTTAAGACATATGGCATAGAAAGTCCTGTGAGAGTAATATATCAGATCTTTGTTTCTTTGCCACGTATATAGATGTAGATTGCTTTCTACCCCAAGCACTTTTGCATCTGGATTTCTCGGATATGTTTGAGTGCAAGGCCACGTGGTTATATAGGAAGCATTTTAGGGAAAGCTCGCGTGTGAATGACCATGAACACCAGTCAAAAATAAAAACTTTAATAAACACCAAACTTGATATTTAAGTGCAATATCGTCCAAGTTGCTAAATGAAGATGTTTCAGGAAATTTTTACCACCGCAAACCATCATTCACATAGAATTCCTTAATAAATTATTTTATTTTTCTAAAATACTTCTAATCTCTTCTATGTAAAATAACATATGTTAAAGTATATCCGTGAATCTTCTGAAATCAGCATGTGAAGGCTTTGCTTATTTTTCGTGATGTCGTGCAAATGCAAGGTCAGTATACAGCAAAAGTTATTTTAATCCCTTAGTACATGTAACGAAATGTGTAATGCAAAAGTGTATATGAGATAAAATGAGTAGAAGAATAAGATTTTGCAAGTAGAACTTGCATTAAAATACATCGCAGTGGGTAGCAAAATTGTGTGAATGTAACACAACAGATTTTCCAAGTGCCGAAGATCACAACAATATATGTTTAAATATTGCAAATCAATGAGCTTACTCACCGTTCTGTAAGAATCACTACAAGACGTCCAAAAGCTGTTAATTCTACATTAGCCTTCACCTCCATGCTGCTACTCGCACTGTTTCATCTGAGGGATATTCTTTCTCAATTCTTCTGGAAGTTCTGTTGCCCAGTTCACTTCTTCAGAAGTAAAATCTGCACCCCAAGTACATATTAGGAAATATGTCATTGTTGAGAACCAAGGTTTCCACTTTCTCCTCTGCCTGAATTCTCAACTCCGTCCTAGAGTATTTAAGATTTAAAATTGGACATCATGTATCATCAAATATAATAACATACATAAATTTAACTTCATTGGGTATGAGATACTGTAACGATTACATCTGTCATCTGTTATTTAGGAAGTGTCGATATTTCAAATAGATCTGCTAAGGTGTGCTGATATCTTCAACTCTGGGGGGAGTATTTTCTGCTTTTCTTGGGGTTCCCACTATGTCCTTCCCTCCCGTATATTTCCAAAATTAAAATTACTGCCAGAATAATTCCAACTTAGTACGCAACTCCATCAGTTCGATACGGCTCTTGTTTTGGAGCAACGAAGCAGAAACGTGTTTAATTGTTCTCAACAGTCTCTCTCAGTATTTAGCTTATACTGTGACTTCCGTGGTTTTCGCATCTCTCCACTTTCAATAAACATGATTTGTTCCGATATTAGTACTTACTTTTCTCATAAACATTCAACATTTTAACGAGGGGAAAATCTGAAGTATGCAGTTCTTGTTCAGACAAGTTATATGTTTTTGTAAAACATGTCTGGATTAACCATGTAGAAGGTACCTGCTAAAAAGGGTAAAAATTACTAGACTAAGCCACATTTATGTAGAGAGGGTAGAACATGATAACAGCAGGGGACACCTCGGCAACTGCCACCAGGTACTGAATTATTGCGACCCCCGAGAGGAGGGAAACCACAGGCCAACACACAGGAAACGACGGAGCTGAGCGCAGAGACGCACGGAAGTCCTCAATAGATCACTAAATGGCAGCCCTGGCACAACATGGAGGCCGAAGTAGGGCTTTTACAATTCATCTATCCTCAACTAGCGCAACCAGGGGACAGATAATTTCACTCGGAGCAAGCAGTCATGCCATCTGGTTGCAAAGACTCGAATCAAACCTGCGGCGTCCTGAAAGATGAAGGGAAATGAAATGAAGGAATGAGGTGAAAAGGAACCATGGTAGATACACAGCACCCCAGCAATCCCCTTATCGGCCCCAGGAAAACCACGGAACTACCCTGGGCCAAAGTGCGGGGTCAACGGGAGCGAACCCAGACCTCCCGAGTGCCAGTCCCAGGTGAAAATATCTGAGACACCTGGCTCAGTTACATTTAGGTAAAATATTTTTAAATTCTAAGTTCCAAATTTTCTTAAATGTTTAAAATCAACACCTTTTGGAATGATTACAGGCATTTTTCATTATGAATATTTCTTTCCCTAACAAACACTATTGCATTAGTACATTTTTCCATTCCCAGACTCCAAACATCTACACAGAGGAAAATAGACATATCATAGAAGAAAATAAATATCCAGCATATAAGTGTATCCAAATATGATCTTGAACTTCCTAAGATAATACAGAGATGAATGACTGAAAACTTTAAATGAATTTGCCTAAATTGCATTCACTATCTGGTAGATAAGACAGAAGTTTGATACAATAAATAAACATTTTATTATTATCCTTTTTTTTTGATTGTTTTGCTTTTGTGACCACTTTCTGGCACAGTCGCGCACACATATCCAGACTCTGAGAGAATAGCATTGATCTTGTTTAGAGAAAAATGCCATACACCAGCTGGGAATCGAACCCAGGACCCCTTGTATGGTAGACGTCCGTGAGCTTTGTAACTCTCATAGTCTGCTCCTCTTTACTCTAAGGTCACGAAAACTGTGCAACAGCAGCAAAATGAAGCATGCTATCGCATAGTTTTCATGTGTTTTATATATTTGGATGCGATCAAAAGTGTGCTATATTTACCACTTTGACAAAAATTCATGGTAATTATTTACAAGTTGGGCCGCTAACTCTCTCCGCCGCGACTTATGCCAGTTTTGCACTCTAACGGAACCGGTGTGGTTAGAGAGAGATTATGGGTGGGGAGATGGTTAAAAAACTAATGTTTTATCCATTGCGCTGTTAGGAGTTGTTGGAAATATCGATAATAGGTACTACCACGATATAAAATTAGAAACATAAATTTATATACACACACTAACCTAAACGGATTGGAACCTAACCTCGCGCTAAATTTGAAATCCACAGGCTTTGAAATTATCATCATAAATACAAAGTCAATCAATCGCACTTAAGTTTCATTCGATTTTAGAGTGGCCGAAGTTCTGCATAATAAAATTCACTGAACAGCTGTATCTGCGTGAAACTTACTGTCTAGCGACATATGCCGGTGTTGCATTCCACAACACTGTTCGCCTGCCGCCGACAATGAAACTCGGTTTTAGGCACTTTAGTGTGTAGTATTATTATATATTTACATTGCAAAAGTACTACAAGACTTCTTTATTTATATTCTACTCCTTCTAGGCAGGATACTTAATAAATATTCACAAAAAAGGATCGCTACCCGCACATAATAAATTAGCGTTTAACTTAATTACGGAGCTTTTCCGATAAAAAAATTGGTGAAAACGTAACAAGTATAAACCAAGTATAATTTGTTTAATTTCTAGAGGGGTCCAAGTTCTCTATAATTACCAAATTCATTAGTAACTTTTTAACAATGTGGTGTATCTTGTGTCAGAAATGTGTTGTGGAAAGGTCGTGTAGTTATGTATTCGAAAACAAGTTGTAAAATATCACTGGATAGTATAATATTTATGTGAAAATTTTCGCCCCTTTGCTCGTCGGCAGTTGCCCTTACGAGACGTTATGGATATATAAAGTAGGTTACTGGACGCAAGTTTGGAAAGGAGAAGCTTCTTTACTGTTTGATGTGCAAATCACTTTTTTAACATCCCCAATTATCCGTTTTTACCTTTTCTATGAGTTAGGAAATCGTCTCTACATTTGCAATAATTGTTTAACAATATGCTGGTAACTTAAGAAACTGATTTTTTCCAATATTGTCATTCTTGGTATGCTAGAGCCACAGAAGCAATGCACTAATTTCAGTTCCTCTGCAATATTCATTTATGATAAATTCATAATTAAAGTGCTTTGTTTGTTACATTTCAAAAACTGTCTTGAAAATCCCCATTATTTAATTCCTTAAATATTTTATACACTATCAGAACTACTTCCACCAAATTCTTTTTGGCAGTTCATCCCTTTTCTGTTAATTAGAGACAGTATTTTAAACTTCTCTCGTCCTCTGGTATATTTATATCTGTGCTCCTGTCAAGCATCAGAAACTCCAGACAAGATTTGCAAGATACTGTTTGTTTCACTTTATGTAAACATATTGTGCAATATAAATTAAACACATTTTTATTGAAATTCATTCATTTCTACCCAGCCTACTGAATATTTCATATTTTTGTTTAACTAATCTAGATCTATTACGTTTAATCTGTCTTCTGCAGCACTTCCGCTGCAAGATGTTATAAAATGATGTATAAAAAAGTCACCGGAATGTAATTTAATTAAGCTCATTAGTTTTAATTTCTTTCCTGATTCTAGGATTCGTCTGACAAAAATACAATAGTCGCCTCTACTAATTCACCAGTATTAAGTAAACCTACTTTCAAATTGTCCGTTTAAAAATTCCCTAACATGTCACATTTAGAATTTACTTGGGAAAGCATGTACTCAAAAACAGCAATTAGTGTTTTGGAGGTGAGTTTGAGTGCGGTCGGAGCTTCTGATGTCAAAATTGATGGTTCCAGTAATGAAGTATTTTTCATTACAAAGTCATATAAAAAACATTCTCAAAAATGAAAATTGCTGACATCCATTGAATGGATAGGATTACAGAAAGGTTCTCGTAGGCTTATGTCTTTCAGATTGTGCTTTACATTTAAGTTTGGAGCTAATTTCATATGTCTATCTTTTTCCAAAGTATTTCTTTCAAGTAAACAAGATAAGCCTTTAACAAATTATCACATTCAAAATCAGGAAATATGAAAGACTGCAAATGTTATCACTGATTTAATCAATTGTTTCATATTTACTTTAATAAATGAACAGGATCAAGAAATTAATTTCTTGCTACGAACTGAACGGATTTGTGATCTGCGTTTTCAAACTGCATAGTTTGCCAAACATTATTCTGTTAACGCGATTGCCTGAAAAGAGAGAAATGACTTCGTTGCCTGCTTCTGTTAACAGTTTGACAATCCTGTTTATAAGCTCTAAGAGATTAATGAAATCGAGCTTTGTTACAGGGGACAAAGATGATGTTTCTTTGCTGGAAGTAAGCAAGGAATTGGGCCTGTATGTCTGTACTGCAGTAGCACTCGAATTTGTGTTGTGTGCAACAAAATTGCAACAGTGTGCACCCTGATAACTTAAACTTGGAGAAGCATGTGCCTCATATATCAGTACTTAAACGTACTTTCGTGCTCTTTAAGTGATTTAAGGTTTTCTGTAAGATATTGCAAACGTGAATTGTGCTGTCCCCGCCCCTAACTACCCTTTGCATGGAAAATTTTGTGACAATGTTGTTTTGCTAAAAAATGGCTCTAACTGTTTTGATTAAATTACCATATATAAACTATATTTACACGACATATAAAGTTTATGTCTTACTTTTACAGGGAATAGCCTCTGAAAACCTTTTAATTCTCGATGCAATTTGCATAACTGGTAAAGTGCAAGAGATATATAAAAACTTACTGCACAAAAATGTAGATAGCGTTAAAACACATGATTTTCTCAGGTATACTTTTCTTTTTTGTATAGTTAACCATTTCGAAGATATTCCTTGTTATTCTTTTCAATTTTAAACTATTTGAAACTTTTCTCAAACGGGACGCCACCTATCGTTTCATCTCCTTTGCTTTACTCCTGTCCAAGCAAAGAGAATCGAACTACACTTATCACACAGTGGGCAGCTTATAAAAGAATTCACTATCACTTTAGCCTAGTGGTTTCCCTTCTACATAGAAGGAAGCAAGTAATAAGGCAATTTCTGCTAATCTTTATCTCGATTTTCATGATATAAATAAAGTAATATTTTGTTTGTTTTTATAACAGGTAGAGAAAGGCATTTGAATGTAACAACAGTGTAGAGTTACAGTTGCAAAGTTGTTGGTTTTCCATTAATATTTTTTTTAGAATAGTTTCCTTTTATTACATTTTATTTTAACTCATATACACCTGAACTTTTTATATTCTATATTTTATTGTGCAGTCTAGTTAATCATCTGAAAATGTTACATATCTTGAGTTACTTGTTTCTTGAAATGAATTTAAAGATCGAATTAGTTACCGGGATAGCATATTCGGATTTTATTTATTTTGTAAATTATTGTAAAATATTTTATTTATTTTGGTAAATATCCGTCTATACGCAAAATATCAACTGTTCCAGCATGCCCCCGAATTTGTCAATAGTAAAAATAAGCTTTTTCGACAAATAAAACATTTGAAATCGTCATCAGAAATATAAAGTCAAACAATCACACTTTCTTTTATTCGATTTTAGAGCTGCCCAAGTTCTTCATACTTACCAAATATTTACCTGAGAAATAACATGTAATTCTTGATCGTTCTAGGAATACTCTGTAATATTATCTTCATTTTAAAGGAAATTTATGTAGTAAAATTGCTAAACGTTAGGCGACAGAAGAAAACGCAGTGTTTAAAAAGTATAAATCTCTTTAAAATATACAGCTTGTTACGAATGACCTTTCTTTGTTGCATAAGACATTTCCGAGATATCCGTTATTAGTAGTTGGACTTGTCCGAAAGTTATTCAATGTTGTAAGAGGTTTTAATATTCACGTATTTCTCGCGATTTTTTGGAAACACTAAGGGCTTCTTAGGTCCATATATAATGTCTAGTTCTGAAATATATGACTGTCGGTATTCTCACTGTATCTATAACGAAGTTATAATGTAACTATTTTTGAAAGGATTTATTTCATCATTATATGAAGCCTTTCTTCAAAAATGTGTTTTTTTACTGTTTTAGAACTAGTAAATCATGAGACATCTCCGATATATCCGTTAATATTGGTTTGAATTGTTTAATACTTTTCACTTCATACTATTTTGTAGTACTGCAAGGTTTCAGTTGTTTCTCGCGATGTCGTGGAGAGAGGTTGCAAATTCAAGGAGAGTATATAGCAGACCCCTTTGTACATATAACGAAATGTGTAATGCAAAATTTATGTGAATTAATGCATGTAGAAGAATAAGCTTTTGCATGAATAATTTGTAGAATTTACATTAAAATACATGATAATGGGTAACAAATTCATGTGAATGTAACACAACAGATTTTCCAAGCACCAAAGAAAGGAACAATAAATGATTAAATGTTGCAAATGAATGAGCTTACTTACAGTTCTGAAGCAATCACTACAAGGCATCCAAAAACTGTAATTTCTACATTAGCCTTCACCTCCGTGCTGCTACTTGCACTGTCGACCGGCAGTTCGAGGATCGAGACTCAAGACAAGTGACGATTACAGAATCATGGCTGCTAGTATGATATGTAGCCGCTGTTTATAGAAGCATTACAAATAGAGAGGATGCTATTTATGTGCATATTAATGTATGCACAAGGTCTTTGTGATGATTATGAAAATAATTATATTGATTTAAAAAATATTCTTCTAATAACTAATATCCTACTGCTTTAGGTATGTTTAGCTTCAAATATGATTCATTCAGGGTTCGTATTCCGAGATTTTCGTCCAGTTGTCCTAAAAGAGAATCTTGTTGAGATATTTCATTTGTTAAACATAAAATAACTCCCAGGTACAACTGCTGAAAAATTAAAATGCATAGATCAGAGGCTACGCAAATGATTTGAATTACTTCTTCATCGCCGAAGGCCGTACCTCGAAACGGCCATGGGGTATACGAAAGTTTTAAAGACCAGTTTTAAGCTCTCCCTTCAATATCTAAGTTGTCACGTTTTTTTTAATTAAATTAAATATAACTAAATTGTTATTTAGACTGGGAAGTTTTGAAATGTAGGTTTTGAATAAAGAATGCATAATTACTTCAACCTAGAACTCGTCTTCTAGAACACACAATTTATCTGATACTGTTAGGGGTTACTAAACTTAAGCTGGGCTTCAGAATGGAGAATTTGGAAATAGTGGTCGGTAGACAGGCATGAAGTGAGGAAGTGGATGATATAGAATTCAAACGAAATTGATGATAGGAAAGATGATGATAGAGCAATTGGTGGAATGAGTGACCGGACGCCGCTTCGTCAAAATCCCAAATGCGGGCGCTTGATGGAACCCGGGCCGCCTAGGTGGCAGGCGAGCGGTTTAACCACTCAACCACGGCGCCATATTTAGCAAATTAATTAACCATTAAGAATTAAGTTTATTTCACTATCAACAGTTTAAACACCACTTTAAGCCTAGTGTCAATGTTGATGGTCATGAACCTGCTTCGGCCATTTGGAAGTTAACATTTCTTTCTGAATAAAATAAATATTAAATAAACCAAAATAAGGTTACACGATGCATTTAAATCAAAGTGGTAACACTGAACCATGATTAGCAATGCACAACTTCTCAAATTGGCAAAACACATGCCTTCTTGACCTGGGCCGTTCGTAGCACTAATTGTAGGAGTTCAGGGCTCAAGAAAAATTTGCTAGTATTACAAAGCGAAAGTCACTACCCAGCCGCAACGCGCCGAACACAATCACTGATCCTCCAACCGTGAAACAGAAGACAAGGAAATTATGGACACAGAAAATGATGGACAGGAAAGTCGGGGAAGATGATGAACCGAGGAAAAGACAAATCCCATGAGTCAGACAGAGTGTTCGGCCTCTGGGACCTCCTATAGACGTTATTGTCATTCGCCCGGTCATCCTGAATATTCTATGGTCCACAGTTTGCTTGCTTCTTGACAGGATTCTGACCAAAGGTATAAGTCCTTGTGAAGTGTGAATCATACAAAGAAGAAAGTAGTATGTTGAAGAAGACGATATCTATTCACTTGATCTATATTTACATTCTCTAGCCCGTATGTACTCTGTACATAGTGGATAGAGAAGGTATTGTATTCCACCCGACAATTCGATGCCGAGATTTCACCGGATGTGTATATTTTGAGGATCCCTGATTCCGAAGAAAAATATTTTTAGAAAAGAGTCCGTGTGTGTGTGTGTGTGTGTGTGTGTGTGTGTGTGTGTGTGGACTGTATAGCTCAAAAACGAAAAGTCCGTTAAATACCAAACTTGATTCTTATGTTTAGCTATCTTCCATGGATGCGACACGAAAATTGTTAAAAACCATTTACACTTTACATGGAAATATTTTTGAATTTTTTGTTTTTTCTAAAAAATGGCTCAAACGATTTTGATTAAAATACCGTATATTAACTATATTTATATAACAATTAACATATATTCTTTTAATTTTCTGGGAATAAACTCTGAAGAACTCTTTATTCTGAATGAGTTTTGCAAAACTTTGCATAACGGTTAAACCGTAAGAGACAAAAGCTTACTTCACAAAAAAATGTAGATGTGGTTAAAACATACAATTTATATCATATACGCTTTTCTTGCAAGGGTAACCGTTTTCGAGATATTCTTTGTTATTGGTTTCAATTTTAAAGTGCCTAATTTTTCTCAAACGGCACCATGCAAGGCGAACCGAACCGCAATTGTTTCACATAGCACCAGCTTTTAAAAGATTAGACTATCGCTTTAGCCTAGTGTATTCCCTTACTTCTACTTACAAGGACGCAAGTAATAAGTCAAATTCTGCTAATGTTTATCTCGATTTGATGAAGTAGATAAAAGAATAATCTTCCCTAAGAAAATTTTGTATATGGAACAGCTAGAGAAAGTTATGTGAATGTATCACTCAGAACGTTTTAATAAGCACGCAGATTATGCTTATAGTGGTATCCATATCAAATGGGTAGAACCTTGGTAATTTAAACGATCCAAATAAAGAAAGTTACAGGGCTTATTTCTTACATATTATTAATACTCTAATATATTGCATAACTTAACAGCTCAGAGATTTCTCTACTTTCTAATAGATGCCGTCTTCAAGTCTGCTACGCCCTTCACTTTTCAATGCTAGTTTGGTACTTAGATCAGGTTCTAATGCACGAAATACAAGCCTTATTAGATGGTAGCATGAAGACGAAAATTTACCGAAATAATACCATGTTTTTATTGCGATAAAACGATTAAATAACAACCATTAAAGAGGGTCTATTGCCCCAGTTATACACATGATTAAATTGTTGATGGATTCAAGGAGCTGAAATAAGGTTACGGGAGGAAAGGTGGACATAAAATATCACCTTAAGCGCTGTTAATAGAAACTGTGGCTCATATTAACACACATTTACAATTCAAATTGATTTAAAATTACAGTTGATTAAGTAAAAAATGGACTACATATTATAATGAAGGGGCCATTAAAGGAATAGGTGTTGAGTAGCTGACATTTTCTAGTGATATAGCTGTTTCGCTAAAATGTAGAAAAATTTCCTTGAGAGGAGGTCCGACAATTTTCTAAACTACTTGTTATTATTTCGTGTGCAGCGTTGACAGATCTTCATTGCGTTGCTCAATAGATGTCGGTGCTTAGCTTGGATAAGACTATCAACTCTTGGGTGGAGTTCAGATTGGGCCTTCTCAACACCTTTAAATTAAATACAAACAACCTAAACACAAGGAATGCTTCTAACCCGCGCTATGAAAATATTAACGGCTAATTAAGGAAATATGCGTTCTTATACAAACGTATAAATTTCCTAAGATTATCAATTTACTTAACTATTGTAAGTATTGTAACAATGCCGTCCGTGCACGTGCCGCTTTCATATTCGCCATTGCCGACCCCATTTTATCTTCCATTTTCTCCAAGCCGAGTTGCATTTTTGCTTTCTCTAGCCTATATATACAACGTACATAGTGGATAGAGAAGATAGGTATTGCATTCCGCCCAAAATTCAGTATCGAAATTTAACCGTAAATACATGTTTTGAGACCCCCTGAATCCAAAAAAATATTTTATAAACATATCCGTGTGTGTGTGGGTGTCTGTGGGAGGCATAGCTAAAAACGAAAGGTCTGTTAAATACCAACTTGGGTGCTTAAATTCAACATCTTCAGTGGATGCACCACAAAGATTTTCAACAAAATCCCCCGCCCCAACTACCCTTTTCATGGAACATTTTTCGAAAATTTTGATTTTCTCAAAAATGACCCTAACGATTTTGTTTAAAATGCCATATGTGTAAGTTAATTTTATGACAAACGAAATATATATCTTGAATTTTCTGGAGCTAGCATTTTGTTAGAATTTTTCTGAATTTTAAATAACTGGTAAACTGTTAGTGAAATGCAAAAAATTATTGCGTAACAATGTAGTACTCATTAATACAAACAATTTTTGCCATATACATTTTTATTTTCACATAGCAATAGCATTTAAAAGATTTGACTTCCAGTTTAGCTCAGTGTATTCCCTTATTTACCTTATTATTATAAGGAAGCAAGAAATAAGGCCATTTCTGCCAAATTTATCTCGATTATCATGGCGTAGATAAAAGAATAGTCTTTTGTAGGGAATGTTGGTTTGTGTAACAGCTAGAGAAAGTTATGTGCGTGGAACACATCAGATTTTTTAAATTTTCGATTTTACGTATTTGCTCTTCTATCTCTTCCGGATTCCATCTTCTTCTCCATATTCTCTACTGCGATTTCCATCTTGGTTTTTAGTTTCTCACCCATCTTCCCTATTCCGAATTCCATCCTTTCATCTATCATCTGCTCCATTCCGGTTTTAAATTTCTCTTTTATCCTCTTCACGCTAGATTCAATCCCGGATTCCACTTTCTTCAGCAAACAAACTTTTTATCCTTTCATCCATCTTGGCTACTTAATCACGTACCTGATACCAGGGTAACAAATGCTTTTATTGACTCAATAATTGTTTACAAAAAGTCTTTGTTTCACTGCTGCAAGCAATTCACTCGACGTTTCGACGCGCATACTGTTCACAGCTACAGGCCATCCATGGCTCGCGCACGACTGCACGCGAGCACTCCAGTCACTCAGGACCCAGTACAATTCACAATACAACAACCGCACTAAAATCCTTTCTCCTTTTATTAACAGAGAATGTCACTGAACTTCCTAGAAGCTTCTGGAAGCCGAAGCTTGGAGAAATATCTGGAATATCGATAACAATCATGATGTCTCACGTTTTGAAGGTTCCTATTACCGTTCCGTCGCTCTTCCTGTTGTTTACGCATCCAACTGCGATGACTCACATAACAAGGTGAACATGAAAGCGTAATTCTACGTCAGTCGAACACCAGGACCCACAATAGCACCCAAATCTCCAACTCATGCCACGTATGATTTATCTGTTAAAGAGACATTAAAACAAAAATAAAAAATCAACATGCATATTTATTATTGGTATTTTTCCTATTAAGAATTGCATAATTAAGTACTAAGTATTACGTTTAATTAACGATGTAAGCAACTATCAGGATAATATGTGTTGCCGGAAATTTATACCACATCTTTTTTACATACCAATAAATCTACTGACAAGACACTTTCACATTTGAGAACACATAAGAGTCTATCGGCTTCACGGTAATGCTGGGGTGGGGGCTCCAGGTTTGATTCCTGGTATAGGAAAGGTACTTTTCGAATGTTGGGACTCCTAGCTAGGAGTGCACTCAACCTATTGAGAATCTTGGTGACAATAGAGGATCCACTTGATGGACAATTAGAGGCTCCAGTCTCACAAACCAAGATAAGTGGTCCAAGATGCTCTGTAAGAGCGGAGACACACTATTAAGCGGCCTTGCAGTAGACAGTTCTCCGCCCACGGAGATTTTGAATTCCGTCAACTTGGACCAGGATTGATCACACAATGTTGGGGACAGAACTCCAGCGCTCAAACCATATACTCCACCAGGACGACAGTATTAGTGGTAGAAAGTGAATTTTACGGGTTTGATACCTGTATACTGCGACCTGGGTGATATATTGTTTTCTGTGCCTATACTTTGGGTTAAACGCACAATACACCATTTATATGTGTGTAATAAGGTACAATTACAACCGTAGATATACGTTATTTCCAACAAAATGAAATTACCTCACATTGGTAACCTATCAGTTACTATATTGTGAAATTAACAGGATTTACGCCTATGAATCGGCACTAATAATAATAATAATAATAATAATAATAATAATAATTTATTCCACTAAGGATGCATTTTCAGTTATTTACAAAATAATTTCCTGTGCCTTAAACTATATTACTTATCTTAGGCTACATCCGCTTAGCTCCCTGGCTGTTAGCGAGTTTGTTCTATCTACGAGTATTTCATTCCATTCTCCGGTTTTTCCCTGGTGTTATATCTCTATTTCTCTTCTTATTCACTTTTCTTTTATCTTTCCTAAATATTGCGCTATTTCTTTAATTCTTCCCTTTCCTCTCACATTCAACATTTTCATTGCTATCTCTTCTGGCATACTATTCCATTTGTGTTTTCAAATTTCTTTGCACCAATTTCTTACCCATTTACATTCAGCTAAACAGTGAACAATACTGTCTTACTCCCCGTATAAAATACAGTGTTCTAATTGCCTCTCATGGCTTTCAAAAGTAGTGTTCCTCTCCTCATCCAAGCCAATCTTGTTTATTACATATATCTACATACCCTTTTCTTGACCATTCTTTCTTTATTTTTCAAATAAACAAAGCGGGTTTTTATCTTCTAGTTCATCCAAATCACCTTAATAAAGAACTTTATAGAATGGTATCTGGAATTTAATTATTTAAGTATGTAAAGGTCCAAAGAATTAGGATATGCCCATTTTAATAGTTTATCCGAATCAGATTGAGGAAGAAACAATTATCACGTTTGTTGTATCGTTCACGGATTTGGTTTATTCCTATTTTACAATAACACATTGCAAAATTGCGGAACATTAAGCCCCATGCATTCGATTAGCAATATGTTTTGAAGCTATACTCGCAAGAAAATAATTCTACCCAATCACTCCTAAAATATTGCGAAGGGCATTCCTTAGACCTCAGTGGAAATTAATGCACTTCTGACTTCAGTGGTAAGAAGAATTCAGCGCCATGGCCGAGTGCTTACAATCCCAGAGAACCGCAAGTGATGCCTGTGGACAAAGAGGCGTCTGGTGGGTTTTCACAGCTTTCTGCGGTTTATCTCGCCATCGATTCCACCAACTGCTCCACCATCATCACCTTTTCTATCGTCCATTTTACCTTCATTTCATATCGTCTACTTCCAAGATCCTCATTCCTGGCTAGAGCCATCCCTCGTCCCGAGTTCTTCTTTCTGTGTTTAATGTTGTTTGACTCCCTAGGCACCTAGTGTAAATCCTATGGAGTTTAAGTCCTCCATAGGGGAAGGGTAACTCAACTAATTTTAAGCTATGGAAACAAGGAGAAAAATGTGTACCCCCAGCAGGGGTGTAGGAACAGTGTAGCCAGGTGCTCCGCCGAATGAGCTACGGGACCAGCTACATTTAATTTTTGCCAAAAGGATAAATTGCGACGTAACTAAATCATTTAAGTTTTCTAAACCTTTGTTTCCACTTAAGGACTTTTTTATAACCCCTACAATCACATTCTCTTACCTTTATGATTTCGCTACTTTCCCAGGCTGTTTCAAATATACTCGTCCAAGTTGGCGCACTCTGTGAACCAACCTCTGAGCCAAACTAAAATTGAAGTTGATAGCCAATACGTCACTAGAAGGTCATAGCATAATACTTAAGCTTGCATTCCAAATGAGCCAGCCGTGAAGAAGGTTACCCTCAATGAAAAGGCGCATTGCATACTGCAGGCATAATCCTGTGGGTAAGTGAAAAACTAGCTGTTCCTTGGCGAGCAAGTTGGAATAGCCTGGTATAAGCTCTCTGATTATGCGCGCTGTGTCTCTAGACTAGACACTTACGGATCTCCCAAAGAAATCCGGCAGATTATTTTATTATTGTAGTGTTTAACGCCCGTTCTTACTTCCAGAAAGTAACGAACGACTTTGCATAACTATATAACAACCAAAGATATCTACACAAAACTATATTCACAAAGCTACAGTACCTTATTCTATTTCTCAACGCAATCTGCATTCTGTCAAGACAGAATGTACCAGTTTTTCAGTGTCAATGTTATACATTTGTACCGCCAAAGAACTTATTCACCTTTCTTTTTAATGCAAAAATGGTCAGCCAATCAAATATTATAGGCACATAATGTAGGTGTATGATGATAATGCAATGGACGAGCCTTCAAAGAGAAAATGGCGCACAATTTACCAGTAATGAAGGAAGAACCAGTGTGTACGACAAAGACCGGAGCGGAAGTTTGTCAATCGTTTATGAAGGACTTGAAAGCAAATGTTGATAAAATAATTCAGAAAAACAGGTGTTTCAATTTAGACACCGTACATGACTTTTTGGGTGGGAAAAATTTCCCAACCAATGAAGACCTAATGTGGCAGTGACATCTCGACTCAGCTCTTAAGCGGTGGAAGAGTATACCATCTGCATTGAAATAAAAGGTACCACGTGACAATAAACACCTTGATAGGAGTGGCAATTACGTTGAGAAATAGAATAAGGTATCGTAACTTTGTAAATAGAGTTTTGTGTAGACATATTTAGTTATTATTTAATTATGCCAAATCGTTCGTTACTTTCTGGATGGCTCTCGTACACGCGGCGCCACGGGTGATGGGCAGTAATGATACATGAAATGAAACGATAATTGGGAAGGGGAATTTGGGATAGAAACGTACCAGGGCTAAGTTTAGATTACCTACACGGCATTTGCCAGTTATAAGAATTAGGGAAGTCTATATATGTTAACAGAGGACGGTTCTGGCGGATACGAGATTTGGATTTCCCGTTCGCGAGTCCATGCCTTAATGACCTCGGATATCCAGTCGGTTTCTCCGTCAGTATTATGTAATTAAAGATGCTCCTAACTCTAATATGAAAAGCGAGTGAAACAAATTTACACATAATAAACGTTACAATAATTACAGAATCTATTATAAGGTAAAAATTAAATCCCCTGAATTTTAAATCTGAATAATACACTTTCCAACTAGGTGTTTTAAGGTATTTTATCTTTTTTTTTTAATTAAGCATAACGTTCTTTAACCAGGTTGGTCACATCAGACAGTGAATGAAATCGGTGAAATAACGCTCAAATGATCTCGGGGTTTGCGAAAATTAAAGTTACTCGACATTCGTCTTCTCAGGATAAGGGAAAACCCCGAAAGAAAATCTTAACCGGGTAACTTACCAAAAGTGAGGTTTGAATTCGCGATCTCTTGTATATGAGGCAGATATGCTACCCTCTCACTACCCAGGCAGTCATTATGCTTTTAAATGGTGATTTATATGGTAATGTTGATTACGTTTGTAGTTTGCATGACGTATTACATCTCTGTACAACAGGAATTTCCTTACTGACTTTTTTTTTTTTTCAGGACACAATATTTTTCTTAATTTTCCTGATCATTGTTTTATTCTAGATAGATACTACCTGTCTGAGGAAAGAATGCAGTTGTTTCGGGAGGTCGCTGCTGTAGCTTGGCACGATTTAGAGCGGTCAGAGAAAGCTGGAATTTAGTGCAGTGCAGTCTGACCATCAAAACATAAGCACAGCGTACGTAAACAGGAATAAACTAAACGATCCACAACCGGTTAAAATTGTTGTTTTCTTTATCACTCACTAATGAATATTAATTTTCTACTTTTTGAGCGTATGACTACGCGCGGCGGTGTTTGCATTTTGAACTTGATTCGAACCCACCCACCGTAAGAGACTCATCTGCTGCATTCCAATATTAGAGAACTGTACAGGGCATTCACCGGGAGTGATGACGTATTATCGCTTATCTGTTTGTGTTTACGCAAGCTTCCTCTCGCGGCCACCTGTATTCATTCTTCAGACAGGTATTTGTTTAATATAACAGGATCCAGTAATGCATCGGAATACTGTTTGTGTTTATTGTGTGTTGTAAATTTAAGGTAGTATATTTGATTATGCCGCGGCCGAATGGTTAGACCGCTCGCCTCCCACTTAGGCGGCACGGGTTCGATTCCAAGTGTCCGCATGAGGAATTTGTGGTGGTGGACGAAGCGTTTGCCGATCCCGGTGGCCGCGCTTGCTAAAGTGTCTCGCTTTGGCGCTTCATGGTGCACAGGATCGTGGGTTCGAGTCCCGCCTTGGGCATGGGTGTTTCTGTGTTTGTAAATGTGTCTGTGTTTGTGTATGTATATGTAACAGGAAAAGGTAAAGAAAAATAAGGTCTACTAAGGAAATATAGGACACTGAAAAAAAATGGATAAAAAGGAATACAGCGCCGGAGTCCTGACAAGCCTCCGAAACTCTATTTTTTTATAAAAAAAAAAGCGGCGTCTGGGCGGGTTTTCCTTAGATCCTCCGAATTCCGCCTACCCTCATTCCATCATTCGCTCCATCATCACCTTTCCTATCATGCCTTTTGCTTGTATTTGATACAATCCACTCCCTCACGCACATGCCTGGCTACGTTCCAGGTTCTCCATTCTGTGGTTTGGTGCCGTTGGCTTCCCAACAGGCTTCTGGCCCCCAGGCATCCGCTTTAAGTCCTAGGGGGGTGCCAGACCTAAATACGGGGAGGGTAAGCCCAATACGATTTTTTTAATATGTTTGTCTTTTTATTTTCGTGTTCATTCTTTTCATTTTTGTTTTTTTGTTTTTCATATTGCTTATTATTTTCTGTACTGCTAAAGCACGTAAAATCTATGAGCCCGTGCGTTTGATGAATATCAGTGTATGTATACCGGTATTCAAATAAATACACTTATTCATTTATTATTTTCCTGAAGTGATACTCCCTTGAATGACCGGAAGGCAAACAGCGATACTAACGTAACAAATATGTCACGTTAGGCTCCAGTAAACAGAACAAATGACACTGCGTGATCCTCTATAAGTGTTTCCCTATTGTGTTAGAAAAAGAGCCATTCACCTGCGGAGGTGACGTGGTCTATGCCTGGAGAAGGAAATGGACTTTGGAATGCAGACAGACAATTGCACAATACATAGCGAATAAGAGAAGCTATTTAGTTGTAACAGTGTGTGAACTTTGTTTTATAACAACTTGTATCGGAGTGTATACGCATATCTCGTAAACAAGTGCATGCGACTCTTTGGGCCGCTTGGAGCACTCGGCTCTCACCTAGACGGCCCGGGCTCGATCCCAAATGACCACGTATGAGATTTGAGGTGGACAAAGCTGTGCAAGGGCGGGTTTTCTCCGAGTTCTCCGGTTTCCCCTGCAATCGCATTCCACTGATACTCCATCTTCATTCCATATATCACCAGTGTCAACGCCTGTAAAGCGGGCGTTAAACTCTATCAAAAAATGGCTCTTTGCTGTGATCGGAGGAAAAAACGCAGGAAATTTAAGGGTACTTGGTAGCAAAATTGTTAATTTATACAAATTACATGATTAATATTCATGGCCCTGTGTACGAGTATATACTCAACTTTAACAAAAAATAATTAACACAAAAAAACAACAACAGTAAAACGGTTTCTTCAAAAGTGGAATTTTACTTCTCTACAATTATTAAGTTACATCGTTGCTTCATACATATATACATGCACATAAAGAAGAAAGTCTGATGTGTTCCATTCACATGATTTTCTCTAAAACTATGGTTACAACGATAATTATTTTATCTACGTCTTGGTTATCGAAAGTAAAATTAGCAGATTAGTATTAATTCCTTCTAAGTAGAAGGGAAATAAGGTAATATACTAGGCTAAAGCGATATTCGAATCCTTTAAGGTCACTTCTATGCTGAACCTCAATGGAAGGAAAATTATATATATCTATATATTATATACATGTTATTTGACATGGCTGGTGACGGATTAAGACATTTTAACCAAAGGTAGCACTTTTAAACATATATAATTATGTACACTTTATTTTTAATTTTCTAGAGTATAATATTTTTTTTAAGGATTTATAATACATTTTTGTAAGGAAACGGCTCAGACTGATAATGCACTTAGACTTCAGTAATAACTCTTTCACTTCAACCTTACACCACATTGTTAGAAACCATTGTGTTGCTGCTCAGAATATAAAATATTTGTCAATAATATAGTTAGTTCATTATAAATAATTATTTACACTTCCCCATATATTTAAATTACTTAATATAGCTATGCAAATCGCTATTTTATAATTGCAATGGATATGTTTATTTTTAATATTTGTCTACATTAATGTTAATTCTTTTTTGCGGAATTTATACTTAATATTAACTGTTATTATGTAAAGGCACAGATTGTTTACAACTATAGTCCTAATATATAATTGTAAAATAGGACTAAAATTTTGGAAATTCAATAAATAAGTATAACATTTTTAGGAATGTCATAAATAAAAGCTTTCACCAGCAGCTTAGTGCAATACATGTCACATATGTACAAAGAATCAGAGTTCTGGCTATTGTACTTTTTAGAAAAGTGTATCTAAAGAATAAAATGTGTGAAACGCGGTATGAAATATTCTTTTTTATAGAAATATCAGCAAGTTAGTAATTACTTACCATGATTTAAATATAATTTCTGAATTAGAAGAAGGTGTTTTATGAATGATAAAGTTTCCACTATGATAGATTATATAGTTTTCAAGAAATCTTAATATATATTTCATTGAGGTTCAGCATGGAAATTTTTACTCTGTCTCTACGAGGTTCCCTTAAAAAGTCGTTCGCCATGTGAAATGATTGAAATTCGGCTCGCTTTGTATGGCCAGGAGTAAAAAAAAAAAAAAAAAAAAAAAAAAAAAAAAGGGTAAATGAAATGAAAAATCATCTCACGTTTGAGAAAAGTTTAAGTAGCTGAAAATTGAAAAGAATAACAAGGAGTATCTCGGAAATAGTCAATTTTATTTAAAAAAAAATATGTGCGACATAAAGTCTGTGTTTTAACGAAATCTACACTTTTTGTGCAGTAAATTTTTATTCATCTCCTACGGTTAACCAGTTACGTAAAATTCATCCAGAATGAATATATCTTCAAAGCTATTACATAAATATTTAAGATATATATTTACTTTTTCCTGCAAACATCTTTAATATATGCAATTTTAATCAAAAGCGTTATTGCCATTTTTGAGAAAAGTCAAATTTTAGAAAAGATGTAAAAGATAGTTTGACTAGGGGAAATTTTCTTGAAAATCACCTTGTCGCATTCTTGGAAGGTGCTAAACCTAAATACCAAATTCTGTGTTTAACGGTATTTTCGTTTTTGAGCTATGCTGCCCTCAGACACAAGCAAGCGCAGCCTTTTTCTAAAATGCTCTTTTTGAAATCAGGGGACCTGAATATATATTTTCGATGACATCTGAACTACAAATTTTTGGGTGGAATACAATACCTCTACTACCTACTATATGCATAGTAAGAATGGGGCCATTATATGAATAATACCTGAGTTTAATGTCGTGATAAACATCTCATAAAGTTAGAGAAAGTGTTTTATAAGGAAGGTGATATTAAAACAGGCATAAACAAGTAAAACATTAAATAACACCAAAATACATATAATTCTGTTTACATACATTAGCATTAGTTAGGATTTTTTTATATTCTATGCAATACGATTTTTAATACTACTGAACGTAATTTGGAGGAAAAAAAATTAGAATGTCGGGAAATGACGAAAAATTATATCAACTTGACAGGCTATAAATACAGAATTTTAAATAGCCGTTTACATTGCTTTTATTGAAAAACATTCTAAACTTCCACAGAATATGCTACAAGATCCTGGAGTTTCAAACAGAGCTTATGGCATGGGTGTCTACATTTGACCTACAAGTGAGGACCCAATTTTGAAAGAAATTCTGGGTGTAGGGAGAGGTACGGCCAACTGCGGGATAATGAGGGAATTCAGGGTGAATAGTGAAATGATAGAGTGCAAAATCAGAGCAGCTAAGTACTGGATGAGAATCGTTTACGGAAACTAATCTCTAATTAGGGCAGTCTGCTATCATGAACAGTTGAGAATGAAGGTAACTTGACGTGGACATCATAATTAAAGAAAGCGTTGGAAACCACTGGAATGGGATACAGTGACTACAAAGCAAATATCGCAGTTCCAGTGATGTTCCGGTTACTGCTTACACTACACTTAACACCTACTAATTTTGTTGTATTTCTTCTATTCCCGACATTTCTCCCTCTTCTTATTTTAAATTGCTGCCATTTTCATTAATAACTAAGTATCTCTTGTTAAAAACGCTGACAATGGCAAAAACCCATAACGCAAAATACTTTGCAGTCAACTGTACGTTGTGTATTCTCGAAACGTAGTCATAACGAAGCAGAGCATAAAGGGTAAACTACCTCACTGTATCTTCGCTAAAGGTCATTCTTCTAGAAGAAACTAGTAGCCTGTACAGTTGGAACACTTCCAACGCCGCCCTAGGCCCTGCTCTCGAACCCATGACCCTTCCTGCGAGCCCCCCGAGAGATCCCTGAAACCAGAAGGTGGGTCCCGACCGCATGTTCCCGACGACGAC
The DNA here is from genome assembly GCA_030762935.1 of Hymenopus coronatus. NCBI lineage: Eukaryota > Metazoa > Arthropoda > Insecta > Mantodea > Hymenopodidae > Hymenopus > Hymenopus coronatus. Next base: position 92,813,345 of record CM060900.1, on the reverse strand, counting down.
GCCAGGATAATCTTTTACCAAGTGCTAATCACCATCCAGCCGCAAGCCGCTGAATACCGTCACCTGGTCCTTCAACCTAGAAAGAAATTATTAGGAAATGGTGGGAACTGGAAATGGTGGACCGGAACATTCGAGGGCTGTAATGAGTCTACTCAAAATTCGCCTGGTGGCCCACGGAAACATCCGACAGAACCCAAGGGTCGGATAGGCCGGAGGTGGTGACCGAACCCACGACCTCCCGAATAGCCATCCCGCTCGATGAATGAAGGGGATACTGATAGGAATGGGATTTCGAAGGCGTAGAAATCATCTCCACATTACTACTCGAATGTTGAGAAGGGTCAAAATATTCTTAAAGCTCTACATGTAGCGAATGTATAACGCAAAAACAAGAAGAATATATGCATAGTTTTTAATTTCTATAGCTCGTATGTACCCAAAAATTTGATGTCGAGATTTCAGCGGAAATATATGTTTTGAGCTCCCCTGAGTCCGAAAATAACATTTTTAAGAAAAGGTTCGGGTGTGTTTGTGTCTCTCAAGAGCATTGCTCCGAAACGAGTAGACCGTTAAATACCAAACTTGGTATTTAAGCTTCGTACCTTCCAGGGATACGACACGAAGTTTTTCTAGAAAATCCTCCATCACAAACTATCCATTATTAAGTTTAGTGTCTCCCAGGGATACAATACGAAGGTTTCTGAGAAGCTTTCCCCCACCGTAAACTTCCCAGTAAATGGGGAAAAAATTAGAAACTTGTTTTTCTCAAAATTGGCTGTAACGATTTTAATAAAACATTCCGTATATTGAAGACATTTACATTACAAATAAGATATATACTTTGAATTTCATTGGAATAGCATCTGAAGACCTCTTTATTCCGGATGAGTTTTACATAACGGTTAAGCCGTAAGAGACTGAAAAAACGTAATACACAAAAAGTGTAGATTTTGTTGAAACAGATACTTTAGGTCATATACTTTTTTGAGATATTCCTTTTTATTGGTTTCAGTTTTAAACTTCCTCACTTTTCTCAAACGGGACAATGCAAAACGAAGCCAACTTCAATTACTTCAAATAGTGATCAGCTTTTAAGAGATTTAACTATCGCGTTAGCACAATGTATTCCCTAATTTCCCTTCTACTTACGATGAAGTAAGTAATAAGACCATTTCTGCTAATTTTTATCTTTTGTAAGAATAGTTTGTCTTTGGAACAGCTAGAGATACTTAGCTTCCAACGTGAATGGAACACATTGGATTTTTTGTATATTAAAAGTAACCAATGAAGTTTTCCCAAGTTTAATGTGGAACACAACTGCTAATTTGCACCTAGCATTTTACGCGTTCCATATGATTATGAGACTGGTTGAAAAAGAAAAATCCCATTCACATGAGTTTCTCTCTCTGATCTTAAACTATTCTTACAAAAGATTCTTTTATCTACATAATGCTAATCAACATAAAAATCAGCAGACGATTTTTTTTATAGCATGCTTGCCTCTAAGCAGAAGGGAAAAAGGGAATACACTAAAGCGATAGTCATATCTTTTAAAAGCTGGTTGCTCTGTGAGTAATTAAGGCTTTTGCTTTTTTTTTTTTATTGTTTCATTTATATAGCCCTATTCAACATCTAAGGTCATATCGGGGGCTTTGCACTTGAAACAACTCGTTGTCTGTAGGTTATTTTACGTTTGATTTAAATCATTTTATTTCCCTCAATCAGAAACACATTCACTCTCGCATACATACTTCCAGACTCTGTGGGGAATAGGGAATAATCCTGGCGAAAGAAAAATTCCCTGCCCCAGCCGGGAATCGAACCCGGGACCTCCATGTGAGAAGCCACTCGATGACCACTCGACCACGGTGGTAGTTTTTTTCTGTTTTTTTTTCTTTCTTTTGTTTGTTGGTTTTATATAGCTTAACGTCCCTTTAACCTTGTTGGTCACATTGCACGATGAATTAATTCGGTGAAATGATGCTCAAATGAATTTTGAGTCCATGGAACTCAAAGTTACTCGACATTCGTCTTCTCAGGATAAGGAAAAACCCCGAAAAAACACATTTCCCGGGTAACTCACCGTAAGCGAGATTCGAATTCGCGACCTCTTGAACGTGAAGCAGACGCTACCCCCACACTACCGAGACGTGCTATTGAAGTTTGGTTCTCTTTGCATGGTCAGATGTAAAAAAAATGACGAAACAAAACCTGCCTTCCCATTTGAGAAAAATTACAACCAATAACAAGGCATATCGCAGAAACGGTTAACTCTACAAAAAAATGTATATGACATAAATAAGGTTTTAGCGACATCCAAATTTTTATGTAGTAAGTTTTTGTAATCTCTTAAGGTTTACCAATTATAAAAATTCACACAGAATGAAGAGGTCTTCAGAGGCTATTCTCAGAAAATTCTAGATATACATTTTATTTTTCATGTAAATATCTTTAATATACAGTATTTTAATCTAAAAATCCTTAGAGTCATTTTTAAGGAAAAGAACGTTTTCAAAACTTTTATTAAAGGGTACCTTAAGGTTGGGGATTTTCCGAAAATCTTCGCGTCGCATGCTTTGAAGGTGCTAAACTTAAATACCAATTATGTTATTTAACAGTTCTTTCGTTTTTGAGCTATACTGTCCACACACACGGAAGTTTTTCTAAAATGATTTAATGGGGGACCTCAAAACAGATTTCCGGTGAGATCTCGATATCAACATTTAAATGAAATACAATACCTTTTTTTATAGACTATGTACATAATATGTGTGGAGAAAGTAAAAATAACTCGTTAACAAAATGAACTACGTCAAAATACTAACTACCACAGTATAGGTGGTAAAAGGAGTGGGATGCACTCGCTGTTTCAGACATGCAGGGCACAAAGCCGAGGAACTGTTGCGTAATCCCGTTATTTATTCACTGTTATTGTCGCACAGCGGCGACACACGACTTGGTCTGTCACGTTGCTGTAAATATATCTCGCGTGAAAGGTAAATGCCATTCGTGCGACGGTAAAATTTACACGATGATTTAAAATAATACGTTCATTCGATTTGAACACTTTTGGAAATACGTTTAAAGAGTCATAAAAGTGAATTTGAAGATAATTTGTGAAGTTCTGGTTGCTGAAATGGAACTGATAAGAAATAAAGCCACCCATCGTTCTATTTCCTAATATTGCGTTCTGTGTCACTGTTCTGGGAACTTCAAGTTTGCAATAAAAGCAATACAATCTACAGTGACTTTCAAATGGGATGAGGTTTGTCCTTGAGCCGGCAGCCAATCGGAGTGTTGCTGTGTTGACATTTTGCATCCCCGCTTAACTGGGGAGTAACGCGTTAAGTGCTTCTGTCTCTCATAAATATTGCTTGCGCTAACAAAAACTATTAAAATTTTGCAAAGAATAATTCACGAGGAAGATAGGGAGTATTGTTCGTAGCAGAACCGCAAAAACCACAGATTTTTAGCTCAAATAGTTTTCATAATACATATAAATAAACATTTTGACGCCAGACAGATTTGCATCCTCAGTGTGCGAGTGAGAGGGAAATATGAAAAGAGTGAAGGTAGCGACCTGGCAACGCAGAGCACGATAATAAATCTCATTCGCTGCAGCGTAGAACTCTTCTCATTTGAAAAACATTATGGACATCTACATGGGCTCAAGCCAATCCCTGGGGCGGGTTTGGGCTTAATTTGAAAAATGTGGTTGTTACATTCATATGATTTTCTCTTGCTGTTCTGCAAACAAACTTTTCTTGCCAAAGATTACTATTTTATCAACGTCTTTTAAAGGCATTCGCTATGTGAAACAATTAAAATTATTTCTGTTTACATTTTCTAGGAGTAACCAAAGGGAGACGAAAAGAAAGATGACTTCCCATTTGATAAAAGATTACGTAGCTTAAAACTGAAATAAATATTTCGAAATAACTTGGAAAGGATTAGCTACTCAAAAAAAAAAAAAAAAAAAAAAAAAATAGACATAAATTGTGAGTTTTAACAAGATCTACATTTTTGTTTTGTTTTTTGCCTACCTCTTACGGTTTATAAATTATACAGAAGTTATACAAAAGTTGTCCAGAATGAGGCCATAGAGGCTATTCCCAAAAAAAGTTAAGTTACACATTTCGTTTGTCATTAAAATATATTACGCATATGGTAATTTAATCAAAAACTTGAGAGGCATTTTTTTTTTCAGAAAATTTAAACTTTCGAAAAATGTTCCTTGTAAGGTGTAGTTGATGGCGGGGGATTTTCCTGAAAATCTTTCTGTCACATCCTTGGAAGATTCTGAACTTAAATAACAAGTTTGGTATTAAATAGTTTTTTCGTTTTTAGTTATGCTGACCACAGATACACAAAAACACAAGCGCGCGCACACACACACACATACACACAAACTTACCTTTTTCTAAAAAAAATTTTTTTTATTCAGAGGACCCTGAAACTTGCATTTCCGGTAACGTGTTGGTATTGAGCATTTGGGTGGATAAAATACCTTTTCTACCTACTATGTACAACATTACGTATACGTGCTAGAGAAAGTAAAATATTTGTTGTCGGGCTCGTGCTAGGTACGGGTTAATTATAAAAATCAGCAGAAGTTAATTCACACATCGAACTTAGAATTTTATTTCTCGTGTAAATATCTTAAATATATTGTATTTAATTATAATCATTAGTGTCATTTTTGAGAAAATAGACAATAACGAAAACTTGTCCATGCAAGGGCAAAATAAACACAACAATTATTTTAACATGCTTTGGTTCGCGATGTGGCTATTCTAGGTTAATAATTCTGCAAAAATAAAACTGCTCGTTTTTAGAAACCGTTTTCTTGGCATTTCTCTACGCGGAAAATGTGTGCGCTCTAGCGCGCTCATGAAGTTAACTGTGCAGCAAGCCAATTACCACTCCACGCATTACTGTGGTTTTGTTCAAGATGCATTATAAGAGGTAATAATCTAATTGATATATAAAAGCGCAATAACAATACAGTGAAGTGAAATTCATCCTTGAGACATGAAATGTTATTGATTTATAGAAAAGTGTTTGGAAATGAAACAGCCAGAGTAACGCCGCCATTGGTCGTTCCACTGTCCACAGACTTGACAGATTTCACACTCTTTCATAAAAGTACACGACATCACCGATCATATGCTCTCCACAGATTGAAAGATATTTCACTGATGCAACAAATACAGCAGTAGTGCCTCATAATCGATCTTACAGGCCTGATCCCTCAAGCAAGAAATGAAGCCAGTAGGGCCCCATCATCGAGTTATCAGTCCTTCGCGGACTCCTCGATTTCAGGCCTGGGTGGTCTTTGGCAGATGTCACACTCATCATGCCTGTAGCACTTCATCAATGATCTTACAGGCCTGCGCGGAATCTGGCAAATGTCACACTCTTACAAAAATATACAGCCTAGCAGTTCATCGTCGATCTTACAGACCTACGTTGACACTATCAGATGTCATCCTTATGCAATAAATACAGCCAATAACACCTCATCATTGATCTTAATGGTCTGCGCGGACTCTGGCACATGCCACATCCGTGCAGTAACACAGAACTGCCCGATATTATAGACCTGCGCGTACTCGGTAAAAGTCAGACTCATGCAACGAATGCAGCCAGTAACACTCATCACTTTACAGACCAACACGACCTCTGGAAGCTGTCTCACTCTTGAATTAAATACAGTCATTATAACCTCATCGAACATACAGGCCAGGCATATGTCACACTGATGTACTAAAATACACCCAGCTGCACCTAATCATCATCAATGTTATAGGCCTGCACGAATTTTGGCAGCTACCGTAATCTTGCAATAAAAGCAGCATGCACCTTGTAGTCACAGATTGTACAGCGTTGCACAACTTGGAGGGATGCTATTAATGTCACTTCTCAGACAATGCAAGAGAAAGTCATTCTCATACATATTACATCTCTGTCCAGACTTGAAAATGCTACATTAATTAAACAAACAACACGCCCATACCACGTTGTCATGCACCATATAGTTCTGCATACTCTTGGAGAGATGCTGCTAACGGTAGCTTTTAGCTGATGCAAAAAGAGGCGATACATAGATTCTTTCAAAAGCCTCTTCAAAATTTGGCTCACTATAAATATTATATCTCAGATAGGATAAAATAGGACTGGGTAGCCAATGGGGTTTTTCTTTTATCAGTTCACCGTTACCATGGATATAGTTTTGTTGAATAAAACAATGGTAGTTATAAGTTACAAATCATGACTCTATAGAATGCAGCTGATGCAATGCTATTATGAAAGCAAGAGGGAGTGTTTCTCAAGGACTGAGAAAATTTAGAACTCTTAACAATTTAAGAGCATGCCCAACTCCTATTCGTAATTATGGAGATTTAATCAGGACATTTGAGGAAACTGGTTCTGTTTCTGATAAGAACAAATTTAGAAGGCCAAAAGTAATAAATGATGTCAGTGTTGCTTTATATACAGACTAATATTAATTGCTCAGATCTTGGCGATCGTGTCATCAGTACACACCTTCTAACAAAATGGCCGCCACGATCCCCAGATATCAATCCGACCGACCTTTGGTTGTGAAGTTACCTTAAAGAATGAGTTTTCCTGACTTTCAACATTACGACAATAACTAAATATGCTATCTGTCAACAAATGATTAATGTTCCAAGACATCATCTGCAAAATGCTATGCATGGAGTTGCAGAAAGAATCCTGTACATTGAAAAATAGGACGAAGGAATGTTCCAAATGTATTATATAACCCGATTGTTTGCCCTGTTGGTTATTTTTTTCTTACCTTAAGTATTATAATATTTTTAAAGGTTTCAATTTTGAATTGACTTTTGAAAGACCTTATACATCTCCAAAAGTGCAACAAAAGTAGCCAATATCATAGTGTTACCGATGTTACCGTTCTTTAGACTTGGACATATTCCACTAATAGTAGATCTCCAGTGATTCAACAAAAGCAGCCATTATCAGAATGTCACCAATTTGTAGCGCTCCATAGACTTGGACAGATGCCACTAATGTACATCTCCATCGATGCAACAAAGAGCAATTTGCCAGAACATTGGTGCATGAAAGGTTGTTGGATGTGCTCATTGCAAATATAATATTCGCACGTCGCGAAACAAATGTTATTAATCGTTTCAATTATAAGGCTCAAGGTTGTGTGTCTGGATGGAAGCAATGACGTCAGCTTGAGTCATTGTAATGCAAGTTTATTTGTGGGAGAGGGAAGGAAGGATGAAGGCGAAGAAAAATTGCTGGAACTTCTCAAGCAAAACCTAATACGAAAGACAAACAGGAAGTGGAATAAATAGCTTAGACAAGAGCATTCAGGAACCCCGTCATTATGCTGATAGGCTGATGGGGCTAGGCAAGGAAGCAGTCACGCACAGTGTCAGGAAATTGGACTTGCAGCAGCCAGATTGTGATTTGTTAATAATTACTTTACTACACTCGCTTTTTGCTTACACTACCAAACGCAGTGGCTAAAGACGCATTTCCTCATGAATTTTCCATGTTATTTTCGGTGAATGAATGTTTTCACTTTCAAGAAATGCATGGAATAGTTACAGAAACTTTACTATGGGCGCAGCTAACAAAACGGTTTTGAGAGAACACATTTTATTACAATTTACAAAGAGGAAGAATAAAGATATAAATAAAAAGAAGATAATTGCCAACTTAAATCTTTGCTATACAGTGATGCTCTCCACACTGTTGTAGAAGTTACAAAATTCTTTCCACTTTGGACTAGACTTTGGACTTGTTCAACACTCATAGAAGTTCACTTTTACGCAGTCACATATATTGAAAATCTATCAAAACTGTGAAATATAAATGTTTTTCTATAATGTACAATTCTTTATTCAAATTAAGTTACTACATTCTTGTCACAATCATAGCTTGGAGGACCCTTTAAGGTGAATTTGAATTTTAAAATCCCGGCACTCGGAAATGTAGCAACACATTTCAGAAGCTGTTCATTTAAATCTCATTCACACTTCACTGCTATAAGATGTGCACTAAATTCAATTCATTCAATAAGATTAAACCTAAACCTAAAATGTACTCGTGTATTTTGACTTTAGGGAGGAGGTTATTTTATTATTTTTATTGAGAAAAATACAGTTCCGGAGACTTGTCGGAACTTGGGGGATGTATTCTTCTTTTTTTCCTTTTTTCTTCCAAGTTTCCTACTTTCCTTTGTTTACCTGTTCATTGACCGCTTTCTTTGCAATTACACATACACAGACATATACACATTTACAGACCCCATGCCCAAGGTGGGACTCAAGCCCATGATTCCCTGCGCCATGAAGCATCAAAGCTTGGCGCTTTAGCGGCCATGGGGACCGGCTAAATGACAAACAACGCTAGATTTGAATCTGGGGACTTATGAGTGGAAGCTAGGCCTTCTTACCCTCTCGGCCACCATAATGTTCTTGGGGTTCGCAAGCACTTCCTAGCAATGCTATCTTTTACCGACTTTGGAACTACTACCACTAGATCAATGTTACATTGCACATTAACAGCTTGATTCCTTCCATTTATTGATTTTTATGGTAACTTAATTCATTGATTGGTACTTTTTGTAATTTTTTTCTTTTGTAACCATTTTCTCTACATTTTTAATTAAAACATATCACAGCTACTACCACCAGATACTTACGTGGCCAATAAAAGCATAACATTTATGTAGTTTTAAATAATGTTGTAAGCAAACAAATGCTCCAAACGATCCTGTAAATTAAATTTTGGGCTAAAATTTGACTATATTGGGAGGATAGACCCTTGTTTCCTATCCCCCCTCACAAATCCTACCATCATATTCATACAACTGATCCCTAAATTACTAAATAATGAACTAATAACAGATAAAACGTGCATTATTGTAGGGCTAGTAATTCTTGAGAAATAGGGACCCATCATAGTTTCTTTTTTCCACTTTTCCCTTTTTAGTCTCTAATTTTCAATAGGCTGGAAACTTTTAATCGCACGGCATCCAGACCCAATTCCCCTTATAACAGATCTTCCAAGACCTAAGTTTCCCTCATAAAATGGCAACAGAGTATCTAAAACACATATACGTGCAGTTTTCATTTACTTAACGATTCTGGTCCATCTAAGCTCCTAAATGAGGCTTTATTTCATCTGTATAAAGGGTCAGTGAATGTCTATGCTCATAGCCTTCCCCAGTGGCTATTGTTCTACTAAATTTGCACCATGAGTTCTTACTTGTGGACATAGTGCATGCTGGGCTTCTCTTTGTCGACAACTAATTACGAAAAGAATGTCGTCCAAACTTCACGCCTTATCTCCTCCTCGTATTAGCAATTCTTCCAACAACCATGTCAAAATAGAAATGTAAATTGTCTTCTCAGCCCATCTCCCCTTCCCAGATACAACCTTAGTATCACCTTCATTTTTGCTCCAGAAATACTTTTTCAGTTTTCTTAGTCGACTTCCCATACTTTTTGCATATGTCCCACATTTAGCAATTTTTTCAATTTGCACATCCCCATTTAGATTCATTTCCAGTATTGTAAACTTTTGGGTGCCTTATTGTCCCTGTTCTTTAAGTATTGTGTGTGCCTAACACATTACTTATTTACAGAACATTCAAAGATTCTTGCTGCACCTTGTTTTTGTTTGCAATGCATTCCATTCCTGAAAATAAAATCTAAAGCTCATAGTGAAGCAGGTTTAAAAATAATTTCTGAATCGTATATTGTGAGTCAACTAAACAGTATCCCAACAATATTTCTACACCAAGAATTTTTCCTGTTGCCATATTTGTTGCTGAGACCACATCAATATGACTGATGTGCTCTCCCTTTTGCCAACGTCATCAAAGCAACAATTACACATTCGAAGTCATTGCAAACAACAGCTCTTACTGCAATTAACTTTGAAATCTCAGCAAATTCCCTAATAGCACTACTTTAAGTCTTATTATATGGACAAATCTAGATTGTGGTTGAGGCAAGTTCATCTAACCACAGAATGTTTTCCTTGCAGTTCGACACTTCCCCAGTTTAGCCAATTATTTGATGAATTAGTGAAGCTCGGGACTGTATTTACGACATTGTAAGTCACCATTAGGGTATGTGATCAAAATGAATTTCAGATCTCCTTGTGGTTTATCGGAAGAAAATGCCAGTCAGTTGGAGAACATAATGTCGTGCAGGCATGTTGCCGTGGTGACTCAGTTGGTTAGATGAACCAGACAGAAATGTGGGAATAATGAATATGGCTGCATTCGCAATGAAGTGTGCCCTTGCACAGAAAAAACCCAACAGATTATGCTTATTTAACTGACTTATACAATATGACATGCCTGACAGATTCCGCTGAAGTGTGACACAAAAATGCATTCTTAATTTATAAAAAATACAGGGGCACTGTTCGGGGCTTTCATACACCATGTTTCACCTAAACTAAAACGATTTTCTAAGTGACAAAGCTAATCTGTTTAATACAAATGAAGACTCCATTTTTAATCATGTGGATTAAACATCCGCTTCTTAATGCTTCTCTTCCCGTTTTACTATTGCTCGTACTCAACTATGTTGCCAAAGGAACTAAATATAGCGTATTAAACTTACATTTCGGTATCCATTGCTCCAGTGTGTTTTTCTGTAACCCGGAGGTTTCGACTTCGAATATGGTGTGAGTGATTTTTATTTGATTACGTTTTATTTTATCTCTACCACGTAGTAGGTAGAGAATGTATTGCGTTTTACCCAAAATTAGATATCGAGATGTCACCGGTAATATATATTTTGAGACCCGCTGAAACAAAAATATGAGAAAAATATCCATATGCATGAGAATGTATGCATGTGAAGTGCGTAAATCAAAAACGAAACGTCCACCAAATGCCAAACTTGGTAATTAGCTACAGCGCCTACCAAAGATGCAACAGATATTCAATAGTTCCCCTCATTTTAAAATACTCTTTGCGTTTCTCGAAATTTTCGATTCTCTGAAAAATAGCTCTCATGGTGTTGACTAAAATACTATACTTTAAAGATACTTCACACTACAAATAAGATGTTTATCCTGAATTATCTGAGAATACCCCATGAAACCCCCTTCATTCAGAAGACATTTTATATATTTGTTTTAAACCTGTAAACCACAAGAGAGGGAGGCTTCCTAAGAAAATCAAGATCTCTTAAAGCACACCTTTATTTCAATTTAATTCTGGGAGAAATTAGTTACAGGGACAGCCTTCGTCATTTGTTTGAATTTTCAATACGTTTCTCATTTCTAAAATGCTGTCGATATTCTGTTTTTTCTGCAATGTCATGGAATGTATATAGCATTTCAAGGGCAGCACCTAGGCACTCGGTTGTAACACATCTGACCGTCGATTCGGTTTCATCTATCCTCCCTGTACCTTCAACGAAATATACCGAATGTTAATGAGCTACACCGAAACAATTTGCGAGATTGTGCACGTGACTGATATAAGTAATTTGAGATCGGCGATGCATGGTCCCCGGATAAACATAACGCAGCTACATAGCGTTAAACGTGTGGGTATCAGGTGCTGATATGTCGGTGTTACAGCAAAGCAGGTTGAAAAAATGGCTTAGAATGTCTTTAAAACTGCTGCCCGAGTATAGAAATATCGATTTTTAGCAACTCGTTACTAGCGGCTCAAGATTTAATATCACAAAAATCTGTAAAATCTCGTACTAATCACTTGACAGTGCGACACTGGGCATTCATTAATTACGTTCTAAAGTTCTGTAGCCAACTCTGGAGATGTTTTTTCAACTACTCTGGTGCCTTAATGCGCAACGCTGGAAACTGCTATCCCAAAAGTCATGAGTTCGATTCCTGTCATGGAGTAAATGCTTTTTATTATTATTTTTCTCATTCCACACGAAGTGCCGTGATACGTGGCGTACTGGCACTTCAGAAACTTATAGTCGTTACTTCGAAATTTCAATAAACAGGCCATAAGTCACCTATCTCAAATTACTTATTTAAGTAATCTACATATTCTGTGAAAATATTTCGGTATAGTTAACACCTGTATTTTGAAACTATTTCTCGAGTAACATGATGTAGATAGAAAAATAAGAGTCTTACGAAAAGTTTAGTGGAAGGTACATAAAATAAATGATAGACGATTGAGAAATGCATATGAGTGTAACATATCAGATGCTTTTCGTGTTTCCATTATGTTGTAAAGATAAAGGAGTTTACTGTACGCTTGGTGCACCTTAGGCTCATTTGAATATTCTTTAAATCATCACGTCTTTATACATTTTATCTGCAGACTTGAACTCTCAAACACTTACAGACATACGATATACATACATGGAGAGCCTACTTCCAATTGTTCTCAGACAAATGAGTGTGTTATCCAGGATCTGTTAGAGCCTTCATCTTCAGGGCCTGAATGACCGCGTTCTTTCTATCTTTCCTAAGTGATCCGTGCTTTGGAATAATCAATGATAAATTTTCCTACGACGGGCTCGTATCATTTATGTATTTTATGACCCTAAGGCCAAGCCAGTTTTCTGTAATTCCCAGTTTCTTTATGAACGGTTCAAGGTTGTAATGAGTTAAGATCGACGCCGGGTAAGCAACGACCGAGGACGGCAAGTTTGAATGACTGAGGCAAGTAATGTGTTTTCGCCGTCATTCTTCTGTTTTTATCGACTGAAATGCACTTTTTTGCTCTCTCTATAGCTATGTTCATGTACGCATAACCGATGATGCTGTCCTTTGCTTTGAATTCAGCAGGAGTCAGCAATTGTTAAAATATACCAACATGAATGAGTGATGTTACGGGTTTTGCATTGTTGAATTCATATTAAAGACAAGCATGACTGAAGGTTCGAAGTTTCAAACTAATGTATTAGCTTCCTGAAATTTATACGACAGGTCTAGTATAATACTAATAAGTTACAGTGCAAATTTCACTCATTTTGCTCTAATGGTTTGGAAGTTATGGTTAAATTTGTTTATGTTTTTGTCCCTTACGACAAAAAAGTTAAAATTTTGGTCTAGTATTTTAACCCTAGGTTTACAATACATCTACTTTTTGATATCACCCTTGGTTTCTCTGTGTTTCCTTTGGTTTAGGCTCCAATTTTTTTAAAGTCATGAATGTGTTTTTTTTAAAAAAGAAATATAATTTTTGCCTTTGAAAACTGAAAACATAAGCTTAACTACATTTGACAGATAAACCATTATTCCTCTGTGAATATGTACAACAAATTTCATTTGTGTAGCAGAAAACCTGCTCCACAAGGAGCATTTTACAGGGGAAAAATGCTGAAAACATCAATAACGAGAAAATAAGTAAAGATTTTGAATGTATGACTCACATTAAAATCCAGCAGGTTAGCAGGTTTCCTCTTCTCTCCTCTGCTGCTGCCTTATTTGTCCTTTTCTTCTTGCATTACTGCTTTTCCTCTGCCCAACTTCCTTTTTTACTTTGCATGATACGAATGAGATTTCGCCGACTAAAGTTTTTCTTGCCGAGTCCAGTGCATTTCAGCATTGCTCCAGTGACTTTAAGGTATTTAGAAATGGCACCTGGTGGCCAATTATAAATTTTTTAATTCAGGAATGTTTAAATTATTTTATGGAAATAAAATAAAGTCGACTTTTTGTGATTTTTTTATGAAATTTCAACCATACATACTCTTATACTATATTGCTATTTTTAATTCATGTAATACATACATTCAGTAGGTAGAAACTCTATTGCATTCCCTCCGAAATTTCGATACCATACTTCACAAATACGTGTTTTGAGGACCTCCTGAATCCAAAAACTTATTTTTATAAAAATATCCGTAATGTTTGTGTATGTGTGCGAATATCATAACTCAGTATTGAAAATCGGCTAAATATAAACTTGATATTTAGATCTATTAACTTCTAAAGAAGCGACCCAAAATTTTCAGGAAAATCCCCTAAACCTTTACACGGTATATTTTAATGTTTTTTTTTCTCAAAATGGATCTAACGATTTTTATTAAAATCCCATTATTAAAGATACATAGATGGTAAATAAAATATATGTTTCAAATTTTCTAACTATAGCACGTAACAATCTATGAAGGGGTAATTGTTACTTTGCTTTTTCCGCTGTCTCAAAAATGATTGACGAAATAATGTAACGAAATGTGTAACGTTGGTTTTCCTGTAAAAGTTTATCTCCTTTAAAATGAAGCAAATAGAAAAAAAACTTTCATAAGAACAGCTTCTATAGCTACTAATATGCAATAATTGGCAGAGAAAGTTATAGAAATATAACACATCAGATTTTAAAAAAATGTTATGATAAAATTTTATTTACAATATAAAGAAATCATATAATAACCAATAATAGTGTAGCTTTAAAAGAATATATTTAAATAAATTATAAAATATATGTCACTTTAATATTTGTTATTAATTCTGGCGCACTTTGTAGCTATTCTGCTACGTTTGGTAGTATAAGCCTAACCTTTATGAAGTATAGGAAGCAGTTACTAAAAACGTAAAGCAGCATTTTATACATTTACAATATACAGCATTAAAATGCTTTACCTAGCAGCTAATTCACTAAGTCCTTTAATTTTCATCTCATGCAAATTATGCATGTAAGATATGTCACAAATGATTTGTTTACAAATATCTGTTTTGAGACTTCCAGTAATAAGCGATAAGCGGCACCTCCATTTGTTTAATTTATGCCCTAATTATGATTACCAGTTTGGTGAGAGCCATTATAATGTAACGTACTGTAATTGGGGTTTAAGACAATTTATAAATCAGATTTTATGCTATTCGGATTAGCTGTTTCTGACTCAAAATACATCCTCATAATTAAATATAAAATGCAATTTTGGCTTCGGGTAACCGATTAAAGATTGTCTAATATCGACACAGGTCTGTTATATGCACAAATATATAGGTTCGAACTAGAATTAAAATATTGTAACTGAAGAGGACACCTCGCCAAATACAACACTATTTTGGATCTATAACCCTCGGGAGGCAAGTATGAAGAGAGAGAACCGTAAAGGTCACAGAGACGCGCACAGGTTTCTAACATTTTACTAAGCTTGAATACCTGCGCAGCATTCCCAAAGAGGGCGGCGAAGCGACCCAGACAACCGAGACAGTTCTCTTTGGCATTCACGGGGAGAGCTCTTTCCAGAACCCAAGCAACTGCGCCATTTGTCCGGCACCGCCGACACTGCATGACCTGAAAGCACATCTGAAATATGAAAGGGAAAAGAGCTAAGGAGAAATGAGGGAAAGGAAATTCTTGGTAAATGAAACTAACCAACATCCGGCTTGTCGGCCAGGGGAAACCCAAAGAAAAACCAATGGCTAGAACGGTAACCGGAAATCGAAACCGTCATCTCCCAAATGCAACCCCGCATGGTAACGCGGAGCCATCTTGCTTGGTAGATGTATACGTAACATGGTCACTTCAAAATGAGTAATATCCCTCTTCTATAACATACATCTGTTCGTATATACCTCTAGCATGTGCATTTCTTGTGTCATTTACATCTGCTCATAAGATTGCAAGACTGGAATGGTTAACATGAGCTTTGTCAGCTTTGTGTAAAACAGGACGGGATAAACACATTGCGTTGGGCACTTTTATGTTTTTGCCGCTTACGCATGTCAGGCTTATTTGAAACAATTGATGGAGATAATGGAAGACTTTTACATTCATCTGAGCTTGATCTCATAAAATCTACTAGGCTAAATGATCCTGACCCGTATTTATATTTTAAAATCTGGTGACCCCATACTTAAGTCAGGAAATATGAGTGTGTGCGAGAGAAAGGGAGTGGGGGAGAGAGACAGACAAAGGGTTCCACACTGCAGCCACCATAGGCTTATTGTGTGTCAGACCACAGGAGGATAGGATAATATGAGTGTTATCGACGGGCGGCCGAAACCGGACCGCGGGGAAAGAGCCACCTCGGAAGGTCCCTAACATAGCCCAAGCAGTCCTTCAGCTCTTAGGAGCCCCTGCCCAGGTCTGACCGAAACCCTGGGTCCTAAAATTGACTCCAACGCCATCCTGCATTTCCAAAGCTCATTCACCACCACAGATGGAGACACCACGGTAGTCCGTGCCAACACTTACCGAACTGGAAGAAACCGGTTGGAGGAAAGGTAGATGAAATGAAGGAACAAGAATTTTGCGGAAATGAGGAAACCTCCCCAATATTCGCATAGTGACCCTGGAAAACTCCCGAAAAACCCATGAGTCGGAGACACATGCCTCAGCCACTGTCTCTGGGAATTCAGGATGCAGATAGAGAATTAATATATATTTCAGGATGGTCCAATGTCTGTAACTAAAGCTGGGCACCTAATGGATTCACTGCTCAAAATATGTGAGCTTATCCAAGCCACTGCTAATTTCGTTTGGATATTCTGGTTGCGCAGTAGCTAGAGTGGCGAAAATATATTCCTTCCGCAAGTCACAAAATATCCAACACATATTAGGTCCCAGTCACGACGAAAACGAGCCGTAAGAATAACCAAACTGTTCTTTGTTTTAGGGGATGAATCCGGCATCGTTTTCGCCGAGAGGACCAACTTTAAATATACAACTCCAATTAAATCAAGTTACTGCAGTTTGCCTTTGTATGCGGCGGTGGAGCTGGAATATGAAAAACAAGGAAGTGCGGCGCGATGGCAACAGGAGAGTTTGAAAGGGACATCTCTCTTCCAGAACTTTCGGTTTCCACATGTTTCCAGAAAGTTCTTTGACGTCATTTTCCAGCTATAAAAGGAGGACTAATTGGAAGCCGGTGTGTAGTCAATTGTACTGGGTCGTGAGTGAATGGAGGTTAGCGCACAATGGCGCGAGAGCCGTGGATGGACAAAGCCAACAGCTGTCTAAGTTTCGAAGTGTCGATTGAATTATTTGCAGCAGTGAGTTAAAGAATTTGTTCTTAATCAACTTTTAAGTCAATAAAGATATTTGTTAAACTATTCTATCTGTTCTCAAACATCCATTTTAAATCAGTTGTGAGTTGACCTTCGCTTGTTCGCTCTTAATTGGCTATGTATGCACAATGCAATTGTGTCTTTCCTGTGAATGTCTTCAAATTGCTAAGTTTGCCTGTTAAGTCTTAAGTTACTATGTTTGGGTATATTTTTCCATTGTGAATGGCCTTTACTCCCTCAGCAGCATGTGAAAAGCAAATGAGCATGAACCCATTGGGAGCGGCGCCGGCAAGTCACGTGATTCGCAAGTCCCATTTTTGCTACCTCTAATCTAAAGGAAAAACAATATTGCCTCCTTGTTTACTAGTTAAAAAAAATCTGAAGTGTTCCATTCACATGACTCTCTCTAGCTGTTCCACAAACAACCCTTTTATTGAAATGATTTAATATTTTAGCTACATCATGCTAATTAAGATAAACAAGTAGAACTAGTCT
Organism: Hymenopus coronatus; assembly: GCA_030762935.1. Classification (NCBI taxonomy): domain Eukaryota; kingdom Metazoa; phylum Arthropoda; class Insecta; order Mantodea; family Hymenopodidae; genus Hymenopus; species Hymenopus coronatus. The sequence continues at coordinate 92,795,873 of CM060900.1, read as the reverse complement.
TATTACTTACTTCCGTGTAACTGGAAATAAGAAAATGCACAGGCTAAAGCGATAGTCAAGTATTTTAAAAGCCTGTCGCTATGTGCAACAATTGAAATTCTATTGTTTTCTTGCGTAAACAAACGAGAAACGAGAGCAAAGAATATCTCGAAAACGGTTAACTCTGCAAAAACATGTATATAACTTTAGTTGTGTGTTTTAATCAGATCTACATTTTTTTGTGCAGTAAGTGTTTGTCTATATCTCATGGTTTACCAGTTTTACAAAAGTCATCCGAAATAAAGAGATCTTCAGAGACTATTCCCATTTCATTTGACATAAAAATATCTTGAACGTAAAGTATTTTAATCGAAATCGTTAGAGCCATTTTCGAGAAAATGTTCCATGTAAAGAGTAGTTGGGTGTGTTTTTTTTTTTTTTTCTGACAATCTTCGTGTCGTATCCTTGGAAGATACTGAACTTAAATACCAAGTTTAGTATTTAATTGACTTTTCGTTTTTGAGCTATGCTGCCCACAGACACACACTCACGGACATTTTTCTAAAAAGACTTATTTTTAATCAGGGAGTCTAAAACATGTATTTCCGGCGAAATCTCGGTATCGAATTTTTGATCGGCCGCGCCGTGGCCGAGTGGTCAAACCACTCGCCTCTCACCTACACCGGGCCGGGTTCGATCCCAAGCGACCGCATGTGAGATTTGTGGTGGACAAAGTGGCGCAGGGGCGGGTTTTCTCCGGGTTCTCCGGTTTCCCCCGCCATCTCATTCCACCGGGGCTCCATCTTCATGTATCATCAGTGTCAGCGCCTGCGGTGCCAGAACAGTAAAAGCGGGCGTCAAGCACTACAAAAAAAATAGAATTTTTGGGTGCAATACAGTACCTTCTCTATACACTATGACTATAGAACGTGTAGGGAAAGTAATATACTCAGCACATAACCCCATAAAATGAACATATTTGAAAGAAGATGTCACAATTGTATCGCTGAACATTTTCTTGTCGATGAATGACGTACATTTTTTCTTTTCATATTGCTGATTATAAACTTCTACAATAATCTTGCATAACCCTGAAAGCTCCATCTGTGTCACCGATAATAGATTTAAAGTCCTAATCTCAGAAATCGAGTTGCATATTTGAAATAATCATCCTTTTCTTTATGATTTTTTTCTAACCTCTTTCGAAAGCAGCTTCAAACTTACAAAACAACGTTTCGAGCATTTACTCTCCAAAATTTTTATATTCTCAAACATCTGGAATTACTTTCTATAGTGTTACTTCCTGTTTGGATATTTTAAGTTTCACATAGAATATCTAGTTTAATCATAACTTATAACTGAGTTATGCTGCAGCGCACTGGTTGGTTAAAAACATCGTGTACGCTCTTAAAGACAAAATGGTATAAATAAATAAAATGAAAAATAAATCAATTGAAATAAAAAAGTTCCTACTTTAGTTTCTCTACCATGTTTATATTAGGTAGAGAAGGTATTGAAAAAACGTCGATACTGTGTTTTCACGGCAAATGTAAGTTTTGCGGTCCCTTGATTAAAAGCTCATTTTTAGAAAAATATCCGCGTGCGTATGTGTGTGTCTGTAAACAGAAAACTCAAAAATGGAATATCGGTTAAATACCAGAACTTGGTAATTACCTTTCAAATGTGAGACACCAATATTTACAATAAAATTTCGCCGCCCTACGGGATATTTTTCACATTTTTGATTTTCTAAAAATAGTTCTAACGATTTCATGAAAATTCCATATATTAAATATATTTCAATGATATATTGAAGTTAAGTATACAACATATTTGCATAGATACTTTTACGGAAGTTTGCTTCTGCTACCGACATTTTTATGTAGGTATAAATATGTAACGTTTCATAGTTTCTTTGTAACACTCCTTCAGTACTGTGCCATTTTTTTATTATTTGTGCTTCGCGCTAACGCCAGGTGAAGGCTGTGTGGCACCTGAGCGCTGTCTGGTCTTTTTCTAGTAGTACTATTTTATTATTAAGTGTACAATAATACAGTCTCATGGGTCGGGTGACCATAATTGCTGTATTAAAATACTTGAATTTAGAATATTAGCTACATAGCTATTTTATATATCTTAACAACATTAGAAATACACACACGAACACATACACACATACATATGCTCGCGTGCTAGGAAAACTCAGCCATAGAACAATAAAAGAAAGAACACTCTGATATCACACACACATTTGCACTCACAACTACACCACGTATTCATATATATATATATATATATATATATATATATATATATATATATATATAGATTACTCAAACACCAAATAAGTCTATACAATAATTACACGAATATTTTGTCTCTTAGTGCACGAACTTCCATTAAGTATGTGCCCAGGCTTGGCCAGTTTTGGCTGTTTAGAATCAAATCCCAGAATGCTGTCCTTCGTCTGTTTGAAGCTAAAAATACTTCCGTTTGGTTTAGCAGAGGTGTCTATTCCGCACCGAGGTTAGCTACCGTGTTTAGCTGCCTAGCTAAGAGATTTGCTCTCCAGACTTTCAACTAAATAACCTTGGCGAGCTCTTTCTAGACATGCAGCATTTTCTAGGTCAAGTACCTGCACTTATGGTCAAAGTGGTCGTTTTGCTTTTCGCTGTTCAATTTAAATTGTGTTATGGGAAACAAGTGGGGACTAGATTTCTTTGTTGATTTGTTATTGTTGTTTGGGGAAGAACTTAAGGTGAATGTTATCGAATTTTAGTGGGCTTCTGTTGTTTGGATTCATGCCAATTACTTTTTGGTCATGTAATACCGTTATTAAGCCTTCTTTAGGCAATATTAAGGGATTTTAGTATATCTTTTTTCGTTTTTCTGAATTTTGATTAAGGGCAATTTAATGCATGGCCATGCATTCTGTTGCTTAGTGACAGGACTTGTGAGTGCATCTCTCAAGCGATAATATATAGGAGACAGATATTTATTCGTCGATATACCTTTTTAGTACCTGGTTATGTGTAAAGTGCATGTGGAGTAGTCACATATAGAACAAGTCTGTATGCCAGACGACATTTAATCATATTTTGAAGAGAGATACTTAAAGAGAAATGACTATTGTAACTGATTTAATAGTTGCTGTAGTCGTTGGCTCCTAATATATATATATATATATATATATATATATATATATATATATATATATAAGACACACACAGCCCTTTTTTCCTGAAATGCTTTTTTGGATTCAGGGAACCCTAAAAAAACTCTTTAATGATGTATACAAATCTGTCTTCCATTTACATGACTTTCTCTAGCTGTTCCACAAAAAAAAGAAGCTTTTCTGCAGTGGTTCACATGTGTGCCTTTATATGTGTGTCATCGCAGTTGGAGACCATAGGAAGAGTGGCGCGACGGTAACAGCAACCTTCGAAACGCGAGACGTCTTGATTCTTCTCGAGCTTCGAGATACGTCTGGAAGCTTCAGTTTCCACAAGTTTAAAATTATGTTACGTGATTTTCTATCTATACAAGGAGGCAGAATTTCAATCCAGTGTGAATTGTACTGGTTATGAGTGACTGGGGCATTGCCGTGCTACAGTAAATTGTCTACGCGTCGAAACGCCGAGTGAATAATTTGCAGCGGTGAATTTAAAACTTTATTTGTAAACATCTTTTGAGTCAATAAAGACACTTTTTACAGTTTTTAACCGTAAAGTGGAGCATTTACCCGTTTGGAAGTTGACTTTGTTGACCCTTCTATCTGAGAAATCTCTTCCACATTGTAGTTTATTCAGAGTAATGAGCACTGACCCAAAACATATTGCAGTGACACATTTTATTTTATTTGGATACACAAGTGTATTATGTAAAATCATGACCAGTTTTTCTGTATGTAAAACCGGCATCTATTATATATATATATATATATATATATATATATATATATATATATATATATATATAGTATATCATTTTCAATAGGATTTTGATACATTGGTTATGCAGGCGCAAATAGACTAGGGAAGGGCTGAGGTAAATAACTTTCTGATAAATATGAGTCCAGCATTCAATTGGTTGAAGTACCCAGAAGAAGTTCTCAATAGAAAGAGCGAAACACCAGTAACAATTTACCCGGCCTTTAATGGAAAAAGCTATTTCTCGTACTGTAACGTTGTTACCCAATTTCTGTTCAACATTATGTGTTTAATAAAAGCATAAAAACAGCATAAACATTCAGTTATAAAGGCTCGACAGTACCATAAGGATACGTTGAAAGTGTGATAACTCACAGTGAACACGAGTCATTGAATACCATCTTGCAAAAGTGTAAGTGTGCATTGTAATTTACTTTATACTTAAAATGCACAAAGAAGAGCACAAATCCTACACAGCTTTAAAGCATCCCTTTTGTTACACTTTCTTGTTACCTAGAAGATAGCGATAAAACAAACCGCGTAACGTGAAATAAATAAAGGGTGATATGAATATGCAAACTAGTCACTCATATATTACCCGGCATTTGCATTTAAATGTTCAAATAAACACTTCAAGCAAAACTTTACTAGTTATTCTGACCGGAATGATATACATACCTCGCTTCAGCACTGAAACATACTGCTGCTCCAAAGGGTGAAACATTTCTCCTTATTTGAATAAGTAAACGGTCAGGAACTTCACAAACAGAAGAACATGAAGTAAACCCTTTTTTCACTTTAAAGATACCAAATTTGTGAAATTTAAAAACTCCACAATTAATTTGAAGTTGTAATATAGCAATCAGTGTATGATGTATAAAATGAGGACCAAATGCCATGCCTACTTTAAAAGTAAAATTTGAATGGACAAAAAAAAAAAAAAAAAAAAAAAAATCCTTACAAAAGATTATTCTTTTATCTACGACATGTTAATCAAGGTGAACATTAGCGGAAATTGTCTTATTACTTGCTTCTTTTTAAGTAGAAGGGACATATAGGAATACGCTAAGCTAAATTGATAGTCAAATCTTTTAAAATATAGGCGTAAGTGAAACAATTGAAGATCGGTTCGTTTTGCATGGCCTGCAGTAAAGCAAGAGAGACGAAACGAAACGTCACTTCCTGTTTGAGAATATTTTTAAGTACTTTAAAATTGAAAACAATAACAGGGAATATCTCAGAAACGGTCAACTCTACATACCACATATACGACATAAAATATGTGTTTTAAATCTACATTTTTTGTCTAATAAGGTTTTGTCTATCTCCTAACGGTTTAACCGTTATGCAAAATTCAGCAGAACTCATCCAAAATAAATAGGATTCAGCGTATATTCCATAAAATCCTAAATATACTGTTTATTTGTGATGTAAAAATAATATACGATGTTTTAATCAAAGTCGTTACAGCCATTTTTGAGAAAAACAACATTTTCGATTTTTCTTCATGTAAAGCGTAGGTTGGGTGATGGAATTTCTTTAAAATCATCGTGACGCACCCTTGGAAGATACCAAACGTTCTTTTCCGTTTTGAGTTATGCCGTCCACAGACACGCACAGGTCTTTTTCCTGAAAGACGTTTTTTTTTTTGTTTTTTTTTTGTTTTGTTTTGTTTTGATTCCGGGGATCTAAAACACGTATTTCCGGTGAAACCTGGGTATCGAATTTTTGGGTGGAATACAATACCTATTCTATACACTATGTGCATAGTAGGTGTAGAGAAAGTAAACATAGATAAAAAGATATCAAGTTGTATCCGGAGATATAATCGTTTACCCTTTTATTATTTTGAAGAATGAATAATTATTTTATAAAAAACCCTATTATATAATAACCACATTCTTTAATAATGTATAAAAATCTGATGTGTTCCATTCACATTACTATCTCTAGCTGTTCTACTAACAAACTTTTCTTACAAATAATTTTTCTTTTAATTACACAACGCTAATTAAGATAAACGTTAGCAGAATTGGTCTTATTACTGCTTGCTTCTTTGAAAGTAGAAGGGAAATAAGACAGTACACTAAACTAAAGTGATAGTCAAATCTTTCAAAAGCTATCTCTCTGTGAAACAATTGAAATTCGGTTCTCTTTGCTTGCTAGAAGTAAACAAATGAGAGACGAAAAGAAAGATGTATTCCGCTTGAGGAAAGTTTCAGTAGCTTAAAACGGAAACCAATAATTCGGAATGTCTCGAAAACGGTTAAATCTACAAAAAAAAAAAAGTATATGACATAACTTGTGTGTTTTAACGAGATCTATTTTTTGTGTAGTACGTTTTTATCTCTCTTACTGTTTGCCAGTTAAGCAAAATTATACGAAAGTCACGCAGACTGAGACTATTCTCAGAAAATTCAAAATATACATACCGTTTTTCATGAAAATATCTTAAATATATGGCATTTGAATCAAAATCGTTAGAGCCAATTTTGAAAACATCAAAATTTTCTAAAAACTTTCCAAGTTTGGCATTTAACCAACTTTTCATTTTGAGCTGTGCTGCCACAGACATACACACAAACACAAGAAAATATTGCTAGTTTGGATTCAAGGGGTCTCAAAACATGTAATTCCGATAAAATCTCGGTATTGAACTTTTGGGTGGAATAAAATACCTTCTCTATCTATTATGTACATTGTACATACCTGCTAGAGAAAGTAAAAATTGGTCCTTCAACCCTGAAATAGTTGAATAGGAAATGATGGACCGAAAGATTCGGGGGATATAATGAAACTACCCATTTTTCACTTCGCGATCTAGGGAAACACCCCAAAAATCCCATGGATCAAGTAGGCCGGGCACGAGAGTCGAACCCGCTTCTTCTAAAGAATGGACCACAGACGAATCCACCTAAGCCATCCCAGTCGATTTTTTTTTAAACAATAACACTTCATTTTTTAAGATTCACAAATAAAAGTTATATCTTGAACATTTCGGTTACGGGCATTTTAAATAATTTTAGAAGATATGTTAAATAATTTTGGAAGATATTTTAAATAATTTTGTGTAACAGATAAACATTAAGTGATAGACAAAACACTTTTAAACAGAAGCTGTAAATCACTATGGAAGACACAATTTATTTTGAAAAGCTTTTTTTTTTTTTTTTTCAATTCATATTCTGCACCATATTTTTAAACAACTGTTGTTACTTAATTATTTCTCGCGTTATCATGGAAGGGGAAATGACATTTTAAAGTCCCTGATCTATCTGCAAACTCGTTTGCTGTAAAACTGGATTTTTATTTGAATATTTTTAAAAAAAGCATCACGTGGTTAATTTTTATTACAGCAATGAAGTTATACAATAAAATGAGTATTCAAATAACCATGCAAGCTAGAATTTTGATACTGGCAAGAATATCACCATTATTATGTGTAATAACTGGTGTAAATTTCAATAATACGAGTATATCTTGCATACGTGAATTTTCAAAATTTCACAGATGCATTACTTTACGCATCTGAAATGCGTATGAATTCCTATTATGAAATAGAGAGAGGACCCTTTTCAAAATTTCACAGATGCATTACTTTACGCATCTGAAATGCGTATGAATTCCTATTATGAAATAGAGAGAGGACCCTTTGTCTGAAACCTGCCTCTCAGGGTGGAGATAGCTTCCATTTATGACAAGAGTATTTATATTGGTTTATCGCCCATCCTTGGTAGTTGGTAGGCGGATTTGTCCATTATGCGGGAATCAGGAAGACTGGACGCATATTTTGGCAAATTTCGTGCAGATGAAGGATGCTAGGAAACAATTATTGCCGAAAGTATTTTTAGCTTCAAGCATACGAAGGACAGCATTCGGGGATTTGATTTTAAACAGCCAAAACTGGCCAAGCCTGGGCACATACTTAATGGAAGTATGTGCACTCAGAGATAAAATATTTGTGTAAATATTGTATAGACTTATTTGGTGTTTGAGTAATCTATATGTATGCATACATGGTGTAGTTGTGAGTGCAATTGTGTGTGCGTTTGTGTGTGTGTGTGTATTTCCAATGTTATTAAGATATATAAAATATATATGTAGATAATATTATAAACTCAAGTATATTTCGACATCATGTACGGTCACCAGACCCATGTGACTCTGTGACGCAAATATTGTATTATCCTAAACTTAAAAAAATACTACTACCACTGCTACTGCTGCTACTACTACTGCCTATCCTTGGGTAGCATACGGCTTGTTTTCCATCATGACGCAAATATTGTATTATCCTAAACTTAAAAAAATACTACTACCACTGCTACTGCTGCTACTACTACTGCCTATCCTTGGGTAGCATACGGCTTGTTTTCCATCATTCAAAGGTGTGCATCAACAATCAGGAGAATGGGGAAGGTAACGCAGCACTGATGAATACAATTCAGCGGGGCAAGCTTATAAGAAACAAGGATTAACTCAGCAATTCTTAACTACGGAGACTGCTGTTCAGGAAGCGTGTTCATCTTGGCAGTACTGTCATGGCTGATCCATTTGTTTTGCTGAGCACACTGCAATTTATAAGTAAATCGTCTATCGAAAGAACGCAGTACAACAGCGTTGTACATTAAAAATTTTGGACGAATTTGATTATTTAGACAGGATAGGTCTTTGTTCTTTATTACTTATCACACCCCTCACAAACCGATTCAATTCTCTTGCTACTGAACGGTGTTATACTTAAGGTTTTAACCGTTGGATGAAACCTCAAATTAAAGTCAAAGTCGCAGTGGTTTATACAGCAAAAGGTATGATTCGTATACCCTACACTATTTTGCAACGTTAGCCGCGCCATAGTGTAACTGCAATGATTACAATTGGTTACATTTCGACAGAGTCCTTAATTTTGTTCTCTATAATCTGACTTATACCCAAGGTAGTAAGTTTCTACATCCACTACAGCTGCAACACAGCGGTAATTATTAAATACATTATATATGCTGTATATACAGGATGTTAATGAACTACACCGAAGTAGTTTCAGAGAGTAAGGAGTTGCCTTAAACAAATAATTTGAAATAGGAAGCCTCTGGTCGGTCTGTTAAGTTTATAAAGCACCAGTCCGCCACTGGCTGATGATGAGAACACAACAATAAACACGAAGTACCGTTGTAGAGTGTACTTTTCTAGTGTAATGGTTATGGCATTATAGGCAGTATTCTTTTTCGAGTTAGAATTTCTCCACCAAGTAGCACTTCTTCGTATGGACTTAGAAGAAAAAAGTAAAATCCACAATAGGAAAGCAACCTACGATCTTCGGGCTATTAGCTTTTGGTGTTACACATTAAGACACAGGAGCAATTAAATAAATGCTTCTAGAGTAGGCTACATAAGGCAAGAAGAAAGTTAATCCATGGACAGTGTCGCACTGTCAAGTAATCTGTAGGAGATTTGAGAGAACCTTATGGTAGTAAATCTTGAGAACACAAATAACGAGTTGCTGAAAATCGGCACTTCTAAACTCGCGTGTCCGTTTTAAAGTCATCTGATTTTGATTCAATATAGACTTATCTGCACTTGAAACAAATTTAAAACTTTATAACTGGGTTATGTTTAGCCGCGGACCATGAATTTCCTATCTGAAATTACTTATATTAGACATCTCTATAATCTCTTAAAATATCTCAGTGTAGTTCCTCAACAGTCTGTGTATATGTACACGAATTTTGCTTCAAAATAATTCCGGACTGAAAAGATTAATATTGCACTACTTTATAAACTTATTTCAAATTTAATGTCAGAAGTTGCCACATAGACTTGCGCAACGATCAGACAGGCACGATAGGTGTACGGTGTACATTTAAAAATATTAAATGAAAAGTACAATTACTTTCTTGGAAATTTTATTTATTTCTAATACAAGAAAATAAAATAATAGATAGCTTTCCACTCACTCAGCAAAGTATTTACATTATACAAATACAGTATCTGGCAAGAACAGCAACGGTAGAGTTCTAACAATATAGTATCTAATTCTTTTTCTTCAAACATTTCTATTATTCTTAACATATGTATGTGGTATAGCATGAGTAATTTACACATAAAATATAAATGGCACATAATATGGATATTGAGTCAGACACATTTTTGTCTAGAACTAACGATTCATAAACATAATACAAAATCTAAATTTAAACTTATTCTATTTAATAAAAATCTAATCACATACTTTACGCTGCTGGTTGTAAATTATAACAGGGTTGTGCTGAATGCATGGACGGATTTTTCCAACATTCCATATGCCCAGATTAAAGATACAACAAATATGCTTAGATATATCCAGAAGTTTTCGAGTTTCAGCTATTGATAATTAAACATTACAACCAATTTCTCCGCTTTACGATGATTTTCGTTCTTTCTAAGAACATTAACAACAAAGGTCTGTCAATAGATATGAAACACAAAATATTAACAATTTGCGTTATAAGATACAACCTGCAGTATCGGTATCTTAACAAATGAGAGCATTACGATCTCTCTCTCTCTCTCACTTTCTCTCACTAACAGATACACATACATTCACAAACAAATATCCGCACAACTCTTAGATTTTAACTGTCGATGAAGCAAAGTCTATTTACATTTGAAATACTTATCATAAGAATATGATTTAAATATTACTGCTGGCCATTTCATTGACTAGGTTGTCCCTTTACCTAGGCTTGGGAGCGAGTGTACACTGAAGATCATGCTACAAAGTACCAAAATGGGATCTATTAACTAAAACTCGTAAACCAATCCGTCAAATAGGGCGATACAGTCTTGAAGCATTTTACATGGGGTTTACACTCAAAAATATAAATAATACACAAATCATCACCTTTAGTTCTTCAGTGTTTCCATAAAAGCGACTGTACTTCAGTTCTGTAACGTAACACTGAAAATACCACTTGGCTCATTTTGAATATGTAGTGTTGTAGCATTTCCATCAAGAGCATAAAAGGCTGAAACTGGCTCAGAAGTATGTCATAATGATTCAGGAATTGCTTTTTCTGAAAACTCAGCCCAAATTTTACTGCAGATGTGTCAAATAAATGTATAGAATATAGCTACTTACAAGAGCTTTTATGAACATTATAAATCATGTTCAATCAATTCTGAGATATAATAATTTGGACAGTGTTAAAAATTTAAGTAAATATGTATGTTATTCTGTGAAACAGAGAAGCTTCAAAACTATGAAGTTTATGTAAATATAGTTTCCCAGTGTTTTTGTAGTTCAATAAGGATTTTGTTGCACATTTAGAGCGTTGTTCTTCAAAATGGTTTAAACCTGCTATAAACTAAATAGGTTTAGCTTTAGCAATCAGTTTAAACCTCAGATCGGTTTTGTTAAAACTGCGTCTCCGTGTTTAAAGTTTTTTAACTCCATGGCACGACAGCTCACGGGAAACCTTGGCCTACCGCCCGGCCGCTGCGTCCCCTATCTCGGTCCACTACAGACGTCATGGATGAGGTGCAGTATTGGAGTGTGAGACGTGGTCAGCGCCTCGAGTCCCTCCCGGCCGGTTAATGCGGTCCTCATGACCTGGAGTCGCTACTTCTCCATCAAGTAGCTCCTCAATTGGCCCCCCAGGGACCTTACGAGGCTGAGTGCACCCCGGTCCAGGCCTCCCAGCGGGGGAAAAATCCCCATGCCGGTACTGGGGATCGAACCCAGGTCTCCCGCTTGGTAAGCAGCTGCGCTACCACCGCGCTAAGGAGACGACCTTGTTTAAAGTTTCCTGCCATGAATTATCGTGTCGATAACCAGTTGACAAATCGAAATAAATTATAGTGTTATGAGTCCAACATAGCAACTCTTAAAAGAATAAGTGTTTCCGTTTCTGCTTTTAGTATCGCAAAAGATATTTCACCACTATAAAAACTCAGTTATAGTGTTGTCAAATTTTATTTATGTAAGTAAATTATGTGTGAATAAATTAATCATGACTTAAAAGTTCCTAGTTTCACTTAGTTTGAAATTATGTGGAATTCCTTGGATAATGTTAGAATATTAATCTTGTTACTTGCTTAATAGAAATCATTTCATGGCTATCAAAATTCGTATCTTTGTTTCCAGTGTCCGTGGAATATAGTATGCACAAAAAACATTTTTTTCGAAAATACTCTGTTATATTCTCCTCCCTATGAAAAATGCCTTTACAATAAAGTTAATAAAAGAACTTTGTTCTACTTTTCATTTTGATTGGGTTGCATACTTGAGATTTTATTGTTATCTCCAAAATTAATTAGAAAAATACCTGCCGAAAGAAAACAATTTACAGGTTTTGTTTTATTTGTGTCTTTTGTGTTATTAAGGGCATTTTTCGCATTCGTATGCTGTCGGAATCTATTTTAATTTCATTTTCTTCCCAATTTTTGGAATGATTTACAGTTGCACACATATTAGCTGCAATTGAAGAGCATAAACATATTGTATTATTTGATTAAAAATCCCCAGAAGTCTGTTGGCAGGTACAAAACTCAATCATAGATAAACTGGAGTAAAATTACTTATTCGTATGGAGATCATGATTATTATGTATTCAATTCCAGGAAGGATTAACTTAAACCGCATTTACACCGGCCAGAAGAAAAGTTAAAACTTATATACTAATTTGAGCCTCGAGAACAGTTTCAACAGGTTTAAAGAAAACTATTTTTAAAACCCTCTCTGATACTCGTTTAAACTAGCTGTGTGTTTAAACCTTCTCGGAGAAAGGGGGCTCTTTTTCAGTTTCAATGCCGTAAACTTAGTTTACTTTCTTTCCAGGTTTTAACGATGGTATTAACACTTTTACTAGACAACAAATTTAGCAGAAATTCCTATAAACTAATTTTAGTGCACCTGATGACGAGTATATAGCTCAAAGGTCGGTCAGTGATCGGGACAAAATTTTGGGACAGACCGCGGCGTTCAAGCAAGGATAATACCGCGGTGGCGTTGGCAAATCCCCTCCGTGAGATGAAAGGGCACACACCCAGTCCTCACAGTGGGGGAGAAAATCCCCAATCCGATACTGGGTATCGAACCGGTGACACCTACGCCAAGAATAGGTACCCAACCACTGCACTAAGAGGACGAACTTAGTGTACCCATAAGAAAAGAAAGAAAAAGAAAAACACACGGGGGTATTTATTTTAACATAGATGTCAAATAACTTCTCGATAATATACAGCAAATTTAATGGGTGTCCAGATATAAAATTATGTTCTTTGCTGGTGATCCCTTCATTTGTCTGTTGTCGGCTTATTTCTGTTACTTGGTATGCATTACTAGATTTTACAGAAGTAGCAAAATATAGATGATTTGTTAACTTTAATTGATATATAACAGAAAATACATATATCTTGAGCAGAGTAATGAGCCGTTTTGGGTTTTCTAGATATTCTTTTGTCGGAAAATATTTAAGGTTTAACTTTTCATGCGTTGTTTCGAAAACGGAAATGATAAGACTTACGGGGTTTTAAAGCATTAGGAAACCGTCAATTTGAAATGACATAAGCAAAATTTAATTTACGAACCTTTAGAAGTAAGCCGGCAATATTCGCCATGACGCACTCTCTATGTTTGACAAGATCGCTTTTAGTGTGGAGGAGAATATAAATAAAATACTGCTAAAATGAGTATTCGTACAGTATTCGAATTGGGAATTGTTAGATGTGCGCATGTGGGTTTACAGATACACCTTTTAAAATTAACCTAACCTAAAACCTACTGTTCTCAGATATACTGTAAGTATAATTTAAATAGCAACTGGATGTATACAAAGTTCGGAAATGTATGGAAGAAGGTTTTTTTAGATGAAAAATCAATTTCATTCTTTTAAAACTCCTATGAGAAATACTACAACAATTTCAGTCAGGATACGGTTTCTCCATTCTCACCATACAAAGGCTACATTGTCATGTGTCGCTTCATGTGAAGAGAGAGATGATCGGAGCGCGAGAATGCTCTTTCACAGAGACGACACTGGAACGGTCGATCACCTGTATGTTTGCGATAATGTCGGGTCAACTCATCAGAGCGAGCAAACTTCCAGCCACATCCCTTCCAACTGCACTGATACGGTTTTTCTCCTGTGTGTGTACGGAGATGAGCCTTCAGATGTGAAGATTTGGTGTAGGTCTTACCACAGCCTGGATGAGAACACGTGTGGACAATAACTTTCCGCCGACTCCAGTTTCGTCTTCGTCGAGGTTTGGGAACAGCTGCAACAGGCGGTGCTGCTATAGAAGCTTGTTCCGCCAAGTTTCCAGAGCCACCCAATGGGGGCAAGGGATGCCTGACATGGTGATGACTATGTGGGTGTGGATGTTGATGTTGTCCTAAAAATGGACCTGGATGTGGAGGTGGTGGTTGAGCTGTAGGAAGATGTCCCGCCGAAAGATGCGGTGATGATGGTGGGGTAAGGATCTTGAAGTGGCCCACTTGTGGATGATGGTGTGGGTGCGTGTGGTGAGGATGGCGAGAATGATGATGGTGATATAAGTCACCGGGATATGTGGAGCTTGGTTGTGATGTTGGGTGAGGCGGGGCTGAAGCATGGTGGTGATAAAAGCCGCCGCAGTTCTCGGGCGTCGCTGGCGGGGAGATCTGTCCGAAAGGAATTAAATGACTTCCTCCTGATGACGATGCTGTTGACGTAGGGGGAAGTCCAGTGTACAACTGTGCAGTTTGTCCGGCATTAATGCCACCGGCATATGGTGGTGGGCAAAATGGCTGCAAACCATTGTGGTGGTTGGCGCTGGTTATGGCCGAACCATATGGATATGCGCCAGTACCAGGCACTTGGCGATGAAAATGATAAATTTGATTATCAGGACCTGCCGAATCTGGAAGTTCTGACTTAATTTTTCCATTAGTGCTTCCAGTTTCACCATTCGAGATGGACACTCCAATCCCTATACCTAACCCAATTGGGGGAAAGTATAATGAAGATGGCTCTGATTTGCCGACGCTGGTCGAGTCCTCCTCACCGCTTCCGTTCCCATTACTACTCACGGTAGATGAGTTGGAAAGATAGAGACTGGCCGGGGATACCACAGGCACTTGCTGGTCGCCGGAACTAGAAGGAGCTGGACGGCCTGTTGAGCCAGCTTCCGGTCCAGGAGGTTCACTGTAGTACCCAGGCTCTACGGGTGAACATGATGTGCTGGGAAACACACACTCAGAGTCGAGTTTCCCACCTGGACCTGGACCAGGACCAGGTATGACGGGGATATTGGTGCTGCCTGGAGCTTTCATGCTTCCATACATGGCTGCTGGAGATGGTGCGTTACCTCCTAACGGGTCCTCAGATATCTGTGCGTGTACTGGAGCTCCCACTCCCAGGATAACAGTTTCGATGTCTTGCCACATCTAGAACAAAGTAATATCAAGTTCACTGTAGGACAATATCATATTTTTATTAAACAAAACATTAAAATTATATAACATGCAAATATGTACAGATTTTAAATAAGCACGTACTGAGACTTCTATTATATTTATTATTGTAATTACTATGGTTATTATTATTATTATTATTATTATTATTATTATTATTATTGTTACTAGTATCAGTAGTAGTATTATAATTATTATTACTCCTACTATTTGTTATTAGTAGTAGTATCACCATAATCATCGCTGTTGCTTTTATTTGTTATTTTATTTTTCGGTCAATAAGGTTCCTAGTTATCACATTTTTAAATATGTTAACTTTTAAAGTCACCCTTCAAATTTGAATATGCTTATATATCCGTAATATCCCATTCCCCTTCAATTGCTAATGTATATCGCATAGATATTCAGTTACTAAGCAATATGTGGGCAAAGTACTGCTATATTTTTTCTTCGTTTCTGATTCCCAAGGTCGTGCGTTCAAACCCACCGGAGTGCGATGGATTTTTTTCGGGCATAAAAATCCTTAGCATTACTTGGTTCTGAAAGAAAATAAAGTCGGTGGTCCCATATTGTAGAATTGCGGCACATAAAAGCAATTTATCTTTCGTACTTCTAATTTGAAGCATTTTGGCTATGTACAAACTTACCAGACTAAACTGGTTTTAAAGAAATCAAATCATTCAGGAAGGAAAATTATTATAAACTTCCAGATGAAAGATACGGTATATTGCGATGTACATTTTTATGTTTCGAAAGAAAAAGAGTGTATCTGATAATATATTTACAATGAAAATTGCTAACTAATGATTTATACCAAAATACAATTTAAGTATACATTTGTCTAAAACATTAGAGCAGTGTAAATGTATTTAGGATAAAAGCTCTTCTTCTAGGTTTAGATTTTGCTTTATTTTTAGTTCAAACTTCATCCTTTATAATTCATACTAGCTGAAGTAAGTTGAAAGGTTAATACTTGTGAACACATACACACAAATGCGCGCTCCCGAACACCTACGAGCGGGTAATAAACTGCTGCACTGAAGGCCACTATGATATAATAATCATCTCATGCATTCCCTTCTCCTCCATAATTGGAAAGGAGCAAATCAGAACCAGAAAATACATTAAGATGAATGTGAAACGCCAACGAAGTGTTGTTTGTTTATCCTGACGCTGTTTCAGTGTCGTATTTAATTGCATTTGTTTTATACATATTTTTAGCTTTATTAATTTTCATTCAGTACACTAGCTTCAACAGTATTTACTCTGTAGAAATCTTAAACTATCGCAACCAAAGGAAAGCAACTGCAGCTGCATAAACCGTTAAGGAGAAGTTAACTAAAGTGGTCAAAATGTTGATTTTCATATATTCCTTTCAATTTATTCTCTGATGTTCCCAAATTTTTATTTCAAAATGCAATAAGAAAATGTCTGATATTTAATAAAATGACGAAGCTACTCCACCCTCTTAGCCACAATTAGCATTTTACTATTGGCAATGAATTCTTGCAACAAGAGCCATAGAAAATGTTATTGTTACAACTATGAGGCGCACCAGTGAGCTTTTATCTATGGAAACTTTCCGAAAAAGGCCTCCGTGGTGTAATATTTACCATGCTAACTTCATATACCCAAGGTCGCGGGTTCAAACCCGGCGGAGGACGATGGGTTTTTTCGGGTGTAAAAATCTTTAGCATGGCTTCCTTCGGAAGGGAAGTAAAGCCGTTGGTCCCGTGTCGTAGATTTACCGCACGTAAAAGAACCACAAGTCTGATAGAGAGGCCTCTGAGCAAAATTATGCGGCCCTTCACGCCCAATTTAGAATGGGACGCTGAGAACCATAGTAGTTAAAGAGCCTCCATAAATAACACGCTGTTTTCGAAAATGGCCATGATAACCTCAGTACCCATATGGAGCTTTCTAAAGTCAGGAACAACAGCTTTTTCACTTTAACCTAATCTTTGTTCGTTGTTATCCGAAAGTTTTATTTTTGGAAACTATGTTCCCATATTTCACAAACTATACTATATATTTTGACTATTTTATAAATAAGTGCGCTAATTTATGATATACGATTTTTCCTCCTGGTCATTTTTGTTTTGTACCGTTTATCACTAGGTCTCTACCCTGTTAAGTGTGTGTCTGTGGGTTATATTTTTATACAATTTAATATTTTTTGACAAAATCTTTGGGATATAGTATTTAAATTCAAATTTTATTTAAGAAATAGTCCAGACAAATATCATTCAAGGTCTGAACTTCCTGAATAAATTCTCGAGCTCTCCTTAAATAAAATAGGAATTTAAATACTATATCACAAAGATTTGACCAGAAAATATTTAATTCTATAAAACTTAGCTTTTTATTTTCTAAAACTTTCAGATAAAAAATGACAAAGTTTAGGTTAAAGTGAAAAAAAGCCGGAGCTCGAGAATTTATCGGTTACTTGTGATAAAGCTTTGTAAACTTATACAATTAAGCATGAGCTTCAATTCCACACAAGGAAATGTTGATAGGGGCTATAGTTCTTAAGTTAAAATAGTGCAAATCTTGAAAGAAGTATTAATTTTGGAATTTTCTTGTATTTTAAAAAGCATACAAAAGTGTAATTAAATTAACAATAGACAAAACTTCAATTTAATTATATATGAAGCATACGTTTAAAGTCTTATATAAAGAACATTCTAATTTTGAAAGGAACTCTCATTTAGTTTTGTTAAAAATATTTGTTCAATTTTATTGAAATTTGCCACACACATTTATTTATTTAGGTGTGTAAAACATTCACATTTCATGAAACTGTAACCTAAAGTAGGAAAGATACGATGTTTTGGCAATATCCTAAATTTTAATTGACATCTATCCATAATAAACTGCACGAGAAAATAATATTCACGGTGAACATGTGCTTAGGATATATTTTGAAAGGCTAAATCAGATATGTAAAACCTTGATGGGGTATAACATGTTCGGCCTTCACACATCTTGAACGAAACGCTGTTACAACATGGACCATGTAAAAACAACAGCAATCACGGCATTTCGAGTCTCCTCTTGGGGTATCATTAACCTCTCGTTTCTGAGATACTTTAAAGGTCTTCAGGACAAATGGAATCATTTGAGAAAGGCTCGTGGTTGCGTAAAGGTAGACCGGCATACGTGGTAAGAGCACGGGTGTCAATACCGTTCTCCTAAGTTTTCAACGCTTTTTCCACGATTTCAACGCCATATCATGCAGCTAGGTCATGTTCGATAAGCTACTATTGATAATTCAATAATACGTTACCTTTTTGCGGTATTGTGGATTTCCACACGAGTAATAACTTGTACTCAGACAACTGTTTTTAATCAACAATATTCAGAGAAAAAGGGGCTTGGATATCTTTTTCCGAAACCTCCTGATGACGCAGTGTTTTAATTATCCAGCTCCTCGCATTCTGGTTGTTTTAAGACCACTACACTCATAGGTATTTGATTATGAAAACTCATGTGCCAAGCTCCTTCAGGAGGTTGGAGTTTGTGTTCTAATAAAATAACAGTCAGAAGTCACGCTACCTTTTTTACTTTCTCTAGCCCCGTATGTACAATGTAGGGATAGAGAACGTATTGTATTCCACCCAAAAATTCGATGTCAAAATTTCACCGGAAATATGTGTTTTTGAGTCCAAAAAAGAGCATTATTAGAAAAAGGTCCGTGTGTGTCTGTGGACAGCATAGCTCAAAAACGAAAAGATCGTTATATACCAAACTTGGTATTTAGGTTTGGTATCTTCCAAGGATGCGACACGAAGATTTTCAAGAAAATCTCCCCAACACAAACCACCCTTTACATGGACAAATTTTCGAAAATTTTGATTTTCTAAAAAAATGACTAACGATTTTGATTAAAATGCCGTATTAAAGATATTTACATTCCAAATAAAATGTACATCTTAAATTTTCTGGGAATAGCCTCTGAAGACCTCTTTATTCTGGGTGAATTTTGCCGAATTTTACTTAACTGCTAAACCACAAGAGATAGACAAAAACGAACTACACTAAAAAATGTAGATCTCGTCAACACACAAAATTTATGTTGTGGAGGTAACCGTTTCCAAGATATTCCTTGCTATTGGTTTCAATTGTAAAGTACTCATACATTTCTCAGACTGGAAGTGTCCGTTTTTCTTTTGTTCTACTCCTAGTCAAGCAAAGAAGCTATTTGCATTGAGAATCTCATAACGATGGCTTAAAAAATTTCACTATCACTTTAGCGTAGCGCATTCCTTCAGTTCCTTTCCACCTATAAGAAACTAAGTAGGTAATAAGAACACTCTACTAATGTGTATCTCGATTAGCATTGTAAGAAGTTTGCAGAGCAGCTAGAGAAAGTCATATGAGTGTAACACATCAGATTTATTTTAACCAAAAGGACGTTCTATGACCTAATCACTGACTTTATAAAAGAGGACGAAACAGAAGTATTACTTGACTGTCTCCGTCGTCGAGTTGACTTCTCACCCGGAGGTGCCGGGTTCGATTCCCGGCTGGGGCGGGGAATTATTCTTTAGCCAGTATTATTCCCTATCCCACATAGAGTCTGGAAGTATGTATGTGAGAGTGAATGTGTGTGTGTGCTTGAGGAAAATAAAATTATTTAAACCAAACGTATAAGAATCTACAGACAACGAGTAGTTTCAAAGTGCAAAGCCCCCGATATAACCTTAGATGGGGACTATATAAATGAAACAATAAAAAAGTAATACTATTCTAACAATAACATATTTGTTATTACTTAACTTCATTTTAATGCGAAATAGTCCATCAGCACTCAATGTTTGTTCCTCTCTAATTACTAATGAACGAGTTAAATTTAGAAAGTAATTAGTCTTCAGTTTTTACTATTAAAATCAGCCAACTCTTATAATTATAATTTCAGAGTTTCTTGCAGACCCTCTTTAAAACATTAAACATCTTGACCCAACCATGTCTATATATGTACAATCTTGCTATATATGCACAATAGATATGACCGCCTACCAAAAAATCAGCACTAACATGATCATAACACAAGACGAAAAATGGACATAAAATACTCCACACATAGGTTGCAATACTTGAAAAATATCCGTATTATTTGGAGCTCAAAATATACAATAAATAACCAGAAATTGTTAGACAAATTCATAATCAAAACCACTTTAAAAGTCTATAAAATATGAATTTGTCAACAAACCGCATTACGCTATTAATGAGTACATGCTAGATGAACTTGATATCATAAACATTTGACAGTATATGTTGCACATAATAAGTTGTTATTGCTTTTTGCAATTATAATTTTGCAGCTTTATTAGTAATTTTTATATAGTTAGCTCCTCATGTTGAGCAAATTTTTACTTATCAGACGAGTCATTAATTTGTAGGAGTTGTGTGACGAATAAATTATTATTATTATTATTATTATTATTATTATTATTATTATTATTATGGCTAAAAAATAACATCGAATGTTTGATTGGCTTTTAACGTCAGGATGTATTCTTCGAAATGAATGTTTTAAAATGCGCTAATTTTTATGTTTAAAGCGCAAAAATTACTTTCGCGAGAAGGCTAAACATTCGTGGAAATGTTCGAATATATTACAGTTATAGCTGGTCTACATTTATTTTTAAACATATAAATATTTCTAGTCAAAGCTGTAAAACATCTTTTGCGTTTATCGTTAGTAAAAAAAAATAAACCGCTCTTGATGTAAGTAAACACGAAACTGCTGGAAATAAAAGGCGGTTTTACGAAAGAAACAAGAAACCTGCCTGGGAATACCGATAGTGTAATGGACAGAAGTTAGATATCACAGTGAAAGGAAAAGTTTTTGTGGTTTCCGTGTATGTGAAGAGTCAAAGGAAACAGTTGAGGAACAGGCGACGCTATAGTGATCAAAAACAGAAATAGCGTGCCACATCTTCAGCTGCTCAAAGATCTACAAGTATCTCATTTACTAGTCTCAATTGATGAGATAGAAATAAAATAAAATAAAACTTGTGCTTTAGTGTAATAGAATTTTAAACGCTAACTTAAATTTTAGTAAATGGTGGTTCTAAATCCTTCAGAAACAGCAGATTTAATCAATGTTTTATAAGGCGTTATTGTTAGAAAGTACTTTAACTTTTTTATACTTGATGGTAGTTTAAATAGTACTAAATAGCTTTTCACGTGATGGTATATAATATTAACCACTTTTAACCTACCGCTGACGAAAGATTACTGTATGAATTACCTTCTGGAACTATCAGTGAGAGGAACTTTTACGACCGATGTCTCAACAAAAAGTACTAAGTGGAAAAGACGCCGTCTGAAAATATTCACCCACTAACTGCAGCCGTTCACCAGAAGAAATAGTACTGTTTATAATATACGAAAAAAAATACATTTTGAATAGAGTCAATGTGTTTTGTTTTAAAAAATCTACTCTGCTCAGAGAATAATAAAAAAAATACTTCAAGAGCTGTTATAATTTACCGTGGTGTTCGAAAATGCACTTTTTGGGTCATTGATACTAGTAGAAATGAGCGTGGAATAAACACTTTAAATTTAGTTATTCTTTAACTTGTGTTGCGCGGCGTCTTGACTAAGCGGTTAAATAGCTTACCTCTCACCAAGGCGGCATGGGTTCAATCGTAATAGAATTTGTGAAGGACAAAATGGCGTCTGGGCGGGTTTTCTTCTGCTTATCCGGTTTCCCCCGCCATTCATTCTACCAATTGCTCATCACCTTTTTTTTAATTCATTTCGCTTTCATTTCATACCATCTTCGTCCTCACCCATGAGCTGAACTTCGGGTTCTTCACTGTCTGCTTCTAAACGTTTGTCTGCTCCTCAACAGGCTTCTGACTAGGCATTCGCGTGTAAGTCCCACATGCGAGGAGGGTAAACTGAATAAATGAGTGAGTGAGTAGTGAGTGGGTGGGTGAGAGAGTAATGAGTGAGTAGTGAGTGAATGGGTGGGTGAGTGAGTGAGTGAGTGAGTGAGTGAGTAGTGAGTGAGTAGTGAGTGAGTAGTGACTGAGTGAGTGAGTGAATGAGTGAGTGAGTAAACTTTTTATTATTACGATTCTTTAACCAGACGTGGAACTCCAATAATTTCACCTCTATTGCGTTTTTAGCACAAATACTGGACATGAAAGACTTAAAAGATATTGGTGTGCAATAAACGAATCTTCTGAATATTTGAATCATTTATTTGTTGCAATTTTGTAATTTTCTGCTTGTTATGGGGATTTAACGTAGAGTAGTTTTTCTTAGTTTGCAGTCATTGGTTTTATTTAAAAGTGCTTATTTTAGATTATATTTATCAGAACGCTTTGAAGTAAAAGCTCGAATTTCCTTAGCGGAACGTTTTATGGAATACCAAACAGGACAAAAATGGCATCAAAACTTCGTAAAGCTCGCTGGTTTAATGCGACTGTCATTTGTAATGTTTGGCTCGATGCCGTTAAAATTTGCAACTTTTTTCGTGTGGCGTGTTGGTGAGCGCTTCTGACTACCACGTAAAGGGGACCTGGGTTCAATTCTCCTCGGCCATGGAGAATGCTGACTTTCATGTACCAATTCATCCCAAAAATTCCGAAGGTAAGGCAAACCGTTATGAAACATTTCTATTATACCCTAGAACCCATGGCGTGGCCTAAGGGCGACGATCTGCCTGATGAAAACAAATCATCATCACCAAGCTAAGGAATTTACTAAAATTACAGTCAGGACGTAAGGAAATTAGACTGAAATATTACCTCACTTTACACGGTGACATCATAGATAGCAAAGCACTCCGCATTCATGCTCAGTCTGCTATCGTATGCAGACCAATCCCAGACTATGTTTTACCTGCTGTCAGTGAGCCATATTCAATGTTGTGCACATTCTATGTTTGACTAGATTTGAGTGTACCTAATTTGAAGCCAGGTGCTTGTGAATTCTACCCTGCATATCACTATAGCTAATTGCATATTGTAGATGTCAGCATTATACTTCAACGGCAAGAATTCTAAATAATGGGTAAGGAGATGCCTTGTTCTTTATGATATACCTTCTCTTTAATTGTTCCTAATGAAAAGAAAAGTAAAAATAACATACACTTTACTCACAAAGACAGCTGAGTCGACAAACGTATGTATTTTGTCCAAACACTCAATCGAAAAAGAACTGGCTATACTAGATTTTTATTATATATATATATATATACACCACACCCACACATACACACACCAAGTAACGTTTTCAAGCTAAATACTCAAATGCCACTTTTAAATAGTATACTTTATTAATACACAGAGCAGACGGGGTGTCATTTGAATGTTTGAGGGATTGAAGAAGTCAGAGATAGGGGCGGAGTGCATCGGTACACTCACTGTCCGCTCACGAATAATGAGGTAAAGGAACCTAACTACTCTTCCTGTTTTTGCTTTTACTCAACTGTGTCAAACTCTGCTAAGATATTTTGGCAAAAGGTTCGAAAGAAGGGCATTTCCAAATGCAGTCATTTAAAGAAGAATTTGGATCAGAGCTCACGAGCTCTAACTCGTGGTGATGTGGAAAGAAGTTTTTCTTAGCTCAATCGGTAGGGCCCCTGCTGCTGTGAAAGGGGTCCCAGGTTCGATTCTCGGTTGGGAGTGGGGATTTTTCTCCAGCAAAGATTATTTACTATGCTTCCCGGAGTTGGGAAGTATGAAAGAGAATATGAACGTGTGTGCGATCTAATAAATAAAATCAAAAGAAATCCAGAAACACAATGACAACAGTTCACGAGCAAACACCATATGTTCCAAATGTAAATCCCGCCTACATGACCGTAAAGTTAATATATGGAACAAATAAAAGAAAGTGTTTCTCAGTATAAACGTTGGTTAACAAAACATCGTAGGAAAACTTCAACCCAAACCCCTCAAAATGTAAATGTTGTTCATTCCATTCCATGTTGAAAGAAACTAAAGTAATACAACATATACAACTACCAAATCTATAAAACGCAAGTTTGCGTACAAATATCGTAAATATGCATATGCATTAATATATACGTTACATTGCACCCGTGTAATACAATAGGTTACATGAGCTATAAATAAACATGATTATGTGTAACTATTTACTGTATAACAAAAAGTGCAGTTCTTTCCTTCGGTAAAGATGTTTTGGTCCCGCCTGCCATTGTTTTCTTTTCTGTTCAAAAGCCGGTTCTTAGAGCACGCGCTGCTTGCGTCTAGAGTGAAATATGGAGTTAACTTTAACCTTTAAGAACCCCAAATACGATATCTATTTATTACCTATAATCTCCAAAATTCCATAGTAGAGTCGATGTAAGAACACTTGTGAATAATACCGACCGATCGTTTAAAATTTTGACTTGTTCCATTCACAAGACTTTCTCTAGCTATTCTGTAACAAATTATTCTTACAAAAAGTATTCTTCTATCTACGTCATACTTACAAATAAGGTTGAGGCAAAAACGGAATCTGCATTAGTAAATGGTACTTCAATACGTTAAAATAATTGTAGGGCAGTAAAGTAAATACCTAATAGAAAAGTGAAAGAAACCTTGAAAGTCTTTCATAGTTTATTATGTGGGAATAAGGACATATGAGATAAACATTAGCAGAAAATTGATTTTTTTTTACTTTTTTGTAAGGAAGCTCACAGGCTAAAGCGATAGTCAAATACTCTAAAAGCTGGTCGCTATGTGAAATAGTTGAAATTCATTTCTATTTGCTTGGACAGGAGTAAAACAAAAGAAAGATGAAACGAAAGATGAATTCCCGTTTGAGAAAGGTTTAAATAGTGACCAACAAAAGGAATATCCCCAAAAGGTTTACTCTACAATAACTGTTTATGATATAAATGGTCTACTTTAGTGAACTCTATATTTTTGTGTAGTAAATTTTTGTCTATCTCTTACGGTTTGCCAGTTATGAAAAACTCATTCAGAATGAAGAGGACTTCAGAGGCGATTCCTAGGAAATTCAGAAAATAAATTTTATTTGCCATGTAAATATCTCTAATATACGCCATTTCAATTAAAATCATTAGAAATTTTTTTAGAAAATCGAAATTTTCAAAACATATTACAGTTTTCGTAGTTTGGGGTGGGGGATTTTTCTGAAAATCTTTACGGAGTATCCTTGGAAGATACTGAATTTAAATACCTAGATTGGTATTTAATTGACTTTTCGTTCTTAAAATATGTATTTCTGGTGAAATCTCCGGGTCGAATTTTTGGTTGGAATATAGTATTTTCTCTACCTATGTACATTGTACATACGTGCTAGAGAAAGTAACAAAATATCTAATTCCAAATGACTAAGTCTGTGAACAGCGACGAGTGCTGTACATATGAACTCAAACGCCCGTCAAGGACTTCCTAGTTGCTGTGTGTATTCTTCCATGTATGCACCATCCACACATTGCATTCCTTAAATTTATTTCACAATTAAGGGAACGGAAATCAGAACAAGAACAACAAAGCTAAAATACATGTATTACAAAGTGACAGTTCACAATGAACCGGAAGTTTTCCGGATCGGAAATGGGAAAGGACACCAAATAAAGAGGTCTTCAGAGGCTATTCCCAGACAATTCAAGATATACATTTTATTTATCATGTAAATATGTTAAATATAAGAGATTTTACTTTCTATAAAACGTACATATAAGGAGGAGGAGGCATTGCATTCCACCCAAAAATTGATACCGAAAGTTGATAAAAATATGTTTTGAGGGCCCTTGAATAAACAAAATTAGAACAAGGTTGTTTAAATATCACACTTGTTTAAATTTAGTATTCTGCAAGCATGCAACACAAAGATTTTCAAGAACCTCAACCCCCCCCCCAAACTGTTTATTCTTTTCAAAGAATATGATTCAAAATTGTAGATGTTTTGAAGATGTCTCGAACTATTGTGATTAACATACCACATATTAAATATATTTATATTAAAAATAAAATGTGTATACTTAATTTTCTGGCACTAGCCTGTGAATTCCTATTTATTCGGAAGGAATTTCGTACAATATTGTATAATCAGTAGACGTTAAGCGATGAACGAAATGCAGTGCACGAAAACTGCAGTTTTCTTTAAAAGACACATTTTATTGCAATAAATTATTTTGTGCATTGGACATTTTTGAGATATCTGTTACTATGGATTGAATTTTTCAGCACCTCGTCATTCTTTTAAAGTCCTTTCAATGTGCAGTTGTTTCTTAGGCTTGCATGGAAACAGTGTTAGAATTTAATACCAATATATAGGATCCAGTTCTTAAGTGTTTGTCTATCGCTATCCTCTTTGCATTTATAACGAAATGTGTAATGTAATGTAGCTCTTTCTGTAAAGTTTAATTCGATTAAATTGAAATAGATAGAAAAATGAACTATCAAAGGAATAATTTGTATTGCCACTGATAAACGATAGAGAATAGAGAAAGAAATGTGAATGTAACACATCCGATTTTTTACTTTCCTCTAGTGTGTATGTACATAAAATTAAATTCGATGCCGATGTTTCACCAGAAATATATATTTTGAGGAACCTGAGTCCCAAAGTGCATTAAAAGTCCGTGTGAGCGTGTAAAAGACGAAAAGACCGTTAAATATAACTAGGTATTTATGTGTTGTATCTTCCAAAGATGCGACAGGAAGGTTTTCAAGAAAATCCCTCATCCCAAAATACCCTTACATGGAACATTTTTAGAAAAGTTTGTTTTTCTCAAAACTGGCTCTAACGATTTTCTATATAACACCGTATATTAAAAATACTTATATAGCAAATAAAATGCTTATTTTGAATGTTTTGGAAATAGCTTCTGAAGTTCTCTTTATTCTGATTGAATTTTGCCGAAGTTTGGCCATTGGTGAGTGGTTAGACCGCTCTCCTCCCATCTAGGCGGTCCGGGTTCGATCCCAAGTGCCCGCTTTTGGGATTCGTGGTGGAAGAAGCGGCGTCTGGGCGTGTTTTCTCCGGGTCCTCCGGTTTCTCCCACCACTCATTCCACCAATTGCACCATCTTTACCTTTCCAAGCATCAATGTCACCTAAGTTTCATATCATCCACCTCCTCATGCCCATGCCTGGCTACGGGCTGACCCCTCGTAACAGGTTCGCCATTCTGTGCTTTCGTGCCGTAGGCTCCCTGACAGGCTCTGACTTCTAGGCATTGGCTTGTAAGTCCTAGGGGGATGTCAGTCCTACAAATACGAAAGAAATAAACAAGAACTTAAAGGTGCAACCCGTTAAAACACATAATATATGTTATATACGTTTTTCTTGTAAAATTGGCCGTTTTCAAGATATTCCTTGGTATTGGTTTCAATTTTAAACTATAATCAGGAAGCCCGCTCTCTTGTTTTACTGCTTACATGCAAAGGGAACCGAACTCCTATTGTTTTATATAGCGACCAGCTTTTAAAAGATTTGGCGCTATCGCTTCAGCCTAGTATATTGTCCGGCTTCACTTGTACTTACAAACAAGCAAGCAATAAGAGAAGTTCTGCCAAGGTTTATCTCGATTAACATGATGCAGATAAAAGAATAATCTTTTCTAAAAACGGTGTATATGTGTAACGTGTAGAGAAATTCCTATGAAAGGAACACGTCAGATTTTTAGTAGCATTTAACGTCCTTCTTACTGCATAAGTGGTGTACATTAGTGGTGCAATGAAATGATGATTGGGAACAGTATTTAGGTAAGCAAACTTTCCAGGCCAAAATTTTAATGGTACCTCCCAGGAATTTGTCAGTTTATGGGACTTAGGACTTGATGAAGAACAGGCATTCCCAACATTGTAATATTTTTAGATTTGGCAGTATTTCTATTAAATTTGAAGAACTTTTAGCAAAAGCTGCATCTTATGGAATATTTTGAACACGTATAAACACTGAGAAAACAGAAAAGTGAGAAAAACATTTTTTGAAATTCTATAGGACTATCTGCTCTTGTGCGCAAACAGATTTAAAATCTCTTGTAAGATTATTTCTAATGGCCAGTAATAGGCACCAAAAACAGATTATGATGCTAGATAGTTCATTCCTAATAAAAGACCTATAAACAAAACAATTGACTTTTTCAAGGACTTCGTTCATTTTCACCTAAATGTACCCTTAATAACAGAATGGCGTTTGGTAGGAAAGTTTCGCTGGAGGATGCAAAAATAGCGGTGAACGTTTAGAAAATATTTGCTTTATCAAAGTTTGACGTTGGCTAACTTACATTTGTTGTCTGGATTAAAAGTGGGTGAAAAAATAACATTGGTAAGTTACAAACATAATAAGGGTGACCAATGCACAAAAATCAATTTCCAGTTGATCAACATGATCGTCAATATGCATTCCGTTCTCGTTCCTGGGATATTGTGAAGCAAAGTTCTGCGTGATGTTTTTCTTCTCGTTCCGGTTTCCGTTCTTAGGTTATTGTGACCCAGCCTTTACAGCTGCCATATTCACACAGACAATTAAAGCCTTTAAGCAAATTTAGAACTAAGATTCTCAGAAGTTATATGAAAAATATGACATTACTATTAGTGAAGACATATTTACTCCTAACAGAATAGGTGACAATATCTTGACAGTAAACACACAGTTGTTGGTACTAATTAACTATGGCAGCAACTCTGTAGTCCTCATTTCCCATGATGATGATGACTGGTATTTAAGGTTGCTCATCTACTATGGGCATTAGTGCATTAGAGCCCTGTTGTTTTTCATGATTCAGGAGAATACGTACGAGTGCCATAATCTTTTAAGTGAACTTCTGATAACGAGTTGGGGTTCAGTCCTGCTTGTTTTGTGCATGTCTGTGATTTTCTGTTTTGTAATCCATATTTTTACTGTGGATTTGATTTTCTATTCGGTCAATTGCTACCATTATTATTATTATTATTACTACTACTATTATTATTATTACTTCTATTACTATTACTGTTATTATTACTATTATTATTATTATTATTATTATTATTATTATTATTAATTACTTTCCTCAGTTGAGGGCTGTCATGTAGACAAAGCATAACTATACAGTTAACTTTTTAAAAGTAATCTACAATGATAAAAATAAATTATATAACTAATTATAGAAAACATATTAAATTAGTAATAGTGAATTTCAATCTAATACAAATAGAATATAGAAATATTTTCAAAGCAACACAACAGTATTAGATTTAAATTTACACAACAAATTATAATGAGTTTATATAGTAACAATACTATAATGAACACAAATGATTTGTGAGGATGGAAATATCATAATGTGCATGGTACGTCACTTTACTCAAAATAATATAATGTATATTAGGGGCATGACGATTTAATATGCATTCACGAGAACATTTTCATAACATAAAAATAACAATTTCACCGATAATGATTAGAAATAAATAAGTTTGTGGAGTTGTAAAAACATATTTTAAAGAGAAAATTCAGTAGGAAATGTTATTACACCTGAATCTAATACATTTTACTGCGTCACTCCAAATCCATTTTATCGCAATTTTTAGGTGCTGTATCAAAAGGTTTGTTCTCCCGCCGGGCTGGAGGAAATATTTAATGATATAAACAAATTTTAATATCTTGTTAGGTTAGATGTCAGTCACTATTGTGTATAATGTTTCTTACTTTTTTATTTATGAATATTCAAAATTGCACATTAAGTAACTACATATCATTTCTATATTTTTTCAAGAAATCTGGTAAAAAACCGTAAAAAGAACCTCCCGAAACTCGCTATAGAGCAGGGGCAGAATATCTGCAAATAAAAAATATAACAAAGGAAAGGGACACTAATATAAGCTTAAACAAAAATAAATTAAACCTGGTCATTTAAATGTTTATTTTTATTATTTGTTACTTTACCTATTACATCTGCAGTATCAATATTTATTACTCTTTATTTCTTTAAATAAAATAAAAATATTATATTAAATAATATAATTTAATATAGATAGATTTGCTAAATTTATGTAGTGCTTTAGAAAAATTGTATTCTGTCAGGTAAATTGAAACCATAAATCTAATAGTGAAGCTAAGTTGAACCTCTAAATATACGAATATTTCAAATCCCAGTCACGTTAAGAATATATAAAATACTTCAGTTATTAGAGTTTCCCTCAATCGACTGTCTAGCATATTCTACAGCCTCTATGCCATTTTAATATTTGGGATAATATGATTGGCAGGTTTTACAAGTTTGTGCAAGCTTTTTGTCTGAATTTAAAAAGACATGATTTTTAAGAATAAAGATAATTCATGAATGTTTCCTTTAAATACAGCATAATCGTCATTTATTAATTTCTGCCTTACATAAGGTTAGGAAGTTGAACTAGATTTGAAAACTGAAAATCGAGTCTGGCACTTGCTTACCGGATTAGGGAAAAAAAGACCGACATCTCAAAAGGTAACTGAACATCTCTCACATGATTGGCGTTATATACCTCGATAACCAATTATAGCAAATCGTTTTAATAACATAAAATGTTAAATTCAGCGGAACGGATCAATGTTAATATTTCATCCGAAGATAAACCAGCCATTCGGTCCTAAAGATCAACACACTAAATCATATTAAAGTTGTTATTTATATTTTAGCTAACAATTTAGAAATTTACAGTGAAAATATTGACAGACAGGTGTTATTTATATATTACTTGAAATTTATTGTTGTTAATTTGACAAGATTCTATCCTTACTGTTATAATTTATTACGTATAATGTTATGTAATTATGTATTATAATTTATTTATTTTGTCATTATAAAAAACGTTAACTGTATCACTGGCCGCCTTAACTAAAGAAAGTAATAAATAGTAGCTAATTGTTTTGAATTTTAGTATGAAAATATTGATAGGTAATTATTAGGTGTATTTTATTGTTATAAATTTGACATGGTTTCTATTCTTATAATTACATTTATTATGTATAATATGATGTAATTATATATTATGATTTATTTATTTATTTTTGTCATTGCAAATGTTATTAAAAGTTAAGTTATCATTGTCAGCTCTTAACTACGAAAATTAATAAACAAATAACATGTTCATGCAATAGAAATATATATACTTTTTGCGGTCTCAGTATTTCTATCTGAGATTAAATATATCCTGCAACGGCTCAATATTACATCAACAAAATGGATAAAATTAAGCCCTGAAATATTAATTAATCTTCGTACTTCGAAATGGAGTGCGAAATTATGAGTTTTTAAATCATCATGACCCTTAGATTGTGTGATGGAATGATAATCACTGCATGATGAATGTGAGGGAGACTAAACAGAAGATATTACTTCAAAAACCAAAACGAAACGAGTACCAAATTAAGTTGCGAGTTTTAACATTACGATGTCATACACAAACGTACCTCACATTTTAACCTCATACTGAACTTGAAAACAAATTTAAACAGGTTTGCAGTATAGGTGTTAGACAACTCTTTTATTTCTACCTGCGGTGTAAAATGTGGTCAAGATGATTACATTTAAACCTAAATGAGGCAAATCCGATCTTTTATGACTTTCAAACTAACTAAACGGTAAGTTCGAGTTTGTTGAATAAAGCAAATATATAATGCTAATCCACAATATACAGCTCGAATAAGTAGCTTTATAACTTTTGTTGTTGTTGCTATTTGTAAAGTCAGAGTAAGTTGAATGCGTTTTGTGTAACGCACTATAAAATATTTAGAATCTTTAGAACAACATAGCTTTAAATTTAAAATATAATTGAGCTTTTATCGATGCTCCTTCGAATCCCTTAGGCGATTCTTGTGGAAATAAAGGTAATACTCATTCTGTTCTTAATATCAGTAACCTTTTTAAGAGCATAGGATGTGTTCTGCTCTTGCAGACAAAGCTCATGAAACGAGTGCTAAAAGTTGTTGGGGCATCGAAGTGATAAAGTTACTTTTTATTAAATATTAGAGGTACGGATAAGGATAAGGATTAGTAGCAATTAAAGAAATTTCGGCACAAAATTTCAATTTAATATTAAATTGCATTTTTGAGATATCAACTAATTGGACAGATACGGTCTACAAATTATTGTTTCTCCCGCAGTTACATTTTACAGTTACAATTGCATTTGCAGGTATATTGCAGTTTAAACAAATTTTCTGGTGCACATTTTCATATAGCGGATAGTTATTGCTTAAAAAGAATATTTTATGGCCCAAAATATGAATTATGTCAATCATTTTTACCATGGCTAATATAAAAGTTCCAATCGGATATTTTATTACTCGCATTCTTATGTGCATTGTAGACAATTATCAGGCCTTAACTATGCTTTTGTAGAAGAAGATAGACTTTTAAAAGTAAAAAAAAAAAAAAAAAAAAATCTGAACTTCAGTAAATTGTGAATCATTTAATCGGAAAGTATAAATAAAATGACATAAATGGCCTCCGAATAGGTATTACATCCTCCATAGATTGTTGAAACTTGTCATATATGTATCTAAATGCACTTTTAGCACCAACAATTCGAAAGAGCTTTTTTTCTTTTATTTACCAAAATGTGTAAATCAACAGCTCTATGTTCCTTTAAAGTTCGATCCCCGAGTAGAAGTATCTTTTGGAAATTAAGTTATAATTTAATAAATGATTTCAAGAGTGATAATGCCAAACATAGCTTCCTGAAGGGGAAGTTGTGCGTTTTTCAAGTAGCTCATAAGAAGTGAGTTAGAAATGGCCGTCGTTTGAACCTAATTTAACTATGTGATGCAAGTACACGGTCGTAAACATCCCATTGTGCGCACTTCTCTGTAGGAAGCAGTTAACTTCTGCTTCAGGGGACTTAATTGTGTTGCTTTTGTTCTGTTTCCATAGCCACAACTCAGTGCCCATGTGAGGAACAGTTAGAGGAAAGATGTCCCAACTTGTCCGTTCCGGCAAAACAGCTGAGGACCTTTTGATGAGGAAGGATTGTTTTCTTGCTTGACGACGCATAGCGACATACGGGCGCGTGTCTCAGCGGCCCGGTGTGACCGCGCTGGCTCTTCATTCTTCTCCGGCACTATACGGCTCGACTGCCGCTGTCAAACCCGCTCACCTCCAGTCATAGAGTAACCTGCATCAATTAAAACATGTCATTTCGTAATTTCATCCCGGCTTCATATTCCCAAGACTTTTGTAAATTCCGTAGCCGTAGTGTCCAATGAGGATTTAAGATTCATTCGCTAACTTCATAGATTCACAGGTTAGCTTAGATAACACTTAAGGTCCCTTATTAATTAATATGCCTGTCAAAATATCCAAATATTTTTGTTTTTTTTAATTAGTCTAACAAATTGCAGCCACCTTTTTAATTCTATATGTATTTTATTATTGTGAGCGCAGTGCTTGTATTTTAAATTAATTTCTAAAAATAGTACCAAATCTCTCATTTTCTACTCAGAATTCTGCGCCACTTAACAAAAGAAATCGTAACTGTTATACTCTATGGAGTAGAGAGGTAGCTATTATCTTCTAGGGTAGTTGTAGTGCAAATTGTTACTACTTCTAAATATACCAGAGCCATATATCCAAGTAAACACACACACACACACATAAACATACACGCGCGCGATTATTTCCCCATTTCTACTTGAACAGTTTTTTCTCTGAATGATATTTTCTGTTAAAATGATCCATGAACTATTGAAGACAGCTAAGTTAGATTTTTATATCATAGAAAGAACACTTCAATTCTGTTACACATCTCTATTGTGGTAATGAATTAGTTAATTCTATTTTTTAAAAAAAAGTATATGTTTCATTCACATAGCGTTCTCCAGCTGTTACACAAACAACTTTCCTTACAAAATATTATTCTTTTATCTATATCATGCTAATGGAGACAAACATTATCAAAATGTGTCTTATTGCCTGATTCTTTGTAACTAGAAGGGAAGCAAGGGAATACACCAGGCTAAAGCGATAGTCAGGTATTCTAAAAGCCGGTCGCTATGTGAAATAATTGAAACTCGGCTCGGTTTACATGCTAAGGGTTTGAGAAAAATTTAAATATCTGAAAACTGAAACTAATAACTCGGAGCATCTCGAAAATGAATAACTCTGAAAAATGTATATTGCATAAATTGTGCGTTTTAACGAGATCTACGTTGATTGTGTAGTAAGTTTTTGTCTATATCTTACGGTTTACCAGTTATACAAAAGTTATATATCCAGAATGAAGAGGGTCTTCAGAGGCTATCCCCAGAAAGTTCAAGATATACAATTTGTTTGTCATGAAAGTGCCTTAAACATATGGAATTTCAATAAGAATCGTTTTTTGAGAAAATACAACTTTTCAAAAAATGTTGCATGTGAAAAGCAGTTGGTACCAAGTTTGGTACAAAACCAACTTTTAGTTTTTTAAGTTATGCTGCCCACACACACACACACACACACACACACACACACACACACACAAGAACATGTTTCTGGATTAAGGGGTCTGAAAATGTGTATTTCCGGTAAAATCTGGTATCGAATTTTTGAATGGAGTGGAATAACTTCTCTACCCACTACGCACATTGTACATACCTGCTAGAGAAAGTAAAAATTAATTGTTGGTACATTTTCTTTAGTTAAGAAATATCTTATCTTCCTAATAAAGCAAAAAATTGCATACAGATGGAATAGTGAAGTTATAAGGCACGGTTCTACAACCAAACACCTTTTCAGTCTCATGGTATCTTAAATAGTTTCTGAGATAATAAGCCATGGAGTTGGTATTTAAAAATTGGCAGGATGGGAATTTTAATCGCATTTAAAATTTTACCGACGTTAATTTCAGGACAACTAGATAGCTAATATTAAAGTCACAACACTCAATTCATTTAGCTCCCCAAAGAGTTTACAGACTTATGTAAGTTCATAAATGGATTATCATCTCGCAAATCCATCCTGAATTCACTTTGGATTACTTCCATCACCGAATTGCTCCATGCTGAACATTGTACATACAGAAAAACAGACTTTAAAATTAAAAACCCCATTTCTGCTTTCTGAAGCCTAAAACATACTTCCTTTCTAAGGAACTTGTGTAATTTAACTTTGTTAATTCTCAGAGCAACATGTATAAGTAATCTCTGCTTCTGACAATTGTAATTAAATTGATTTTAACGCTTGATTTTGTATAGTTTTAAAGTCTGAGTTACCAGAAAATGCCGAAGGCATAATGTGGTCTGAACGAACCAAAATAGAAGCCTCTGAAGAATCCTGTAACTCCTTAAGCTGCAAAATATATCTTGCTTAAATTGTATCTAAAATTATTTATCGAACTATTTAGAATTATATTTTTAACTTGCAGAGTTCGGTAGTGTAAGGCTCCAAAAGGGTGAGATCTATAGCCTAACGGTAATAATAAAACATAAATATTGAACGTTTTCTCATAAACAGAATGATTGAATGAATATTTAAATGCAGTTGTTCAAAGCAACCAATTATTAACAATTGAAGCTTCAGTTCTATAAATTCTATTTTGTCTTTAGGCCAATTAAACAGTTTTTAAATATTCAAAAATCTAGAACATAAAATGTATATCTAAATGGTCTTATGTGCTTTTATTTAGTGGTTACGGCACTATGTTGTGGAAGTCGTCGATGACATCATTCAATTGATTATAAATAGCAGATTCTATCACTAACATATCGATTATACATTGCAACGAATTCGGTTTTTTGGAAGAACTAAAAGAAAGCAACAGACGATAAATTCACCCAATTTCAAATATTGAACTCTCCAGTGTGAATGAAAATTTCCCAAGAAGATGCCAAAAATATGTGGATAGAGGAGGAAAACATTTCCAAAATCCTTTTTATAACTTATGTGCTCAATATCATTGTAATTTTAACTTTAAATGTGGTGTGTCGGTTGCGAGGATATTATAACCGTTTCAGCGGGAGTCTGAGCTGTGCCGTCCGGCGCGTGAGCAGTCGTAGGGTGGCCACGGTGGGAGGAAAAAACACTGTAGTGGAACCATATGAATTAAGCGGGACGAAGAAGTTCTTAAACGGTTTGATTATTTGTTTACCTCCTCCGACATTCCCTGTGCAATTTTATCCGGCAAGTATAATCTTATTAAAATTATTTGTGTTCTTATTATGGGTATAGATAAAATATTAAAAGAAAAACACAATCAATACGAAATGATGGAAAGTATAATTATTTTCAAAGGAGGCGTGACTCCACTCCTGTACATGTATGTAAGTGAGAAGTTCTTGAAGGCAATAATGCAGCTCTAAAGGGCCCAATTTATGCGTGTTTATACATGCATACGTCCACGTTTTGGCACACTGATCAAGACGTGGTAACATATATAGATAGTCGTTTATTTCCTTCCCCAATCAGCTACGCAAATTTTGAATATTAAATGAATTTAAATTTGTTGTTTATATTGACTGCGATGCGCGGGAATGTATGAAGTGTTTTAACCAAACCACTCCCTAGCTTTAGACCTTAGGATATTAACATGATGTTAGCGCCATTTGTGTCAGCCCCGACACTGCAGCATATAATTACGTATCGTACACTTCATATAAATTTAGTGTGGTAAGCATATATTTACAAGACCAAGCAATAATTACATTAATTGCAATATATTCTTTTTGTTACACAATACTTTACTAACACAATTTTACAGCGTATGAATTTCAGTATCAAAATAATGAGATATTATAAATTAATGAATGAAGTTGTAATTACGTCGATAACTGTACTAAATAATTATTCCGATATAAATTATGTGAGCCTAAAGATATTGAATTTGAAAACCATAATTTAGCAAATAGCTTTTTCTTTACATAAATGATTTAAGTGTGTACATTTTGCAGTAATTGCATTAATATTTTTATGTATAATGTATTTGTCAACGAGGTTGTTACCACAGTGGACAAATTGTGGTGGTATGGTAGAACAACAGCTAATATCTGCAATAGACGTCCTTAGGTTGAAACGTTGACTCATAAGCCAGTGGGCTGTACCGTCGTGATCTCTTTTTGGGACCGGGTGAATCTGTTTAATCTTCTGTGGGGTACAAGCGTCTTCACTGGAAAATTATCTGGTCCTGTATTTCCAATAGTATGATAAACAGCTAATGTATATACTGACTTGGATAATACTTACCACATATTTTTCGATACTACAAGTTGGAACCGCGGGAATTTACTGCCTTTCGGGTCTCTATCCAGAAAGAACGCTGGCAGTTGTACAAGCGAACCTCTTTGTTCTTGGAATTCCCGATTTTCTGAGGCTCTAGGTGCCACAAAAATATTTCAAACGGCTACACTGCCATCCCTGCCCGGATCTAACCCAATTCACCAGACCATCTTCCCTGGGAATGAGCAGGAATGGAGAGCTTTATAAAAAAACAGCAATATCTAGGAAGCTGAAATTGCAACAGTTGGATCGTTCCAAGGAAGGAACTAAATGTCTAGTGTGAAAATGATTACAATAATATTAGTTTAAAAATGTAGTGGTCTTAAATGCTGTAAAATTATTTACAAAAAGAAAATAATAAAAGAACTATAAAAAAAGTCTGATGTATTTAATTCACATGAGTTTCTCTACAAAATATTACTACAAAGGATTGTTCCTTTAGCTACATCGTGGTAATCGATATAAGCATTAGCAGAAATGGTTTTACTACTTATTTCCTTATAAGTAGAAGGGAAATTAGGAAATACACTAGGCTAAAGCGAGAGTCAACCCCTATTAAAAGCTGATCGCTATGTGAAACAATAGTAATTCGGTTCGCTTTGCACGGCTAGGAGTAAAACAAAAGAGAGATGAAACGAAAGATAACTCCCGTTTGAGAAAAAGTTGAAGTACAAATGACTTCACGGGATAGCATCCGAGATAAATTGGAATCGGAGAAATCCAAGCTTTGGACTATCTTGACACTGTGGTCTTCGTCACATAACTTTTTTTTTATGTGTCCTCCCCGAAGAGGTGTCGAATTAAAATTTTGAAGCTTTCTCTTTGTTACAGATAACTTTATGGCAATGCAACCGAGTTAAACTGGAATCGGGTAAATCCAAGCATTGTTGTTTTCGTCAGGGAACTGACGAGGTTATGCAAAATACATCCAGAATGAAGAGTTCTTCAGGGTCTGCCCAGAAAATTCAAGATATACATTTTAGTTTTGATATAAATATCTTTAATACACGTAATTTTAATCAAAATTGTTAGAGCCATTTTTGAGATACACAACATTTTCAACGTAAAGTGCAGTTAAGGGTGAGGGGATTTTCTTAAAAATCTTCGGTCGCTTCCTTGAAAGATACTAAACTTAAGTACCAAATTTGGTTTGAACGGTATTTTCGTTTTTAAGCTATGCTGTCCACATATACACACATCCATACACCTTTTTTTTTCTTTTTTTTTAAAAAAAAATGTTGTTTTTAGGATTCAGGGAACCTCAAAGCATATATTTCAGGTGAAATCTCGACATCAACATTTTTGGGTGGAATACAATACCTTCTCTTTTCATATATCCGTAGTACGTGTAAAGAAAGTAAAAAGAAAGGTTTTTGTAAACTGCTTAACTGTGCCCAAACCCAGAGCCACGTCTCGCCCTGCCAATGTCCATCTTCGTTTTGCCCACAAAAAGAAAGAACTCTACAAAAAACAAATCTTCTGTAATGAGGGTTATTACGCTAATCTTATTCCATTCGAGAAACTAAAAAGAACTGCTATAACATCCTCCTATTCCAGAAGTGACGTATGCCCTTTGAAAACAGAAAATGGTATTCTCTTCTTTTGTTTTTCACGCCTAGTTCTAATAGAATATTTACAGAATTTTGAGAATAACCATAAAACAAAAAGTACATTTAAAAAAGTAAAAACAGTTCATACAAAAGTACGCAAAATAAGGGTTTTAGTGGACGAATTAAGTGATGAGGCAGAATCTCCCGATCTCTATTCAATGCTATACCGACATGTTGCCATGGTAGCTCAGTGGCAGAGCAACCGGCTAGAGATCGGGAGATCCGTGGTTCAAATCTCGGCTATGACATTGAATTTTTCAGTCTCACTCTACCTATCCAACTCCTGTCCTACACATGGCTTGTGTGAAAAAAACAATTCTAATGTTTTATTTCTCGTTTTATGATCCATGTTGTTTAAAGTTGGTATCACTGCGGCCTGAATTTTATTTATTACGCCACTAAAGGTTTCCATGATCACTTCTGTGAGCAAATCCGCTGAAGTACTATATTTCGGCGAGTTAACAGTCCAACAAGTAGCTGATTTAGAGAGTGTGTACTAAAACATTATTTAGCATGTTTTCTTTCAACATTTTCACAGCTATACGCTGGGAAAATTGCGATTTTCTCCTCTGTATGTTGAATATTATCGATCTAATTTAAGATAGAACGTTTACTTTGTGTGGGGATAAGTGTGTTAGCTCTGCTGAATGTTCACATGACTTCACCTGATTTTCTGGGTTATAGAGCGAAACAAATAGGACGTACACCGCCTAGAGTTATCATACTTATCAGCAAACTCTAAAATGTGCAGCTTTCCTCTGATCACTTTCTCTACTAAGTATAGTAGGTAGGGGAAGTATTACATTCCACCAAAAAATTGATGCCGAGCTTTCACCGCACATACATGTTTTGAGGGCACTTGAATAAAAACAATGTAATGTGTTCCACTCACATGAGTTTCTCTAGCTTCTTACACAAACAACTTTCCTTACAAAAGATTATTCGTCTATCTACGACGTGCTAATCAAGTAAACATTACCAGAAATTGTTTTATTACTTGCTTCCTTGTAAACAGAGGAGGCATAAGAGAATACACTAGGTGAAATCGAGTCACATCTTTTAAAAGCTGGTCTTACATAAAAAAGCAGAAATTCGGTTCGCTTTACATGGCCTGCAGTAAAGCAAGAGAGATGAATCGAAACATCACTTCCTGTTTGAGAAAAGTTAATAGTAGTTTAAAATTTAAACCAATAGCAAGGAATATCTCAGAAACGATCAGCTCTACGTAAAAACCGTATATGATGTAAATTACGTGTTTTAACGAGATCGACATTTTTGTGTAGCAAGTTTTTATCTATTTCTTACGGTTTAACCGTTATTCAAAACTCATCCAGAATAACGGAGTCTTCAGCGGCTACTCCCAGAAAATTCAAAATATACATTTTATTTTTGCTGTAAATATCCTTAATTTATTGTGTTTCAATCAAAATCGTTACAGCAATTTTTGAAAAAAAAAAAAATTATAAAAAAAAATTCAGCATAGTGTAGTTTAAGGTGGAGGAGGGATTTTCTTTAAAATCTTTGTGTCGCATCCTTGTGAGATACTGAACCTAAATACCACGTTTGGTATCTAATGGCTTTTCATTTTTCAGACACATACACATACACTGACCTTTTTCTAAGAATGTTTTTTTCGGACTCATATATTTCCGGTGAAATCTTGACATCGAATTTTTGGATGGAATACAATACCTTCTCTATCTACTATGTACATTGTGCACATGGGACCAGAGAAAGTAATTAGAAAAAAACCCGTGTGTGTTTTTCTGTGAAGTGCATAGCTCAAAAAGAAAAGTCTGTCAAATATCAAACTTAATACTTGACTTCTTCCAAGGATGAAACACAAAAATGTTCAAGTAAATTCCCCCAAACCAGATCACACATTACGTGGAACATTTTTCAAAATATCTGCTATGTTTAAGAAAAATGTTCATTATAAATGAAATGTATATCTCGAACTTTCTGGGAACAGCCTCTGAGGATTTATACATTCTAGATGACCTTTGCATAACTGATAAACCGTCAGAGGTAGACAAAATCTATCTACACAAATCATGGAGGTACTGTTAAAGTTCATAATTTTTATGAGGCACAGTTTTTGTAGAGTTAACCTTTCCAAAGTATTCCTAGTTATTAATTTAAACTTTCAATATTTAAGCCTTTCTTTTTTCAAAGAGAACCAAAATTTACTGTCATCACATAGCAAATACCTCTTCATAGAATCGATTTGCGCTTTACCCTAAAATATATCCTGATTTCCTTATTAATAAAATAATTTCTTTTAAGATTTCTCTCGATGAGTAGAATGTAGATAGAAAAATAAGCCTTTACAAGAATATTGCATTGTAGAATAGAAAGAAAGTTATGTAAATTGAACACTTCAGATTTTTAATATATGCTTAGAATAT
Organism: Hymenopus coronatus; assembly: GCA_030762935.1. Lineage (NCBI taxonomy): Eukaryota > Metazoa > Arthropoda > Insecta > Mantodea > Hymenopodidae > Hymenopus > Hymenopus coronatus. The sequence continues at coordinate 92,754,355 of CM060900.1, read as the reverse complement.
AACCCTACACTGCATGCAAAATATTAGTGCGCTTCGTCAAACTGTTATTAAGATATTATTTATTCATAATTAATCACTTTTAATACGATAATATGAAACCCTCTTTGTACGCTACAGTTTACTGTATCGCTCCGAAAGTTTTAATTTAAGCTTAATGCACAGGTTACTGCACGTTTCTCTTTATGTGTGAGTTATGGAAGATGTTTTATTTTTTTTAAAAGCTAATCTGAAAAATGCAATATTATAAGCTATAAACTATGCTCGAAGGATCATTTTAATAGTGGCAAACGTTAAAAATAAAACTAAAATAGAGAAAACTAAAATTTAAGATTCAATGCAATTCTTTACCTTAATTGTAGAGGATTACAAATCTATTTGTGGCCTTAAAATTTTGATAGTACAAAACCAATCGTGTTAAATGAAAGTATAAGTATAATAACAATTAAGAAAAATCCTAATTTTTTATATTTCTTACCTAATTTCACTAATGTAATGTTTTAAACAACACAAGTAATGCCTACATAAAATGCATACACACAGCGACTTTATTGTGTAATTAGCAAAATCTAAAGTGGCATCGAAATAAAACCAGAAACTGTAGCAAAAGTCATGTAAGAATACTTTATTTGCAAAACAGATAGAGAAAGTAATGTGTATGGAACACACCAATTTTTTTATAATAACATTCACTGCATTTCATGTATTCAAGATATACAGATAATTGTATCTTAGAATAATCAAACGCTATGTTTACCTATTCCCAGAAATTCTCACTACGATTAACTCATTACGTTCAAAGAAAGCAAAAACATAAACTAAAGAACATACAGTTTTGAGAAAAATCAATTTAAAGTAGAGCTGTGGCAGGCATTTAAAGAGTACATTACCCTATTATACAGAAATTCAAAGTAAAGAAGGAATCAAACTTAACCACAGCTGTCGATCACAAAATATGAGAACGCAACAAATCAGAGTGAATTATGAGTGCAAAGGTTAAATACAACATTGTGAAACAGCTAGAGACTAGATCAATAAAAGTAAACATTTAATCCTATATCAAGAAAATTTTAAGAGGTCCCCCAAATGCAAGAAAACCATTGGAATTTCTAAAGACCTCCTCCTCTTCATTTAATTTATTATTGTTTCTTCTCCATGAAAATGGGAGTCATTTGTCAAAGGCTATCTTTTATGGTATGCAGGAAAATGTTATGAAAATGTGTTAAGTATGGAGCACAATTTATACACATCCACTTTACCATAATTTAAAATGAAATATGCAGGTGATAGGCGGAGTGTCTTCTGTATTTTATAGCTCAATTTCAACGCTATTAATTGCTTAAGGTGCTGGTTTAATGGTCGGAATTTAATGTCCAACCAGAAGGGTTTTGGGTCATTCTTATGTTCCGTTACTATGTTTGCAGGAATTTCTAACATTTTAAACACGGTTGGTCTGTCATTAGTGCCATTGGTTAAAAATTGTGTTTCAATGAGAATCCTTGTTTCTATTAATTGTAATACATTACGTTTCAAAGTCATTTCATGTTTACTGTGATTTCTGTTATACTTTGAGAATATGTAAAACAATTCATGTGGCTTTAAAGCTATGAGTACTACAAAAATTAGAAAACATTTCATTCAAATTGAAATAGGTCAATTAAGCAAAAAGATTACCAAAGCATATCAAGGTATGCCTATCTTAATCGGAGAATGCTTTTCTTTCTTTGCTTCCTTCCTTCGTTCCTTTCTCTCTTTCTTTAGACCTCTTTAACTTCTATGGTAATATCTGGAGTTTTGCTTCAGAAACATCTGTTGGTTTTGCCCGCTGAACTGTACGGTTCCTTAACCTTGGGTTTTTTCAACTTTATATTATTAAGCACACTCAAACTCCTTCACTTTCATAATTGCAGATTCTGTGGGGGATGGCGATGGTATTTTTACTCTTTGAACCTTGTAGGTTTTTTAATTATTAACATATTTTCACACGTACATTCACTCCCACCTCCACACTTCCGAGTCTCTAAGCAGGGTAGAGAATAATGCAAATGAAAGAAAAATTCCCATATTCGGCCGAAAATCGAACGCGGAATCTCCGGTAAAAGTCAACTCGGCAATCACATGATTACTGAATCATTCAATACAGGTTTGCTTGCGAAAAGTACATGCATATACTGCTTGATAAAGTCCAAATAAGTTTACATTCTAACCTTAATGTGCATTTACTTATTGGGGAATTTAAGATTCTATATTTTGTTTACGAAGCCATGGCTAAAGTAACCGAATCTCGTATGTCATTCACATTTTATAATAATAATAATAATAATAATAATAATAATAATAAAGCTGATCATCGTCGTCGTCATAGTCATCATCATCAAGACTTAACTCTAGAATACCGAAGGAAAGATTTACTGAAGCTAATACTTCATATGCATCTATTCATAAGAAAATAAAACCATTTTTATTCCGAATGTTCTTAACAGGATAACAGCACATTAGTGTAATTTTATTTGTAACGACATGTACTTAACAGAATCAATAACAAATATGTTACAACATTTAAAGAAATATGATGTGCTCAATTCATATGACTTTCTCAACGTCTCTGTAACAAATTATTGTTAGAAAGCTTACTCTTCTGTCTACTAATGTTCATTCAGATAAACATTAGCAGAAATGGTCTTGTTACCTGCTTCCTTGTAAGTAGAAATAAGGGAACAGACTAGGATAAAGTGGTAGTCAAGTAATTTAAAAGCTGGTGGCTATGTGAGAGAAATCCATTTGTTTGCATGGCCAGGACTTGACAAGTTGCAGTATGAGAAAAGTTGTAAATATTTTAAAACTGAAATCAATAACAAGGAACATTTCGGAAACGATCAGCTTTACGAAAAGATGTATCTGATATAAATTTTGTGTTTTAACGAGATCTACAATTTTTGTAAAGTTTTTTATCTAACCCTGTAAGTTTACCAATTATGCTAAAGTCATCTAGAATGAAGACGCGTTCAGAGGCTATTCCCAAAAAATTCAAGATATATATTCTATTTGTCATGTAAATATCTTTAATATACGGCATTTTAATCAAAATCGTTAAAACCATTATTCAGAAAATAGAAATTGTGGACATTTTTTCCATGTAAAGGGTAGTTAGGGGGATTTTCTTGAAAATCTTCTTGAGCATCCTTGGAAGATACTGAACTTAAATAAGAAGTTGGGTATTTAACAGACTTTTCATTTTTGAGCTGTGCTGCCCCCCCCCCCACACACACACACACATCCGACAGACACGCACATCGACATTTCTCTAAAAATGCTATTTTTTGGATTCCAGAATCTCAAAATATACATTTCCAGGGAAATCGCGGTATCAGATTTTTGGGTGGAATACAATACCTTCTCCCTACATTATGTATATAATACGTGTAGAGAAAGTAAACAGCCACAAAGTGTTATAATTAGAGCTGACTAAGCAATTTTCTTTACATTAATACAAACTTTCCAAACGTGTCTTTGGTCTAGGAAAAGAATATTCAGAATAATTTCCTTGTACGTACTGTTTAATATCATTTACTAAATTTTCATTAATTATTACCATTATATGCATGCTTTTTATGTTAAACAGTAATTCAACTTGTTGTATGTTAAGAACATTTGATAAAGTTTATAAAATATACATTTATAAAATGTACAAGAAATGGATAAAATATTTACACCATTTCCTAAGGTACTTCTTGGTTTCTTTACCGAAGGAAACTAACTTATAGAAATACGAGACTAGCACCGTAGTCCAGTCGGTAGAGCACCTGCTGATGTGTGAGTGATCCCGAGTTCGATTCCCGGCTGGGAGCAAGGCTTTCTCTAGCCCAGATTATTATCTATACTCCCCAGAGTGTGGAAGTAGGAATTACGAAGTATGATTACAATTAAATATACCTATATAAAACCGTACGGCAACAGTACTCGAGTTAACACCTTTTGCCGATAGGCAAATATGTTACATAGGGAAATGCCGCGATAGGACCATGCAGTTAAAGACAAGGTATAAATAGAATAATAATAATAATAATAATAATAATAATAATAATAATAATAATAATAATAATATTAAACATAAAAAATCATATGTGTTCCATCCATATGACTTTCTCTACATTTTTGTAACAAATTATTGTTACTAAGCTTATTCTTCTATCTACTTCTTGCTAGTCGAGATAAGCATTAGCAGAAACGGTCTTATTACTTAGTTCCTTATAAGTGGAAGGGAAATAAGGGAATACATTGGACTAAACCGACAGTAAAATGTTTTAAAATGTGGCTGCTATAGAACTGAAAGCCCTTTCTTTGGGTGTACAGAGGTTAAAAAGTTCCCACATGAGAAATGTAGAAGTATTTTAAAACTGAAACTAATAACAACGAATATCTCGAAAACGGTCAACTCCACGAAAAACATCCATATGACATAAATTGTGTATTTTAACGAGATCTACATTTTTGTGTAGTAAGTTTTTGTCTCTTTACGGTTTACTAGTTATGCAAAATTCAGCAAAATCCATCCAGAATAAATAGGCCTTCAGAAGCTATTCCCAGAAAATTCAAGGTATACATTTTATTTGGCTTTTAAATATCTTAAATATAAGAGATTTTAATCAAAATCGTTAGAGCCATTTTTGAGGAAATCAACATTTTCGAAATTTTTTCCATATAAAGGGTAGTTTGGAGTGGGGGGATTTTCTTGAAAATCTTCATGTCGCATCCTTCGTTTTTGAGCTATGCTGTCCACAGACATACACATGCACACTCACGGATCTTTTTTCAAAAATGCTCTTGTTTTTTCTTTTTTTTTTTTTTTGATTCAGAGGGACCCAAAACATGTATTTCCGGTGAAATCTCGGTATCGAATTGTTGAGTGGAGTGCAATACTGTCTCTTTACACTATGTGCATAGTCCGTGTAGAGAAAGTAAAAACACGTGGGGTAAAAGTATAATCAAAATATCGTTAATCTGCACAAAATAAGACGGATTTAGATTAAATTCCCAAGTCTGCGTTACTTATGCAACAGTGATTGGTGAAGTACCAGTATTCATAAACATTGTTCTTAACTCTAAGAGTTTTCGGGCTTCTAGATGGATCGACTCGAACATTTCGAAGATGTGCATCATCTTCGTCTTCAGGATAAACTGATCCGAGAACACTTATGCTTTATTCACAATGAGATGCAAGCGCAGACGTAACTTAAGCGCAAGACTTCACAATAATGTTATTTAATGTAAATTTTCACATAGAAACACGCAAGATGCAACGCAACGTAAGAGTTTGCGAACTCCAAACTCTATCCTTACGTTGCGTGCAAAGAGGAGGAATTCTGCTTCTTTTTTCTCCCTATGCATTACCTATAAATTCAATAACAAACGATCGCACTGCAAGATTTTCTTTGATTTAATTGATGTAACTATCATCTGCGTCTAGATTTCTTGGTTCTCATAGATCGAAGGCGCAGAGAGATAATTCTTAGTTCCTTAAATTTGTAGCTCTATCGCATTCTGCAGTCTCTATGTTTGTACTATTTTCAATAATTTTGAATGAGCAATTATTGTGACGTCACTGTCTCTGCCTGAGCACCAGTTGTTAGTATGTAATTTTTATAGCATATTTATTTATAAAAGATAGAGTGAATTTTCTTATACGGTACTGTTGGTTATGTTATTCAAATTGAAACTTGTGGAGCGTTTGGAAGATATCCACATCTAAGTTACAGATCTAGAAACCCGTGCCAACTTCTTGCGTTACGCTTACGACTGCATTGTGAATGGTCTTCCTTCGCGCTTGCGTTATGCTACGTTACGTTTGCGCTTGCATCTCATTGTGAATGTAGCTTTAGAGTTAATACGTCGTCAGGAAAACTTCAGATCTTACACTAAAGTTCTTGGCTACTTTACTCCTAAAGCAAATATCTAAATTACTCTTCTGATTAGACTGTGTTTAATTAGCATTTTAGACCTTCAGCATAGGATGCATTAAAGGGAACAGTGCAAAATATCTGCCCTACAAAGTTTGGAACTTAATATATTATCCAATGAAATGTGTTACCACTTCAGAGCTCATACTGATATAAGAGACCATTGTAGTAAATTATGTTGCAATATTTAACAGCGATTTCTACTTTCTCTACACGTACTATGTACATAGTGTATAAAGAAGGCACTGCATTCCACCCAAAAATTCGATACCGAGATTTCACCGGAAATATACGTTTTAGGGTCCCCTGTACCCAAATATGACATTTTTAGAAAAAGGTCCGTGTGTGTAAGTCCATGTGCCTGAGGTCTGTGAACACGGTAACTCAAAAACGAAAAGTGGGTAAAATACCTTGGTATTTAAGTTTAGTATCTTCCAGGGATACGACACAAAGCAAAATCTCCCCACCCTAAACTACCCTTTACATGAAAATAAATTCGAAAGGTTTTATTTTCTCAAAAATGGCTCTAACGATTTTGATTAAAATACCGATATTCATATGACAAGATATTTATATGACAAATAATGTGCATATCTTGAATTTTCTGGAAATAGCCCCTAAGAACCTCTTTATTATGGATGAATTTTGCATAACGGGTAAACCTTAAGAGGTAGACAAAAGCTTGCTATATAAATAATGTAGATCTCGCTAAAACACCCAATTTATGCCGTATACGTTTTTTGTTTGTTTTTTTTTTTCGTGGAATTGACCATTTCTGAGACATTTCAAGTTATTTGTTTCAGAGTTAAAATACTTAAACTTTTCTCACACTTTTTTCCCGGTAATGCATAAAAACGAATTTCAACCACATGGCAACCAGATTTTAAAAGATTTGACTATCACTTTAGGCTAGTGTATTCCCTTATTCCTCTTCTACTTACAAGGAAGCAAATAATAAGAAAATTTCTGCTAATGTTAATCTCTATCATCATATAGTATATAGAAGAATATGCTTTTTAACAAAAATGTGTAACAGTGACGTAGATAAAGTCATGTGAATGGAACACATCAGATTTTTAAGGGATGCACTTTTACTGTATTAAAATGTAAATTTGCTATGATATATTTAAAGAAAATGAACTGATATCTGAAGAAAGAAAGATCTAGCACGATACTATTTCTGTGTAATATTTGTTTCTGCAAATGAGATCACAACATTTGAAATCGATGTTTGTACCCTGTTTGAAAAATACCTTCTATGCGCGAATGTTGTCTTAAGGCATTGTCTTATCACATCCGTGCACATAAAAGAATCACAGGTCTTTTCTGATTGTATTCGGTTTTTACCATATACTCTGAGCATTAATAACAATAGTTACAACTATATATCAAACCGTTGTTAAGACATTCATTTTTTGATTCGTACTTAAACACGTTTTATATCATAGCATGAAATGCTTTTAGACCCTACGGATTTTAGTATCGCTCCCAAATTTTTAATTCGAGCTTAGTGGAGAAATTTAAAAAAGTGTTGTATAGACATTTCTCAATTTCTTAATTTTAATTTTTGGTTCATATATTATTGAAATCTTTCGTTTTTTCAATTATTTATATAAAATAATTAGTTTCAGATAAACTATTACATACAATTTAAATCCATAATTCCTGAAGCTCTCTTGACAATTTTAAGCTGGATCTGTATTTGAGGTGTGTGTTAAATAAAAAAGGAACAAAGTCCTACCGTCCCAAAATAAACAAGTTTTCCCAAAATTCAATTTTTAAAAACATTTCAAAACATTGGTTTGCTTAGGAATACTTCTAGTAAAATTTCATACTGTACACAAGTTTTAAACGGTGGTCTAAGGCCAATTTTTGAAAGGGGAAAATGTTAAACGAAAAAAGAACCGAGAAAGTTAAGTTCAACACGGTGCTTGCCTAAAATTGTCCGAAGCATTGGCAAGTGTAACTTTAAAAATGTTGTATACAAAATAGCAACTGCGCAGCATCAAGGTATAATTTAAAAGTATAATAAAAAGTCAAAAAAGACCAAAAGTTTCAATTGTTTTTACAAAATTTCACATTGCCTTAGACATTCGTCATTTTTATTAAGTCCAAACAGAAAATATATGAATGTTTGTGCATCCGTAACGTTTGAAGTTACACGATACTCAACTTTTTAAAGGCCAGAGAAAACTTTACCCCTAAGAATAATCCTAGTCCAATGGATTTTGCCTTTACCGAGGCCCATACTACAATGTATTTTTGTTTCATATCATTTCGTAAACTGGGACATATTTCTGGTTTCTTATGGACTATATAGGGAAACGAAATTTATGTTTTTTATTTGTTTTCTTGGAGCAGAAATCCTTTTAACTTGTGCTTTAGTTCTTGCACTTGTTGAGTTTTCTCTGGACACTGGTTCTCTCCTCCTCCTCCCTTCTCCTCCTCCCTTCTCCTCCTCCCTCCTCCTCCTTTTCCTCCCTCCTCCTCCTTCTCCTCCCTCCTCCTCCTTCTCCTCCCTCCTCCTCCTCCTCCTCCTTCTCCTCCCTCCTCCTCCTTCTCCTCCCTCCTTCTCCTTTTCCTCCCTCCTCCTCCTCCTCCTCCTCCGAGGAATGAAGAATATTTTGACTTGTAGATAACCGTTTTTGTTTATGTGGCGCTTTTGATGGTAAGCTCATACCGATGCAACTTTCACTTCGTCATGAAAAGTTGAAGACTTTTACATCATTGGAGATAGCGTGTCTGTTGAGAGGGTAAATGCTAGATCCAGAGAAATTACTTATAATGTAGCGAAAATTCCGTTAAATGCCGCATTTGACATTTAAGTTGTGTCTTCCAAAGATGCGGCCCGAAGATTTTCGGAAAAATCCCCCACTACAAACTACCCTTTACATGGATGTTTTTTAAAAGTTTTCGATTTTCTCAAAAATAGTTCTAGCGATTTTGATTAAAATACCGTATATTAAATATACTTATATGAAAAATAAAACGTAAATCTTAAATTTATTGGGAATAGCCCCTGAATTCATCTTCATTCTGAATGAATTTTGCATAACTGGTAAACAGTAAGAGATGGACAAAAGCTAACCACAGAAAAATGTAGATATCGTCAAAGCAATTTATGTCATATACATTTTTTTTTGTAGAGCTAACAATTTCTGAGATTTTCCTCGTTATTGGTTTTAAAATGTCAAATACTTTGAGTTTTCTAAAATGGGAAGTCGTTATTAATTTTTCATCCAGGTCATGCAATCGATATTTGCATCACATAGCGATCGGCTTTAGCATAGTATATTTTCTTATTTTCCTTCTCAGAAAGAACTAAGTAATACAACCACTTATGTTAAATTTACTTATGTTAAATTTACTTCAATTAGCACAAAGCAAGAGGAGAACAAGCTTCTGTAAGAATACTTGGTTGCAGCATAGGTAGAGAGTCGTGTGACTGGAAAATTTCAGATTTTTCTTTATATACTCAAAACATAAATATATGATGAATGAATGTATGTATGAATAAACGAAGCCTGTGGTGTACCATAATGGACAAAGGTGTTGTGCGAGAGGAAATTTAACTTTTATTTCATCATAGTGCACACAACATTTCAATGAGCTATGTCAAGCTATTAATAAATGAACTTTTTTATTCATAATTAATCACTTTCTATACGACAAAGATAAGATGTATTGCACTTTAACATCCCCCAGGAGGAAGGGATGATGTGAGGGAACCACAGGCGGCCACAGACCGGTTTCAGACAGCCTATAGAGTCACGCTGTAGTCCCTAACTGTTTGACTGATAGTTCTTCATTTCGACGCAAGGAGTGCCACCACGGGTTCCGGGTTTTGGCATGAACAAACGCTGAGAACAAAATTCACAGAGCACATGCATCCGCGCACCACCTGCCATCACTACCACGTGCCACTAGCCCAGTGGCACACACATCTTAAAGACGATAAGGAAATGAAAGGGGATGATTCCATTCGCCTAAGTGAAAAGGAGGAACCACGAGAGACTCTAAGTCTCTTAAGTCAGACAACGGGACTCGAACCCGCAGACTCCCGAAAGCGAGTCGTACGCGTTACCGGGGCGCAACCTGTTTTTTTTTTAATGGCAAATGAAATGCTCTTTAAATACTATAGTTTATCATGTAGCTCCAAAATTGTAATAGAAGCTTAGTATACAAACATAAGAATTGATGTGCATCCATTTCTCAGTTTTAGTCTAGGGAAACGAATATGTTTAGTGTACATGTTATTGAGTTTTGCGACATTTTATTGTTATGGAAAAATGTTAATTTCTGCTAACACTATTAACTAGTATACATTAATTTTTAAACGCCTAATTTCTGAACCTCTCCTAAAAATTCAAGTGCATAAGCTATGCACTGTGATCCAAAGAGTAGTTTGAACGGTGAAATATTCGGAAAATAAGGGATTGAGAAAAACGGAGTTTAAAACTTAGTGTGATGTTTTATCTAAATAGCACAGGATCACTTAATTAGTCATGTAAAAAAAGTAGCATTTTCAACAGTTTTGTTCAATTTACACAGGTTGGTCCCTTAAAATGATGAAAATTTAGTTTTTGTATTTGTCCTTTATGTTGCTGTTTGGCGTTTAAATAACTTGTTCCCAAATTTTATTTCGAAATTCCCTCAGAAAATACCAGATATTTAAGAAATGTCCAAGTTACCCACCCCCTTAGCTACAGATATTTTACTATTGAAAGTGATGTTATCTTGCCACAGAGGCCTTAGAAGGGAATTATGTCATAGCTCTGTGCTGTAACAATTTTCTGAACTCAGGCCATGACTCAGTATTAATATGGAGACTTCTAAAGACAGAAACAATGAAGTCCTTTTAGTATCACATGAACCTAAAGTTTACCGTTCCGTATTCCAAAGCATAGTTTTTCAAAATGTATGCACACATATTTCAAAAACTTTGTAAACTTATATAACATAAGCTTCACTTCCATGCAAGACAATTTTGATAGTTGTGTTTCAAATATCCTTACAATACATACAGTTGAAAATAAATATCAATTTTGGAATTATATTGCAAAAATCATATAGGTAATACAATCACATATAACAATGTTTTAAATAAACAGTGCGAAAAATTTCAGGTAATTAACTCTGAAGGTCATTTATAATATAATGGTTCCTAAAGATCATTCTAATTAAAAAAAACAGTTTTCTAGGTTTGTCAAATTATTTATTGTGTGTTTTTTTTTTGTTTTTGTTTTTGTAGTTCACGAACCTATGTGTAATATTATAGGAAAATAAAACATTCAAATTTCATACAGCTGTGACCAAAAGAAAAGAAGTTATGATTTTTTTCGTAATATCCTGCATTGTTCTTCATATATTCTTTTACATATATTAAACCAAAACTTTAAAAAAAATAATGTGTCTTCAATTCATATGATTTCCTCTACCTGTTCTGCACACAAACTACTCTTACAAAAGATTATCCTTTTATCTGCATCAAGCTAATCGAGATAAATATAAGCAGAACTTTTATTATTTGCTTCCTTGTAAGTAAAAGTTAAATAAGGGAGTACACTATTCTAAGGTGATAGTCAAATGTTTTAAAAGCTGGTAGCTATGTGATACAAATAAATATCAGTTCTCTTTACATGAGGTATGAAATGTATGACGACTTCACTTCTGGGAAAAGCTTAAGCATCTTAAAATTGAAACAAATAATAAGAATTATCTCGAAAACGGTTCTTTATAAAAACTATATGTTACAAATTGTGTTTTTTAACGAGATTTACATTTTTGGCGTAGTAAATTTTTGCCTATCTCTTATGGTTTACCAGTTATGCAGAAGTCATCCAGAACGAAGAGATCGTTAGAAGCTATTTCCAAAAAATTCAATATATACATTCAATTTAGCATAAAAATATCTTAAACATATGATATTTTAATGAAAATAATTTGAGTCATTTTTAAGAAAATCAAGGTTTTCGAAAAAATTTTCAAGTAAAGGGTAGTTTGGGTGGGAGGACTTTTTTAAAAATCTTCTTGTCGCATCCATGGAAGATGCTAAACTTAAATACCAAGTTTGGTATTTCATGGACTTTTCGTTTTTTAGTCATGCTGCCCCCCACCCACACACACGGACCTCTTTTTAAAAATGCTCTCTGTTTTATTCATGGGATCTCAAACATGTATTGCCGGTGAAATCTCGGTATCTAATTTTTGTGTAGAACAGAATCCTTCTCTGCCTACTATGTTCGTATATAGTACTTGGTAGATAAACTAGAAATGCAGTATACCCAACACATCAGAAGGAACTGCCAAGTTGAACGCGTGCCTTTTAAAATACCATCTTATAATGTTTTTGCTACCTACGTCTTAGTATTGCAAAGTGAAATAAATTAATATCTAAAAATTTAGGCCCCAAGCGTAAATACTGAGTAACAAAGAATATTGAGCAACTAAAGTAAAAACAAGTTTTCTCCACAGATACTTCTGAAAAACAGATGAAGTAAGTTGTCGCGTATCTCTTGCGCCATAAGGTATATAATATTTTTCAACCTTGACCGCACCAAAGGCTTTTACGTTACTGAAACATAAAACATCAACTACAAGAAATTGAGCAGCCGAGCTAAGTGGATGAAAAAAACAATCTGATGTCTTCCATTCATATAACTTTCTCTAGCTGTTTCATATGCAAACTATTCTTACAAAATACTATTCTTGTATCTACACAATGGCAATCGAAATCAACATTAGAAGAATTGGTATTATTATTTAGTTTCTTGTGAATAGAAGGGAAATATGGGAATAGATTAGGCCAAACCGACGATCAAAACTTTTAAAAGCTGGTTGTTATGTGATACAATTGAGGTTGGGTCCCGTTCTGAGAAGAGTTTTGTAGTTTAAAATTGAAACCAATAATAACGAATATCTCGAAAACAGCCAACTCTGCAAGAAAAAACGAATATGACATAAATTGTGTGTTTTAACGATATCTACATTTTTGTGTAGTAGGTTTTCATCTATATTTTACAGTTTAACCGTTATGCAAAATTCTGCATACATCATACAGTACAAAGAAGTCTTCAGAGGTTATTTCCAGAACATTCAAATTTTATTTGTGATATAAGTATGTTTAATAAATTGTATTTTAATCAAAAACGTTAGAGATATTTTTGAAAAACAAGATTTAAAAAAAAAAATGTAAAGGGTAGTTTGTGGTGAAGGGATATTCTCGAAAATTTTCGTGTTGCATCCTTGGAAGATACTTAACATAAACACCAAGTTTGGTATTTAATGCTATCCACAGACACACACGTGGACACGGACCTTTGTTAAAATGCTTTTTTTTTGGACTCAAAGAATCTCAAGACATATATTTCTAGTGAAATCTCGATATACATTTTTGGGGTGGGATAAAATCCTAAATGGATAAATAAACTCTGCTGTCCTTGCATGCAGATCACACATAACTGAGATACTGTGCCTCGCTCCTCCTATTATTGAATTCTATATTCCACGAATATAGACTTCTTGGTTCCACATGTTTCATAGAAATGAATATACCTAACCTTCTACATGCTTTGTGTAATCCGCGAAATCATGTTGCGGTCACGGCCGCTCTTACCTTGTTCACTCTATACTGAATACTTGCTTCACGTTTATATTTTATGCCTCGTTCACATTTTCGACAAGCCCGCTAGCTCTGCTGAATTTCTGACGTGGTACCTATATGCTTTCTGTGAATGCAGGATGTTGTGAGATGCAAAACCTGCTTATCCAGCCGATGCATTCACAAAAAACCAATAGGAGACCAGTGACTTTCAGCACAGCTATCAGGCCTTGCGATAAACTAAAGAGACGAATAATATTTTTACTTTCTCTATACGTACTATGTACATAGAGAAGGTATTGTATTGCACCCAAAAATTCGATATCGAGATTTCACCGGATATATATGTTTTGAGACCCCCTGAATCTAAAAAAATCATTTTTAGAAAAATGTCCGTGTGAGCATAGCTCATAAAAGAAAAGTCCGTTAAAAACCAAACTTGGTATTTAGGTTTGGTATCTTCCAAGGATATTTACTTGACAAATAAAATGTATATCTTGAATTTTCTGGGAACAGCCTCTGAAGACTACTTTATTCTGGACGAATTTTACAGATTTTTGCATAACTGTTAAACCGTAAGAGATGGACAAAAACTTACCGCACAGAAAATGTAGAGGATATTAGAACACACAATCTATGTTATATACTTTTTTTCGTGAAGTTGATCGTTTTTAAGATATTCCTTGTTTTTAGTTTCAGCTTTGAAAAACTTATACTTTTCTCATACGGGAATTAGTCAACTCCTGTCCATACAAACCAAGGAACTTCAGTCACGTAGCAACCAGCTTTTGACTATGATTTTAACCTATGGTTCTCCCTTATTTCGCTTTTACTTACAAGGAAGCAAGTAATAAGACTACTTCTGCTAATGATTTCTCAATTAGCAGGGAATAAATAGAAGCCTAAGCTTTTTAATAATAATTTCTTGCAGAGATGTAGAGAAAGTCATGTGAATGGAACACATCAGATCTTTTGAAACAAAGGAATGAGCAAAAGCAGGAAAAAGTTGCTCGTGTCAAGTCCCTAACGTGAGGGCATCACATTTCTATAGTCAAGGTGCAACCATGTGACGTCCTTATCGGCCCCTTCTACTGTCTCAAAGACTCTGGCCAATATATACTTACATAAAATACAAATAAATATGGAATCTTGTTATGTAAATGGTATTGGTATTCATAAAAAATTTTAGCCTTTGTTACTCCCGCGGATGACACTCATCATCCGTGTCATTTTCCTGCTCTATTCCAACTGGGCTGGATTTACACTGGCATAGTTTTCAGTGCCTTTTCGGTAACGCTCTATCCGCTAGCCTCAGCCAATATTGACTTTCAGTTGCGCAAGTTCCATTATTTATGAAGCAATGATATTATTATACTTGGAGGACACTGGTCATCCGCGCGAGCTATAATCGCAATCAAAGTAAATATATGTTCAATTCAACCTTTAGGTGGGTTATTTATATATTTTTACTCTTAGTTTGTGGAATAAATGTTAACGGTGAAGAATTAGGACATTTAGCAGGGTTATGAGGATCCTGAAAGAAGAATATGCTATGAAAGCGATCATGATTCAGGAAAAAAAACAAAAAAAACAAAAAAACAAGAAGTGTCAGAAAATTATAAATTGGAATTCCAAGAAGAATTAATTTAAGAAAACGTCTCTATTTCAGGAAAAGACGGAATGTCTAGATAGAGGAAAATTAAGTATCCAACCAATTTTAAAACAAAAGTTATACCAAATTCTTATATGTTATTAAATTACAAATTAACCAAAAATGAAGCTCGTGTATAAAGGCCTAACAGACATTTTGAATCTTTTTTTTGCAAGAAAATAGATTATTTATTATGGTTACATGTACAAATGTTTATATGGAGTTTGTGAATAAAGACGCAAACGTAATAGAGAGCGGAATTTTCATTGGTTTATTGTATGCGTGATTTAGGGAATATATTCCTGGTAAATCAGCAAAGTATGAGTTAAAAGCATTTGCCTTGCTTGGTGTAAATACGGCCTACACCCTCAACTGTACGTCGGTAAGCAACCAGAAGACCTTGCTAGTAATTTAGTTGAAAATATTGTTCTTCGGACGGTACAAATCTAAACATTACTGGTGGTAGCTGGCTTACTAGTTTCTTATTGATCAAGAAAGTGACATGTATGGGAACAGCAGGAAAAAAACATTGCAACCATAACTGCTTTATGCATTTATAAATACCACAGCAGCGTTTTAGATCAGGTTTTAAAAAGGGCTAATTTTATAAAAAAAAAGTCAGTTGAGAGTTAATAAACCCTCAAATATACGTATTATCTAAATTAAGTTGTATATTCCAATTAGTTAGGCTCTTAATTTAAATGCCTTCATGTTATTTTATAAGAAATTGCATTGTTACACATACCTCAAGTTGTTAATCTCGATACAGAAGCTTGTTAAATCTTTGCATAAATTAATTGAAACTTAAGAATGTATTGAAATGTATATGTATTAAATATATTATACTTAGATTTAAATAAAATATTCCAAAAATGTCGCATACATAGACTAAAAGATCCTAATATACCGTTTAAGCTGTCGGTGACACGCGAGAAAATACGTCAGGGTTTATTACGCATATAAACATAAAACAAAAACAAAGAAATACAAAAGTATTACTGCGAGAAATGCAGAAAATTGAAAAATAAGATTGCAATATCAGGAAACGTAAATGTGGTCACAAGGATAAGAAAAAGTAAACCGAACCACATATAGACGACCATGAAAGAAGAGTATGCTGGGATGGATATATCCGTCAAAGCGTGTTTGTAGGAAAGTTATGTAATTTAAGTGGATAGTAATAGAATATCCCTTCACTCTATAGATAAAAGAATCAACAAGTACAAAGACTACAAAAATTATACCGAAGGCTTATGATTTCCAATAGCTCCTCATCTTCATTTCAGCATCGATTTACGTGGTTATTTGTTTTCGCATGTTGTGAAAATAATACCAGAAAATATAGACAAAAATAATCAGCATGTTCTATATGGTGAATAAAGTAATTATAATTCAAGCTCTACTTGCTACCTCAACAATAGACATAGTACGTTACAATATTTTACATAACCGCTTCATAAAATAATTTTAACAGACTAAAGGCTGCTGCTGCTTAGTACTGTGATAGCAATCCTTTAATACAATTTCTAAATTTTAAATTTGATAATGCTACGACTTCAGAAATAGAGTAATTTTATTAGTTGCATTTCCATGTTGCTAAAATTGGCAACAAATTCTTTGTTCTGTATTCGCCTATATAAAATATCTATGGCTTTAAATTAATCCGATGTTACGATTATCTTTTTACTTTCTCTACACGTACTATGTACGTAGTGTATAGAGAAGGTATTTTGTTCCAATCAAAAATTTGATACCAGAATTCTAGAAATATATGTTTTGAGATACCCTGAATAAAAAGAAATAGAGAAAGGGCAGCAAAGCTAAAAAACGAAAAGTCCGTTTAACACCAAACTTGTTATTTAAGCTTAGTAACTTCCAAGGATACAACGCGAAGATATTCAAGAAAATTCCCACACCCCAACTACCATTTACATGGAAAAAAATTCGAAAATTTTGATTCTCTCAAAAATTGATCTAAGGAGTTTGATTAAAATACCGTAAATTAAAGATATTTACATGATAAATAAAATTTATATTTTAAATTTTATGGGAATGGCCTCTGAAGACCTCTTCATTCTGGATGACTTTGCATAATTGGTAAACTGGTAAACCGTGAGAGCTTACCACACAAAAAAATGCAGATCTCGTTAAAATACACAATTTATGCCATATACATTTTTTTTTTTCGTGGAGCTAAACGTTGTTGAGATATTCCTTGTTATTGGTTTTAGTTTCAAAATACTTTAACTTTTCTCTAACGGGAATTTGTCAACTTTTGGCTATACAAAGAAACGGATTTCAATCACATAGCAATCCGTTTTTAAAAGATTTGACAATCGCTTTAGCCTGGTGTACTACCTTATGTTCCTTTCGCATTACAAAGCAGCAAATAATAGGACTATTTCTGCTAATGTTTACCTGGATTAGCATGAAGTAGACGGAAGAATAGGCTTTTTAACAATAATTTGTTCCAGAGATGGAAATGGATCAGATTTTTTGTGTTGTTCAGGCTTTCTTCGAAAAAAGAAAATCTTCGAAGAGACCTGTTTGAGTTTCAAAATTTATCCGGTATTGACCACTAAAGAAAACCTGGAAGAGACTTCAGTTAGTGAGTATGGTCTCAGCGGGATTCGAATCGCGGGAAATCTGAGACGGTGATTTTTGCATAACATTATTTATAAATAATAAGAAGGTATTTCTGTTTCAAGCCTCAAAAGGTAGTATAGTTGAATCTACTGTTTGAAAATTTATAAATATAAAGAGATACATAACGTTATAATTTTGGACATACTTCCGTATATTCAATACCCACAATTTTCCAGCCATTTTGTTACCAGTGAGATTGATTCTGTGGGGATTATCTTGATAAACTCATTACCTGGATTAAAACCTACGCATAATTCCATTAAATACTACAGAAATAATGTTTTTATTCGCTGATTACCCTAACAGACCTGAAGCAAAGAGTGCAATATAGAATATTGCCTTCAAGATTAAAGCTTAATGTAAACATTTCAAGGTTGTCAGAACCTTTAATATGCTCTAAGTTTATAACTGCATCACTGGCTTCCAGAAATTATGCTTACTGAACTAAGTACATAAAGACGGTTAGCCTCCAACTGATGGATCCTCAGTTTTACGCAAGTTATTTTATGTTAAAGCACAGTTATTACTTATCGATTTATATACTTAAATATTACTTTATATCTAGTAATAGAAGAAAATATTGCATTTCATTCAAACATTCTTTATCAACATTTCACCGTAAATATATTGTTTTCAGATATGTGTATGTGAACGGCATTACTCATAAAAGAAACATCGGATAAATGCCAAATTTGGCATTAAAGTTCAATACCCATTTTCCTCTGTCCTTGGCGCGGGGTTCGGGTTCAATTGCCTGACCGGGTGTGTGTCCTTTCATCATTCAAATCCCACTGAAGGGAAATGGCAACACCACCGCAGTATTATCCTTGCCTGAACGCCGTGTTCGAGATATAGTTTCTTTCACAATTCCGTCCCGGCCATTCGGTAGTTCCGCGATTGGCTTTAAATAGTAAATCGTACTTACTAATTAATCATATTTCCACTCTTCTGTTATTCGGGGAGTGGGATATCACAAAAATACCTCGTTGATATACCTTTGATTAAATCTGTTTCTTTCTTGTTAATTATCATACTAGCGCTTGCACTAACTGCACATTGAAGCAAAAAAGAAAACAAGGAAGCACGCCAAAAATGTATAAATAATGCCAATATAAGTTGATTGGTTATCAACGAAGTTTCTAATTCGAAAGAAATGAGTGCCTTGAAGATCATATTTCTATTCGCGAAATTACACTAGACTGTCGCGATTAGAGGACTTAGAAATATTTCACGTCACAAACCTTTTAAGTGCGAAACACATGTCTGCCCATCACGCCGGTTCCCATGACCGCGCTCACCTAAGTGACTAGCTTTGGTACTTCGTGGGATCGTGGGTTCGAGTCCCGCCTGGTTATGGGTGTAAATGTGTATATGTGTGTATATTAAAGCAAAAATGACAACGGTAGCCAAATAGACAAATTAAGGAAGTATAGGGAAAATGGGGGGAAAAAATAATCACCGGATTCCAACAAGCGGCAACCTCTCCAAAACCTTGCATCTCACATCCCCCTACACACTGTAACACATTGCTTAGGGGAGCTGCCCCTTTGTATTTGTGTCCAGCCTACAACTTCCGGTCATGTGTGAGGCAGTATGCCACACCTAGGTGACCGACATCTAACTTTCTTTCGTTTAACGTTATATATTCAAGCTTGTACAAGTTTACTGTTTGCTTTATTGCGAGTATACCATCGCACGTTATGAAGTGTAGTTCATTATATTATCTGCCGTAAACTTTGATACTTTGTTATTATTTAATTTATTGTACTTCTTTGATACCCATTATTAATTATCGCAGTCTATAATGGACTGTGTCAGCCATTGACCGACTTTCAGTTGAATACTCGTCATCGTCGCACATTTTCCAAAGATGCGAACATGAAGATTTTCAAGAAAACTCTAAGCTACCGTTTACATGGAAGGTTTTTCAAAGATCTTATTCACTCAAAAATGGAATTAGCCATTTTTATAAAATAGTAAGCATTAAGGGTATTTACACCAGAGATATAAAACCTTTATTTTCAATTGTATGTTAATTGCCTGTGACGTACTGTTCATTCCGAAGGAATTTTGAATAATATTATATAATCGGTAAACCCAAAAGATATACAAAAGCTTAGTACATAAAAACTGTAGATCTCTTAAAGTACACTATATGTTTGTGGCATCAACCGTTTCCGAGATATTTGCTCTTATTGGTTTGAATTTTTAAATACTTCTATCACTTTTGAAGAGCTGTCGTCATTCAGTTTGTTTCTCGTTATGTTATGCATTAAACATTTGAATATAGCTTTGGTTTTTTATATTCCCTTTCTACCTACAACGAAATGTGTAACTAAATTAGTTCTGCAAACGCTTATCTGCATAGCATGAACTAGAAAATAATAAGTTTTTTAAGAATAGAAAGAGAAATGTATGTGGATACATTAAACAAAGAACAAAAGGAGAGTGTTGCTTGGGTACGAGCGGATGTGTGGAGACTGAAGGGTATCAGAAAAGGACTCCAACAGAATCAATGCCCAATATGTGGTGAAAAGGAAGATATGGAACGTATGGTTTATCTGTAAAGGAGGTAAATGGCTGAAAATGGACAGGAAGATAGCCTTAATCAAACTTTTTAGTAAGGATAGCAAAAAGGTAGGCTAAAGTAAAAAAGAAGGGAATGTGGTCAGCAAAAAGAGAAGCACATGAAACATAAGTTGATAGGTTGTTTTAAGAACTGTTGAGCATGACTGCTGTACACTTTATTATTATTATTATTATTATTATTATTATTATTATTATTATTATTATTATTATTATTATTGGTATTGTTTATAAGATCATTATCATTACTATTATCATCATCTTTATGATTAAAATAAATGTGCCAGATTGTAAGGAAAACTTGGTTATGAATATGGCAAGATAGCATCCTGGGCTAATGCATAGCCATTTTCCTTGTATGGGTGCTTAGTATAAATAAATATATGTACTTCGAAGAGCACGTTATCTTAATACCTATCTATTATACCTAAATATTCAGACATCACAACGGAAATAATAAAGTTTTCTCCACTAACAGAATTTCTGCTTTATGTTGTCCAGATGAACTATTAAAATATTATCTAATCACTTTGCGGGGAAAAGGGGAAAGAAAGAAAGAAGGAAACAACTGCCGTTTTGGAAACACAAATGCCTCTGCAAGGGGTTTAAAAACTCTATGGTTCCCAAACCGATCGCTAAACGCCTAGGTTGATAGAATCGAGCTATAAGTTCCAGAGTTCTATTAGCAAGGGTTCTAAGAGCAATATTTTCCAAGAAATTCAATGCACACAGCTATGACCACTAGGGTTGAGAAAAAAAATAAATTAGTTAACGAATCGCGTTTGAAGCGTATGGGTTAAACAGTTTATGTCAGTGCATATCTACATTTTTGTCAGTTTATATATTTCTAATCTTAACTATAGGGTATTTTCTATCAATAGCAGGCACCTTAAACATTTAAACATCTTCGCTGTCGTGTACAGATAATAAATAATACAGAACTAAGCTCATGTCATACATTAAATTAACTGCTTTTATAACATAATTCAAGTAATGACTGTTGAAGCGTAAAATAGCGGTATGCATTAATACTTCTGGAACACTGCTATAAAGCAATTGGCTACCCGAGTATTTGTTACACAGTTTGTTGAAATGTTTTTTTCATTTGGGGCAAATTTCTTTCTTTGTTTAATATTTGTTTGAAAATAATAAGTTTTAGTGAATGTTGAAAGATTTGTTTTAAATTATATTTTTCATCCATGATTATTTATAAACCCAATAAAGTAATGAATATGACTAAAATAATAAATAATCATATACTCAAGAAAAAAGGCACCAGTGTATTTATCTAAGATAAAACTATAAATACTAATTTTTAACTATGAGATCTAATTTCAAATTAATACACTTAGTCCAGAATTAATTCTTAGATATGTATACAAATATATGGTTATATCAGCAACAATGTTTTTCTAGCAAATTGGTTCAAAATTAAGTGAAATTGATTGTTCAACTTTTCGCTCATTGATATTCAAAAGTGTTGTGGAAACTCTAACCCAAAGTTAACTTATTCCGTTATCTGAAGTCAGGAATATGATTGCAATAAAAAGAATTAAAATTAACATTTTTGGGGGAAAGATAACTAGTGATGTATGTATATATTGTTTTGAATAAACGTTGGAATTTTTAAAATTAAATACATAGGTATTTTCAGAATTTGTGGTGATTGTAGTAGATGTTTCACTCCTAAATTTTGTTTCGCATTACGTGTTAATAAAATAAATTAATAGAAAAGGTTGAGAAGGGGAGAACGGATGAACATCGGTGTCCGAAAAGAATGATTTTTGCCTCTAATTTATACCGCATTTTCCGAGGAAGTTATGAGACTTCCTGAAGCTGAGAAATCGGAATTTTTCTTGTGAATTACAGCGACGCTAATACTGTAAGAGAACAGCGATGAAACAGGAATATTGTGATCAAAATCTTTCATTAACATTAAAAGCAAAAGCTGAAACTATATACTTCATTTTGACATATTCTAAAACATTATATATGGGTTACACAAACCAATTTTCGGGAAACGAAAAACTAGAAAAAATAAAAATTTAAAAACAGAGAGTTATTAAGTGTATGATAAAATCTATTGAAGGATTCAGCAATGATCATTGCTTTGTAGGAAGAATTAAAGGACAGAATAACCGTGCACATCTGAACAAATACCTCTGCATTTCCTATCACAAAAATAATTTCGTTAAAAAAAAGTACCACATACGTAGGTGAGTACTATTTAAGTAAACAATTCCTTTCACGTAATTATTTTATTTTAAATTAACACGTTTAGGTGGCACGTTTAAATGAACAAAATTTATGAATTCCTGGATGCCGAAAGGCATTCTGTTAACAGAAACGGTATTATTACCCTTAACGAGATAAAAGCTTGTGTCTACAGGAACCATGACATTAATATCGTTAAGAATCTTACATGCTAGATAAAATTTCACATGCAGTTACATGATGGCATTCTGGTTAAAATTTGTTCAAATTAAATTGAATTCCTAAAAGAAAATCAAAGAATTTTAAGCCTGAAATATACTCAAAGGTGAGGACTAGAATTTATGTGCAAATGAATGCAGTGGTCCGAATTACAGAGTTATGCAATACGTTGCACTATAGGAAAGTTGAACATTATTTGATTTAAACAAGAGCATATTAAAATGGAATTAAATTCTTAGTACTATACAAAAGAGTAATTTTATACGGCATAATAAGTGAGCAGGCAATATTTGCTATAGAAGTGTGCACATTGTAATTTTAAAAATATTAACAGGTGTTCTAATATGCTTCATACCGTGCAATATTCCGATAGATAAAAAGAGTATAAATCATCATATATTATTGGAAAAATCCTTCTAACTAACCCTACAATTTTCACTCCCGGATGTGTTAGTCAGCTATGTGTAACACTACCTAGGAAAGACCTGGTCGTGCATGTGGTTGGTGAGTAAATACGCCGGAAGTTATATTACAAATTTACATACTAATTCTCCATTTCTAGAGTACATGAAAAAGCTTTACTTAGTTATTACATTTGGGGAGTCAACCTTAGGTTATTTTGCAAGCATAACTTATAAATTATAATCCAATAATGTAAAAGGTATGACATTAGCTATGCTGGATAAATCGATAGAATAGTTCTTATTGTACCACAGGTATTCATAAAAAGTTTTTAGCTTAACGTTGCTGACCTATTTCCACTTGTAAATATACTAACAATACAAACTAAAAAGTATACTTGTTTCTAGAAAAAAAAGGTATTTAACATAAACACAGTGGAAAATTCACCTCTTAAAAAAGTAAATTTGAATGGGATGAAATACGAAAATATGAAAAGACGATAAAAAGGAAACAAAAACACTGCACGCTCCACTCGTTACAAAATTAAGTAAACAAAAACATAACATCAGCCGAAAAGTGTAAATGTATAGTTAATGTTCAGAGCACTCAAATGCTCGGAATTGTTTACAAATATTAGGAGCAACCTTTACATGCATAGCTGTTAAATAATGTTTTATAGTTGTTTTTAGCGAACACGGTACAAAGTATAGGCATTTTATTTACCTATAAATAATAGTTGGGGTCAGTGTTCTTAAAACGATTATAATAAAGAAAAATGGCACAAAATTGGAAAAATTCAACAAAAATATATAAAAAGGGTTACCCTCGCAGATTGCGTGGCTTACACTTGAGTACATAAGCTAAAGTTTAATACAAAATAACTTCAATATTCGTGAAATGACTTCAAGAGTGGCAACTTGTTTTGGGCACACATTCAGTCTTTATATTCTGTGAATTATCGACGCATAGCACATTAAAATCTTTCACTGAAATGCTTAAATTGCTATTATCTTCATATAATGCATCCTAATTTCACTGAGATCAGAATTTGAGGCCAGAATAATACAATAAACGCGCTGCTCAGAGCGCGAAGATCACGAATCCACAAACCTCGCTTGCGGTACAAATCTTCCAGCGAGCAGCCGATCTGCTTCTGTCTCTGCGCGTGTAAAAACGTATATTTTGCTGTAAAGTTTCATTCCCTACTTTCTCGATTAGACTTGAAAATAAATACAGGTAATTTCACTATGCGCCTGTGTGTAGATAAATGTTACGCAAAATGATCATTAGACATCAGAGGTATGTTTAAAAGTAGGCTACATTATGTAATAAAAGAACAACTAATAAATGCCTCGGATAATTAATTTTTTATTTAATTTTCCATACCTTACACTTTCTGTCTACACAGTTTTTACAATCACTTAAATTTTCATTGTGGTGCAGAATCCCTTTTTAGGCTACTTCTCATAGAATTTCGTCGCCGTATAACCTGCGTGTACTGTTTCTGACATGAACTTTTTCTACTTTTAAAGGTACAATACCCATTGGCGAGTATAGAACGAAATCCTTGAAAAAGTCCATCTTTGTTTATAGATCTGTTATTAAAAATGAATCATAGAGTTTCATAATCTGTATTTGACATCCATTACTGAACATTAGGAATACTTTTACACGAGTTTTAAATGTTCCTGCGCATGTTCCTAACCCTTTAGAATTCCAAAGCTCTTTTCCTCGCTTTTTGTTTTTTCTACACTTTCATGCGTTCAAAATAGTTCACATGATGCAATTTTTGTTCAGTTGCATTCAAAGTTTAGAGCTACACATAAATCTATAGGTATTAAAATGTTGGGAATATTTTTTCTTTATCCGTTATCATTGGAGCTATGTTAATTAGAATATTTAAATAATACATTCCAATTAGTTAAAACATTGTTTCTCATAAGTTTATATTTTTTTTTCTAAAAAAACTAAAACATCAGTTAAAACATGTTTATAGTATTTGTTCTTAAATATTTCGTAGAATTAAAAATATATTATATCAGTAAATTTTCTAATTTTTTCATAGTTCAGAGCATGTTTTACTATTAAAATAATAAATTAAACGATTAGTAACTTAAAAATCATTAGAAGTACTGCGACCAAAATGTGTGTACGTTGGTGTCATATTTGCAGTATAAATATAAAAAAACACATTAATATAGAGTTTATAAATTTCACCTATGAGTACCCTTAATATGTTTGGCAGCAATAAATAATTGCGCAATTGGTATAGCTGGTTTCAGAGGGCTTAAAACTTATGGTGAGGAAATGAGATCTTCTCACTCTTCAGAAAACAATTTGCTAATCTAGTGTTAGCCAAAATAAACGGTTTATTATTTATTCCCTTCAAGAACCTTCCGTACGTATTCGTGAATATCCCCTAAGAGATTGTAAGAGCTTATTTTCAATAAAGGACATTTTAACTTCTGAATCAACTACACGTTTCCTAATTGAACTGGTGACGGAAGTTAAAGTTAAAAAATGCAATACTAAGACCATCTTTCAAGATATATTGATAAGTGGAAGAACCGTAGCATAAGATTTTAAGAATTGGAAGAAAAAAAATAAAACGTTGACAAAATATTCAGTAGTTCGTAGTTTATTGCAACAGTTTAAAAGTAACCCTCTTATACTGTCTGGGAGCATTTTAAAATAACGTTTTGTGATTAATTTTAAGTGAGATTTAACCTATTTTATGTTGAAAACCTATCTTTTTTTTAGTTTTCCCCACATCGGTCACTGCATATCTTAGCTCTCACCCCTACCGAGGTGTTCTAACTCGATGAATAATAATTAAGAGAACTTTTCCCCTACCTCCCATTACCTCAGACCCTTATTCAGGCTATTTCCAAAAGCATTTCAGCTCTGTCACTGCGGTATGCACAGGGAATGAGTCCCTACAACTCGCCAGAAGTTGTTCGTGTGCACGCGATGATTTATCCTCGAAAGTGGGATTTAACTCTTTTTTTTTCCTTGTTATGGTACATTCTGTTTATTTTGCAGGTTTGTGGTCGTTAAATTCGCTGTCCGTCAACTTTAACTGCACTATTATCTTCTGACAATTACAAAGCTTGAGTATTCGTCATTCCTAATACGCAGAGGCTACCTATTAGCAACCGTATTACCCTAAGTTTCTTGTGCAGAGTTGTATAGCATGCAGCTGCACGGTTTAACGTGTCTGGGTTTGAACTTTTAGAGTTTGATGTCCTGTTCAACATTTATTGTGGTCGTTTGCCTTGGTCATTTCTCTCTCGACCGTAACGTTCCTCATTAATTGCTCTTCTCCTCACAGACTCATAAAATTCAGATCGTTACCGCAGGTCAGCAAAATAGAAAATAAAATTCGACATGCACACACACGTTAATGTCATTACACATTTCGTTCGGAGACACCTTTTATAATTGCAGTAATTGTTGGAAATATTGACGTGTCTATATTTATATCGGATTTTAAAAACGTCTTCTTGGGTGATTAGGGTTCGCTGGCTTTCCTTGTTAGATATAAATAGGATAAAAGAAGAGAAAATTCAAGACTCCCAAGGGAGAAGCACGCCCAGGTTCAAATCATTTGATTGGCTACTAAGCGAGGCCAGAAAAGAAAGGAGCGCCTCGGAGAAGGCAAAGAGGATTAAAAAAGGGACTTGTGTGTATAGATGGAGAGGCATTTTATGTGATGGCACATTCGAATAATGTGGCTGTAATTTGTGGTCGAGACAGGTCACTATAAAGTTTTATACCACCCGGTCTGTGGGTTCCCTTTTCGGATCCTTACCGAAATAACCTCTTGATAAATTCTGGACGTCGGGTAGCACCTCGATCCGATCTGGAGGAGAACCCTCTGCCCCTCGCACCGTAAAACGTGTCAGGAATGTTAACTTCCCCAAACGTGATATTGCGTGCATTTCCTCTCACAATGCTTTTGTCCAGTAAAATCTTTGCATGATAAGTAGAATATACCTTGTTAACTTCTATGAATATTTAAAATAACAAAAGCCAACGGACAATAAAAAAGAAACGTTACTGAGGAAATAAATACACACAGTTTTATTAGTAAACCCATAAAACAAATTCAGTTATATTGCTAGCTGTTAAATGTGTTGATTTGATGTCTTCGTATGCGAGGGATACAGAAAACTGAAACAGATAGCACGGAAATAAAAGTTTGTCTAAGTGTCGCTTCTCGTGTATTTTAATGGCTTTAATCTGACCAGAGTTTTATACCTAAGATGCTACTCCACTCTAGGAAGTTATATTGTTATGTGAAAATTATCTGAAATTCAAGCGATCAAAGGTCGTTAAAACGAGCACTTGAATCTCTTCTTAATTGCCGGATGTCACCGCACCTTAGGGGACATAGAGCTTAAAAACAAAAGCAAGATGGACAGCACTTTCGATCATTTTCTGGACATTTTAAAGGTACCGACTCGGTATGGTTAACTCTGCTACATTTTTGTTTGTTGATTGTTACATTTACGTTTATTTTTTTTTCCCCTTAAAAGACGGTATTTAATTTTTAACATTAAAAACATCAACTCATCTGCCCTCTGAGAAACGGTGAGGTTATTCATGGCCGGTTGCCATAAACTATCTACTAATAATATACACTGACTGCGAGTTCTGTAAACAAGCCAATTTTAGATTGTTACAGATGTATTTTTGACGAGTACCAATGCGTGGGAAGGCCACAAAGTGATGGGTGTGTGTGCTGGAATCCATTTGTGGGAGGTCTGTGGTGTGAGTAAACTAATATAAACTATATGGCGATACGATTCCTTTTATATTTTATACCAAATAAAATACTTTTAGATTTACTTTCACTTTTTTGTACCCCCTCGCTCATAGAGGACTAAAGTTTCGACATGTATGATCAAAACATAAACCAAGTTAATTGGTCGAAATCGTAAAAAGGCACTAAAACGCAGCCTTTGTAATGTCTGATTTGAATGTTATCCGGTATTCCATTTAGTATAAGGTTTAGAGAGAGAAATTAAGTTTGTATTAAAACATAAAAAACAGCACAATAAATAATTTGTAAATGTTTCGTAAAATTCAAATTTCAGATTAATTAGGGAAGACAGTAAATGCACATTAACGTTATTATTTAACAAGCTCCTTTTTATCTGAAGTAATTTTTATGCCATTTAAAACCCAATATACGCACAAGAATTCAGTACTCTTTGTAAAAATTAAATT
This sequence comes from Hymenopus coronatus, assembly GCA_030762935.1. NCBI lineage: Eukaryota > Metazoa > Arthropoda > Insecta > Mantodea > Hymenopodidae > Hymenopus > Hymenopus coronatus. The sequence goes on along the minus strand of CM060900.1, from coordinate 92,725,851 downwards.
TTTAAATTTTACCAATCAGGGATATAGCCAATGCTGATAATAAGGTTAAAAATTCTATTGAGATGTCAAATGGGTAAATGCTAGTATCGCGCATTACTAAAAGATTACTCGATGCCAGCATTCAAAGGCCTCAATTGATTCTGTCCTCGAATAGCTGGCAGCTAGGGGAGTTCTAGGGCATTAATCCAGGGCGTAGGACCTTGCTATTAGTACTTATGCTTGCACCCTGGAGGGTTGTGTTTATTTGTGGCTAGCATTAAGGTGGCAAAGGGACGTACGTATCTACAGCATAATTGGTAGCACACGTTTACTCTATCTGGATGTAATGTAAAGATGTTGTGGTACTTACCTCTTGGAAATCAGCCATTCCCTCTGGAGGGCCAGATCACTACCGAAGCCGGTACCTCTCGACCAACTCTTGAAGACGATGTGGCACACAACACCAACACTTCAATACCATGCACTTGTTTATGTCAATCACCTTGTTCAGTTTAGTATTGTCCTTTTAACAGCGAGCAGTTTTGCGTCTCTCCAGCGTTGATATCACCTTGAATGCACGAGAAAAGAACCATCCGCCCCTACCATCTAACTCACATAGGTAAAGTTGCTATGCACATGTGGACGCGTACCATCGAGGTCGGGCCTCGCGCATCGAGTGGCTTCACGGCAACAATAACACCTGTTCTTATTGGACTACTTTTTGAAATCACTTCAGGAAGCCGCGCTGCACTGCCGTGATGTCACGGAGCACCAATGGAAAGGTTCAGTTTAGAGCAACTGGCCAATCAGAACGTCGGTTTCCATCCTTCTCGTCCTTCTCTTTCCCACTTCCCTTGCTATCCTCTTTCCCCGCTGTCTTCTCGTTGCGCTCTAACCACGGGCTTCGTTGCTGGTATTCATAAATATACTGGACTAAAATATTTGTGCCCCGTTAAACATGTTAATACACAGAATGTTTTGTACTAAATAGTTTCTAATTTATTTTCCTGATAAACAGATAAACATTATTTTATATAAAATAATTACACCGTTAAAAAGGACTATTTTGAAATTACTTTCACTTTATAGGCTCATATTTTTAAGGGATGAAACAACTAAGCTTAGGGCAATTTTCTGGTGAAATGCACATCGCTAAAATATTAATTAACTGTGTTTAGTTTAAACTAAATATAAATCCTATATTTCTAAAAGCGGCAATTTCTTTCTTTTGAACTCTTTAAAATATGTGATACACATTTACTTTTTGCCATCATGTTTAAAAGTATATTCATCTTAATTATTGCCTTTGCATTTAAAGCTGAAACCTCCTGCTTGACCCAATTTTTACTTTTTATATAACGCACATAGGCAGAGGGTATATTGTATTAACCTAAAACCTCGATACCAAGATTTCGCCGGAAATATTTCTCAGGTACCATGAATAAAGAGAGAGAGAAAGAGAGAGAGAGTTAAATACTCATTGGTGTTTATATTTAGTGTCTTCCAAAGATGGGACACGAAGATGCAAAGAAATAAAAAAAAAAATTAAAAAATGTAAAATACAACAAATGCATAAAAACTTTTAAAAATTCTTTCATCCACAGCTACCTTTTACATGGAAAATGTTTACGGTTTTAATTTTCTGAAAATAAATAGTTATTTTGATTAGAATACCATACGTTTAAAATATTTCCATTAAAATGAAATTTATATCTTAATTTTCTGAAAAGAGCCTCTGAAGACCTCTTCATTCTGAGTGCGTTTGTATAACTGATAGGCCGTAAGGGAAAGACAAAATATTACCACAGAAGGTGTAGATCTCGTTAAAGCGTACAATTTATATCAGATAAATTTGTTTGAGCTAACCACTTCCGAAAAATTCCTTGTTATTGGTTTAAATTGTCCAATACTTGAACGTTTCTCAACTAGGATATAGTTTTTAGCTGTCTTTCATCCTGGTTACGCAAAGAAATCGGAATTTCAATGCGACAAGCTCTTACAGTTTTGACTATTGCTTTAGTTTAGTGTGCTTTCTTATTCCCTTATTTGTAAGCCAATTATTTCTACTAATGTTTATTGGCTTAGCGTGGAATAAATAGAGGAATAAGCTTTAGTAAGAACAATTTGTTGCAAAACAGGCAGTGGAAGTTATGTTAATGTAAGAAAAGTCTTCACTGTGTAGGAAGACAAAATATAACATATTTGCCTGCATTAAATTAATGTTCAAATTATACTTAATTTTAACAAAAATATTTAAATTATAAGTTTGCAATATTACATTTATTAGGATACAAAACCATTGAAAATTAATCTCTTATTTTGTATAGTGTTATATATTTAGTAGTTGTTTTCTCATTATGATTATGAACTAGCCACTTAATCAAAGTTAATAACGTCAAAACCAGTTAATGGAAACGAAATGTTGCTGCGTTATTCCTCTATGATCAACTTCAGCTTAATGGTTTTATCATTATACATATCAATAGTGTTGTTTGTCTAAAGAGAAGACTAGTTGTGAGATATTTATTATATATGAGATTATGATACCAATCTTTCATAGGCCATTATAATAATAATAATAATAATAATAATAATAATAATAATAATAATAATAATGTGGTGGTTTAACTTCCTAAATAGCCGCAGCATTAATTTTAACCGTATAGTGCTTCCGAAAACATAAATAAATCCTATACATAATCGGGTTAATCATTGCAGATCTTTGTTTCTGTAAACAACGGAGCAACTTATATAAGAATCAGATGCCTGACCTGCTTTCAAACACACTGGACGTCCTGGGTGTCCACCAATGTTTTTACTTTCGTTCCGCGTTCTTTTCATATGTCAGGTAGAGGAGGTATTGCACTCACCCAAAAATTCGATATCAAGATTTAGCTGGAAATAATGTTTTGAAGTCCGCTGAATAAAATAAACAAAACAAAACACTTTAAACGCGTGTGTTTGTGTGACTGTGGTCAGCACAGTTCAAAAACGGAAAGGCCGTTAAATGCAAAACTGGTATTTGAAGTTAGACTTTTCTAAGGGTGAGTCAAGCAGATTTTCAATCTCAAGCAGACTTAATCCGCTTACCCCAAACTACCCTTTACAAGTAAAATTCTTTTGAAAATGTTTTTGTAAAAATGGTTCTAGTTGATTACATATATTTACATGACAAATGAAATGTGTATTGAACTTTCTGGAAATAGCCGCTGAACACTTCTATATTCTGGATTAATTTTACATATCTGGTAAACCGTAAGAAATAAACAAAATCTTACTGCACAAAAAAGTAGATCTCTATAAAATACGCAATTAATGCCATGTACTTTTTTTTCTAAAGTTAACCGTTTCCGATATTCCTTGTTATTGGTTTTCATTTTAAGCTACTGAAACTTTTCTCACACGGGAGGACATGATTCGTTTCATATCTCTTTTGTTTTACTCATGGCCGAGCAAGGCGAATCAAATTTCAGTAGTTCTATATAGTGACCGGATTTTTAAAGGATTTCACTACCACTTTATCTTATTGAGCTGCCTTTTCTCCCTTCTACTTAGAAGGAACTAATACAACATTTCTGCTTATGTTTATTTCGATAATGGAATATTTTGTGACAATAGTTAAAAAAAAGCAAGAAAAAAAAAGCAATCTTCTCTAAAAACATCTACCGTAAATTTATGATTTTAGTCCCATATATTCTTGTAAATAGTACCCAAAGATTTTCATACAAGATTTAATACAATACTTTGTTTCGATAGAGGAAAAAAAATGTTTACAATAAAGCAAACGTTGAGAAGTTGTGTAATTTTACTGGCACAGTTTAAAATAAATTAATATTACTATCAATAACTAAATGAATAACAAAACATTAATTATACCATTTTAAAACTTTACGGTGAACTATTGTAAGGATTCATATATTTGTATTTTTCAGGGAATTAATATTTAGAATTTAATATAACTACATTTTGAGGAAGAACAGAAAATCCAAGATGGATGATGCGGTATGGTTCCATGTTAACGCGAGAGGATCGTATTCAAAAGATCGTGGGTTCGATTCCAGCGGTCAACCTTCCTGACCCATAGGTTTTTTCTTAGTTTTCTCGGGTCTCCAGGCAAATGTCGGGGAGGTGTCTTTCATCTCCCGATTTCTCCGTCACTTCTTTTCGTTTCATTTCATTTTTCATTCCGACCTTTCAAGGAAGAAGTGTGGGCAGATGTGCTGCGACTGTGTTGGTGACATTGTGTTTTGTAACTGCTGTTCTCTGCGCTAGGGTGGCGTGGCGGTCATCTGTCCGCGCGAAGGGGCAGTGTGGAACCCCGTGTGGACTGGCGCCTGGCGAAACCCAGCGGAGAGATGAAGAATTATCAGCTTCGTATGGATTCTGCCTCGACCGCGCACTTGCTCGGCACACCTGATGTCTCCCTTCCTCACGTGCTTCCACCCAGAAGTCTGGTATACAATAGCCACATACTCGTAGTGCTCAGTGTGAATGAAATCTCCTCCGCTCAGAGTTCAGTCCAGCCCAGTCCTCTTAACTCTCATTTGTTTCTCACGATTGTATGATAAGGGTACGGAATGCTACGGCCGGGATATGCTTCCAGTTTATAAACATTTGACTATCCTCTTCCTTGCGAAAGCTTCGGCGGCTAGTGTCCATTGTGTCTAGGTCTTCCGGGTAGGCCGGGTCTTGGCTAAATTCGCCTAGCAACTGTCGTAGAGAGAGGAAAAGCCCTGAAGAAACCCCACATAGTGAGGCGAAACCTCGGCAAGAAGTTCAGCAAGACGCGGCCTGCCCGGAAGACCTAGACACAATTTGACTTTCCTTATTGTTTGTTTTAACAAGTATTCATCTCAACCAACATGAAGTAGATAGAAAAATAAACTTTCGAAAGAATAGTTTGTAAACCGAATAATAAAGTATAAGGAATAAGAAACGTAATGTAAATAACACATCAGGTTTTTACTTTCTCCATCAGGTATGCCAATGTACACAGTAGGTAGGGAAGGTATTGTATACCATCCAAAACTCGACATCAGATTTCACAGGAAATCCATATTTTGAGTCCTCCTAAGTCCTCACCCCCCAAAAAAAATACAAAAATATCAGTGTGTGTGTGTGTGTGTGTGTGTGTGTGCGCGCGCGCGCGTGTTAGGACAGCATAACTCAAAAGCAAAGTCCATTAAATATCAACATTGGTATTTAATTCAAGTATCTTCCAAGGATGCAACACGACAATCTTCAGAAAAATTCCCCCATCCCAAACTTCCCTTTATATGGAAACAATTTTGAAAATTTTGTTTATCTCAAAAGTGGCTCCAACGCTTTTGATTAAATTACCGTATAATAAAGACATTTACATGACAAATAAAATGTATATCATGAATTCTTCTGGGAATAGCCTCTGAGAAGCTATTCATTCTGGATGATATTTGCATAGCTGGTAAACCGTAAGAGATAGACAAAAACGTACCACATATGCAGATCTCGTTAAAACACACAATTTATAACATTTTTTTCTTGTAGGGTTAACCATTTCCGAGTTATTCCTTGTTATTGATTTAAATTTTAAAATACTTAAAACTTTTCCCAAATGGGAAGTCACTAGTCGTTTCATGTCTCTTTTGTTTTATAATTGACCATGCAAAGAGTACCGAATTGCAATTGTTTCACATAGCGACCAGCTTTTAAAGCATTTGACTGTGAACTTAGTCTAGTGTATTCATTTATTCCCCTTTTACTTATCAGAAATTAACGAGTAAGATCACTTCTATCAAGTTTATCTTGATTAACATGCAGTAGATAGAAGAATAAGCTTTTGTAAGAATAGGTTGTTACAAAATAGGTAGAGAAATTCATGTGAATGTAACAGAGCATATATATCTTTATAGTAGTCCTTAACTTCCGCTCTTACTTCGCGCTCATTAAGGGGAGTAAAACGAAGGTCGCGACGCCAGTTCTTCACTAGCCGGTTGTTTGTAGTCTTGCACATATGTGTACGTCTATCTGTAGGCATAAACGGCAAACGAATAGGAAAACAATACACACGTAGGGGAAATGAAAAAAGAAAGAAAAAAGAGACAAAAATTATTAATAATTAGAAAAAACAAACAAACATGAAAAAGCCCCGTTAAATTCTGCAACACTTTTAAGGCACGAAGGGTATCTGCAAGCATCACTATGGGGCATTTGGGCCACCTGGTAGAAAAGTATGCATCATAGCAAAAATGCCGCGCTGTGACCGAGTGGTTAGACGACTCACCTCTCACCTAAGCGGTCCAGGTGCGATCCCAAGCGACCGCATGTGGGATTTAGAGGACAAAGCGGCGTAAATGTGGGGTTTCCCTGTCATTGCATTGCACCGGTGCTCCATCTTCATTCCATGTATCATCAGTGTCATTGCCTGCGATGTCATTTGTAGTAAAAATTAGCGTTAAACACTACTAAAAATAGCAAAAAATTATTCACGCAAGTTTTTTTTTCTTAAATGTAAATTAATCCCTGTTGTTTTCTAAATATATAGATGTGAGTACTTACAATGGCAGGACTCAACAAACGAACGTCACAGAGGTAGGACACAAACTTGCAGGGTGAACATACTTTATAAGGTGCTCATAAGTAATTACTAAAGCTACGACGTGGAAACGTCGCAAAGCGTAATACAGTTATCTCGGCGATACGCAACCTTCCTCACCGAGAAAACCCAAGTACACGACTTTTTCCCTGCTTCTAATTACACGTCAATCCTTAACGGCCCCAGACACTGTATAATCTTAAGCGCTCGGTGTATAACACTAGTTTTCTCCGGGATCGAAAATAGAAAGAAAACAAAACATTTTATATAAAAAGGATGTCCCTGTGTATATGTGACCCCCCATGTTCGAGAAAATCTAAAATCAGAAACAAAAGTTCAAAAGTGCCAAATCCTTCAAGCAATGTGCAGCTACCGTTCGGAATTGGAAGATTTCAGGTAAGTTTTCCAGAGGTATACCAGCTTACTGGCAAAAGTTAACTTAACTTTGATTTTGCTACATCCAGGTAATGTATGCTTTTAACCAAACGAGATAGGTTCACGGTAGTATATGAGGTTCGCATTCGGGCGGACCTGTGTTCGATTCCCGTCGGCTGTCCACTCTAAGTTTGTATTTTCTGAGCTTTTCCCTATTTGGTATGTGAATAATGAGGTGTTTTCTCATCTTCCATGTTTCCATATCTTAATTTCCCTCTCATTATGTATCCTTCTAAAGTTTCATAAGTGCTGAAAGATTTGTGGTGTGTGGTAATGCAGGACGCATTGTGTGTGCGTGTGTGTGTCTATGTGTGTGTGAATTCAGAGAATTCTTCAGTATATCTGTTTGTGTTCATGTGTGTATGAATGCAAGTATATCATTAAGTGTGTGTGGGTATGTGTGTGAGGGACTGGGTCTGTGCATGAGCATGTGCGAATGTGTATCTATGTGCGTGCGAGCGTGTGTGTATGTGTGCGTGCAGGTGTGTATGTGTGCATGTGTTTGGTCTTGGTGTCTGTGTGTGTGACTGTGTATGCATGTCCTGATGTTCCTTGTTCGATTCTCCGCTGTTTGTTCATCGTAGCGCTCGTCATACATTTGAATTTTGTCATATTGATGATTCATCGACATTTTATACCCGAAGTATTGAATAAATGTCCAAACAAGTCTATTTCCATCCTCCCGCACCCTCTGCAATGAAATAAAAAATAAATAAGGAAATTGTGTTTTTCTGTTTCCCTGAATCATGACATTTCTTTAAGGAAGCTTGTTCCAAGGAAAGAGTGGTCCTAGACTAGTATGCACTAAAGGGTAACTTGGGCAGCCCCAATAGTGGAACGGTGCTTGGAGGTAGGAACTGTTAAGAGACGTCCGCGCGTCTGCCTGCGGCCTGTAGTCTCCGATGGTTCTATTACTTCATCTCTTTCTCCTGGGAAATGGTAGGTACAATAAATCTGTCGCAGGCCGCAGTTCGCGAGGTCTCACCCTAAATGCCTATTCCCTAACGCAGGTTTATGACAACTGCATGAAATGTAAAATATATAGGTACATTAATTTATCAAGATCTTCCGACGTTCAACAGTATATATTTAATGCTGTATTAGTACCTTATTTTATTCCAAGTTTATAACCCATCTGCAGAAATTCTGTTCAACACATTAAAGTATATTTCTAAACCACAAACTGAGTTTAGGTTAACACTGTCTCAGTTTGTTTCATGCTAGTGGTAGTTAATTTTAAGTTCTACCAATATTTTATGTGGCTTAAGTCCTACCTGGTTGGTCATATCGGATGATGAATGAAATCGGTGAAATGGTACTCAAATGAAATCGGTGAAATGGTACTCAAATGATCTCGGGGTTCATGAAGCTTAAAGTTACTCAACATTTGTCTTCTCAGGATAAAGTAAAAACCCTGAAGGAAAAAGAAAGAAAAAAAGCAAAAAAAAAAAAAAAAAAAAAAAGAATAAGGGTAACTAACCCCAAGCGAGATACGAACTTGCTACCTCTTGAATATGAGGCAGATACGCTATCCCCATACTACTGAGGCGGGATAATTTATACTTACTTTGGTAACATAATCCGAAAGGGTTTCTGATGTGCTCCTCAGAATTTTATCACACAAGTATTTCTGAAAATTCCGACCATCACAGCTTCGTTTACATTAGGTCCATTTAAAGTTTGAACTCTAAATATTTACACGTAGATATTTTCAGCTAAAAGTGTATCGGAACAGACAACATAACACAATACTAGACAAAATCAGCTAAGTTAGCGTATTACAAGTTTTTATTCCTTCATGAACAACTTTTCTTTATATGTAGGCTGAAGAGCAATTTATAAGAATATTTTTTCGGGAGATTTTCGATTTAAAATTAAGGAAAGACAAACCGTTTTCAATAATGTAATGTGCTGATTAATCTAACTGAAAAGTCCTTTGTATGGCATTTACATTTTAGTCTCATTCTACCTATCCAATTTCATGCTGTTTCTTTAAGTACAAATAGATGTTTAACATGGTATCAAAGCTATTCTATTGTGCACCTTTGAATTTTTGCAACAGTTATTTTAGACGCCTGCAAATTTTATCGCTTTCTTTCTTTTTTACATCTTCTGAACATAAAAAGTTATAAACAATGCCATCACGTATTATGATAATAACAGGATAATGTGAAAGGAGACCTCAATAATCTCGATCCAAGACGAATCTTTTGTGGTTACCATCCTAGAAAGAACAGAGGAACTGATGAAACCGCAGGAGGCTATAGCCCGCCGGCAGACGAATATCAGAGACGCAGAGGTCCCTAAGGAGTCCAAGCTTGAAGATCCAATCACACCTGGGGCTGCTCAGAGAAGGATTCCCTCTGGCGGAGTCGGGGGAAATCTACTCGACATAGGCGGCTCAAAGAATTATACTGTCTGGTAGAATCGAGAATAGCTTTCCAATGAGCAAGTATCTACGTCATTTGTCCAATACACAGCCTGGATGTTCAGATGAAACGTGAAACAGGAAATGACAATAATGAGGGAACAGGTCATTCGTGGTAGAAGACGAACCACCAAGTGGCCAAATGGCAAGTATCCGCGCCATTTGTCCAGTATATAGCCTCGATGTTCAGATGAAACGTGAAATGACAATAATGAGGAACAGGTCATTCGTGGTAGAAGACGAACCACCCTAGCATTGACCTACCCAGCCGCAGAAGAAATATATGGTCTAAGCGATCAACCGGCGGGAATCGTAGGCTGGATCTCTCGAATGATAGCCTTAACTTACCACGTAGCTATAAGTATCACTTGATGTGACATATTAAATTGCCCAATGTTTTACGATACTTTTTCTTTTCTTTAGTCAATGACAACTAAAAGTGTTTATTTTAAGCAATTGTAAAGGAAATTTGTTTCATTGGAATTTACGGTTTTAGCTAGAAGGCAAAGGGCTTTTTACATCAAATACATCAGAGGGTAACTTATAAGTTTGGTGGCCGTGACATCAAAAATATCTGCGAGATCATCTCGAAATCCATGACTCACATTGAACATATAATAAAATATATTATGTATGTTTCTCTTATCACGGTCATCACCTATTAGCTGTTCATTTATTTTATAACTTAGTGAACTTAGATTTAAATTTAATATCGCTATAACTATGTAGAGTATATAATTTCCCCTTAAGGTATTGATGGAGAGAGTGGATTGGGAGACATTTTAGTACACAAAATTGTTGATGGGACAACACAACATATAACGGCACATTCTCAAGAGAGTTTATCATCACACCCGTAACCAGAGAGCACTTATGGCTACGTGATTAAAAACCATTACCAATATCAGTATTAAATTGAGGTTATACAGGATATTTGTTCAGCAATATCAAGCGTTCCTTCCTACTTCGCTTCGATTGGAATGTTCTTTGAAATGTTACATGTATAATAATAATAATAATAAAAAAAAATAATAATAAAATAACAAGATAATAACAATAATAAAATGATGGTAAATTGATATTACTATTACTAATCAAATAATATTAATAATAAAATAATAATAAAATGATAATACAATAATAATATGATAAAACAGTAATATAATAATAATAATAATAATAATAATAATAATAATAATAATAAGACAATGCTAATAACATAATACTACTCATAAAATAATAATAGAAAAATAATAATATATTAATACTAATAAAAATAATATATTAATGCTGATAAAACAATAATATATTAATCTAATAAAATAATAATATATTAATGCTACTAAAATAATAATATATTAATGCTACTAAAATAATACTATATTAATGCTACTAAAATAATAATATATTAATGCAAATAAAATAATAATATATTAATGCAAATAAAATAATAATATATTAATGCCAATAAAATAATAATATATTAATATTTAATAAAATATTAATACTAAAAATAATAATAAATAAAATAATAATGATAAATATAATAATAATAAATATAATAATAATAGATATAATAATAGATATAATAATAAATATAATAAAAATAATAATAATAAATATAATAAAAATAATAATAATAATAAATATAATAATAACAGTAACAATGATCGTTATCATAAAAATGATCATTAAAATAAACATAATCTAAAATATTAATAGTAAAAATAATAATAATAATAATAAAATAATAACAAAATAATAGTAACGGTTATAAAATAATAACAATAATACTAATAAAATAATAACAAAACAATAATAAAATAACAACAACAATATTACAGTCCTTACGGTGCTGGGGCTGGCAATCGAACTAACGGCCTCACATCCACTTACGGCAGAGATCATTCAACCGATACGGAGAGGTGATGTGGCCAGCATCACGCATCCCCAGCTGGAACGTTGGCTTTCATGGCCGGAATCGCTGCTTATCGCAGCTCCTCACATTCCTCAGGAAGCATGCTCTAGCCGGAGGCGCCACTCTGCATTATATGTATTAGGTTTTGCTAATATGCATTTACATACAATTGTATTTAATTGGAATAAAGATGGAGTGAGGTGAGGGAGGTTGGAGTCGAGAGAAGGGAGAAAAAGAGAGACGGGGAAGGTGGAGCAAGAAAAAAGTAAAGAATGGTAGTGTGGGTGATAGACGGAGACAAGAATTAGTGAAGAGAATGTATATTTTATTCTTCGAAGCTAGACGATGTTTTTAGATCCCGGATAATAATGTGAACTATGAAATAGTGAAGTTAGTTTTTAAATGTTAAACATTTTAATTTTGAATAAAGAAACTAGAAATATTAACAATGGAAATTAAGGAGTTTAAATAAACGAATGAGGTTTCAGTTGTTAAAAATATTGTAACTTTTAAACTTTTAAAATATTTTGAATATTAGTATTGAACTTTTTGAAATTTAGACTGTATTTATACTGAAAAAACTGTAATATAACTTAACAGTTGAATTTTGAATACTATTTTGAATATTAAGAAGTTGAAAAAAAATAAATTATACATTTTTGGATTCCGGATAATATAGTGAGTAATGAAATTTTGAGCATTTTAATTTTGATTAAAGGAAACTATGGCAAGTGAGGAGTTTAAATAAACCAATGAGATTTCAGTTGTTAAAGATATTGTAAGTTTTAAACTCTTAAAACGTTTTGAATATTAGTATTGAATTGTTAAAAAATTAATTTGTATTTATATTGAGAAAAGTATAATATTTAATAGTTAAATTTTGAATGCTATTTAAATTTTTAATATTTGAGTAGTTGAAAATGTTAGTTACAAATCTGAAAGTTGTAAATATATGAATACGAGCAAGAACGAATAGTTACTTGATACAGTTGTAGTTGTAGAATGTGTTTTTGAATTACTGGAAGCCAGTTCAATTTAGTTAGGGTACACTTAAGTTAATACATTTTCTGATGTTTAATTGTGTTGTAAATATATGAAGTATTTGGAAATAAAATAGTTTGGCAGCTGTGTCCTAACTTAGGAAAATAGGTGTCAGGGGCAGATAAGTAGGTAAGTAGGTAGGTAATTTTGGTGGTTGAACCCTTCTGAAATTACCCCCAGAATAAAGAGAATCAGTTTGATAAAGGGAATGACAATGTCCTCTTTATTTTATCATACTCATGTCAAGCTTTGTAAGCTGCAAGGCATGAACCCTGCAATCTAGTGATGCTATCGTGCAATTTAAGGTTAGGAAGTAGAACGTTTGCGGATGCAGGGACAGGAGCGGAAGTCCTGTGAGTAGTTTAATGTATAGTGGCGCTGTTAGTACATGTTTTGTTATGTAAAATCTCTAGTGTCGCAGTGCGCCATGTGTCTCCCTCCGTTACAATGACCCTAATATTATGAGCTCTCTAGAGATGACCACTCCACTCAAAACCAAATCCAGGATTTCTTCAGCGCCGGGCTAACATATTTTAAAGCATTCCTTAGCAATAGGAAAAATGTGGTCAGTAATACAGCATTTTATTTTTAAATTTTCAAACATAATATAATTGATCCACGGTTATTCTTTGGTTGAAAAGATTTATAAAATTATTTATTAAAATGTTGAAAGAAACAATATGAATATGTATGTGGAAGAAATATATTTACCATAACCTATTAAATAAAAATGCCTTTTAAACACATTTACGTAATTTGTTTTCTCAGTTTCAATGCGAGTTATATATCCTCTTCGCATCACAGCTCAATTCTTCTTCACAAGTTATTTCGCTTTGTTTGTTTGTTTCTTCCCGAGTTAGTGGAACATATTTTGAGAGGCTACTTCCTCGCGATAAATTCACTTATTGTGTACAAATCGTTTCTCATATGGTTTAGGCAAATAGAATACAAATAAAAGAAGTTCTGGTTTTATCAAAGCAAAAGCACCACCGTTAACTTATAATAATCAACTGTGGTAAAAACAGGCAATCTAGGCCAAATGAATTCCCGATTTTTAAAGAAATTCTAGGGGCAGATAGGTGTACGGTCAACTGCAAAATAATGAAGGAATCCAGAGCGCATTGTAAGACCACAGGGTGAAAACTAAACCTTGGGTGAAAATCTCAACAGAGACGTTCTACCGTGAACACGGAAAGAAATTCAGCAAACATCAAAATTAAAGAAAGGTTTTAAAACCATAGAATGGATAGCGTGTCAGGGAAATAGTCGGAGTATGTACTTGCACAATGCACGTAAGGTTTCGAAGGAAATACTCTGGGCTAAAATCTGAGTACGCGTGGAACAATACACCAATATAAGCATCAAAATCATTACACAGAGGTTTGCGTGGGTTATATTTCCAGCATGACGGATGATAAAAATTAATTATGAAATGGAATGAGAATATGCACAATTTGTGAGAAGGAGGATTCGCCAGTGCATATCTTGATAAATTGTGAGGGATACGGAGAAATCATGGGAAAAATATTAACCGCCTTGAATGCAGCGTTAAAGGCATGTTGGACGCTACTGGCAGGCAGGGAACACGTGAAGGGAATAGATGCATATCCAGTAGCCCAGACCAAAATGCTGTGGGTAGGAAAGGAGATAGAAGCAGAGCTAAACATACTAATTGGGTGTTAGTGCTTTATTCTTTAATGCTATTTTATATCATTTTTTACTTATTGCCTCTGTGTTGTGTTTATTTATCCTTCTAAATCTTATTTATTTAATGTAATAGGGGATTATAATGCATAATGATATGATATATATATATATTGTATTATCTGTTTATTTTTCGAACATTTGTATTTTCTTGTAGTGGCATTTTTCTCTTCCTTCCACTTATCGCCGTTTTAAACTTGCTTAGTATTTTGTGTATTATAAAAGCACGTGCAGTCTGAGGAGCCGTACTATTGACAAAAATCAATATAATATAAATCAATGCATTGTTTCATTCGCAATAATTGTCACACTTTTCTATGATAAATGAGGACAATCGCACCTCTTAACCCTCCCTGCTTCGGATTATATTCAAACCAAAACCTGCAGATGTGAGAACCTGGTACGGCAATAGGAATTCTTCAGACCAAAGTGAATAAATATAGCTAATGCAAAATCGAAAAATGACTGTCTCTGTGATCCCGGGTTCGACTCCTGGCTGGAGGACGGGAATTTTTCTTTAGTCAGGATTATTCCACATGCTCCCTAAAAATCTAGAAGTATAAATTGAAGTGTGAAAATGTGATGTTTGTGTGTGTGTGTGTGAATCTCATGGCATTTCACAAAGTAATACGCTCCACTGCAAAACGAGTGAACATTAGTGATAAGAATTGTTCCAAAGGTAAACATTTTAAGTGTTTTATCCATTTGACTTTCTTTATCTATTTTGGAAACAAACTATTCTTACAGAAACTATTCTTCTATCTGTTTCATGCTAATAGAGACAAGCATTAGCAGAAATGGTCTTATTACTTAGCTTCTTGTGAGCAGAACGGAATACACTGGACTAAACCGATAGTCCAACAATCATAAACCTATCGCTGTGCGATGATTTTAAAATGTGCTTCCTATGCAAGGCCAGCAGTAAAACAAAAGAGATATAAAACGTATGGCGACATCTCGTTTGCAAAGAGCATAAGTAGTTTAAAACTGAAACCAATAAAAGGGCATATCTCGAAATAGGATATACATGACATAAATTGTGTATTTTAGCAAAATATAAATTTGTTGTGTAGTAAGTTTCTATCTATCTCTTACGGTTTACATGTTTTACAGAACGAAGAGATAAGAGGCTTTCCTAACAAATTCAAGCGATACATTTTATTTGCCATGCAAGTATATTTCATTTACTGTATTTTAATCAAAATCTTTAGAGCCATTAATGAGAAAATCGAAAATTTCGATAAATGTTCCATGGAAAGGGTAGTTTGGGGTGGGCGGATTTTCCTGAAAATCTTCGTTTTGCATCCTTAGTAGATAATCAATTTAAATACACGGACCTTTTTCAAAAATCGTTTTTCTTTTGTTCAGGGGTTCATAAAACATTATTAGGTTAAATTTCGGCATAGATTTTTAGGTGCAATACAAAACCCACCTTTCCTTACCGACTGAGTAAGTACATAGAAGGTAAAAGAAAACCTGCCGATATGGCCTGAGATATTAAAGGCGGCAAATAAATATAATAAAAGATCCGAGCTTCAAGAGAAATATTCGTTTCTACAGTCAATCGCTGGGCCTTGCTGCTCCAAGTGACCAGCCATTGTTGTGATACAACACAACTCCACAAGATATTACTGCAAGCCTTTTCTTCTTGATCCACTATGCATTCCTTCCCCCTGTTCTCTTCGAAGTCTTACAAATGGATAACAAACCGTATCTTACAGTCGTCTGTTCGTTCAATTGTTTTGAACAACATAAAACTTCCACAACAAGGCACAAATGTATTCTGGCTCCTGGAGTTGCATAAGACTTAGCTTTGAATGAAGCAAGTCGTGTGTGTGTGTGTGTGTGTGTGTGTGTGTAGGCGCGCGCGCGCGCTCAGAACAGCATCTATTGTATTGCAGGGAAAAACCTATGGAAAACAGTTTTACAAACACATTCCATAATATATACTTTCGTTCATAAAGTAAGTTCTATAACAGCTTATTATACGAGTTAAAAGTGAGAGCTTATCCTGCGAGTAGTATATGCCTGTCATACGCTTATTACTTACGCTTTTACTTACGTAAAAAGTACATATTAGGTAGAGAAGGTAATGTATTCCACCCAATTCGATTTCACCTGAAATATATGTTTTAAGGCCGCCTGAATCCAGAAAAATAGTTTTATATAAAGTCTAGTGTATATGTCTGTGGACAGCATAACTCAAAAACGAAAAGTTCATAAATAACAACCTTGCTATTCAAGTGTAGTATCTGACAAGAATTCAGCACGAAGATTTTCAAGAATATTCCCCCAACCCAACCTACCCTTTAAATGAAAAAAAAAATAGAAATTTTTAATTTTCACAAGAATAGCGTTAACGATTTTGTTTAAAACACCGTATATTAAATATATGTATGTGACAAATAAAATATATATCTTGAATTTACTGGGAATTGCCTACGAACACCTCTTCATTCTGAATGAATAGTTGTATAACTCTGAAGCATGAGATCCTTTCCGCGTCGCGCTAAATTTGAACTAGAAATTTGCTCGCGCTGGCGCTTAGTTTGGAGCAACAACCTACTCTTATCTCAGGGCGTTTTAATGGGCTTGTTGGGCTTCACAGACCCAGACTACCTGGCAATTTCTTGAATAATAAAATACTATGGCTTTCTTTGTAGAGTTGTAGTTTATTCACAATTATTTCGTACAATTCTGATATGAAACTGCAATCGCTCGATGCAATTATGTGCTTTGTTGAGTGCTGCAAATATTTGTACTCATACAATTTTGTGAAAAAGCCTCTTTTTTATAATAACTGGCTTCACAGCCAAGAAAATCAACACGTAACTATGATACTTACTGATGGAAAACATAATCGCATAGAGAAAATCAAAATATTTACACGCGACGAAAGCACAAGGAATAATACGAATTTGCGCCCAGTGATTTCTACCTCATATATTAAAAAAATGACATGAAATTCACAAAATGTCGGCAGATTTTGTGGTTAGGATATAAATATTGCCTCAATTAGTAAATCGTAAACGATAGACAAAATCTTACTACATAAGAATGCAGATCTCGCCAAAACAAAAAAATTATGTCCTTTACATTTTTAGTGTAGAGCTAACTATTTCCGAGATATTCCTTGTTCGGTATTAGTTGCAATTTTCAAACAGAAAGTCGTCTGTTTTTTTTCTTTTCATTTATATAGCCCCCTTTAACTTCAATAGTCATATTGGGAGCTTTGACTTGTGAAACTGTAGGTTCAGAACATTAGGTTAATCAATTTTATATTATTAAACGCATGCAAGTTTACTCTCACATTCATACTTCCAGACTCTGTAGGGGATAGGGAATAATTCTGGTTAAAGAAAAATTGCCCGCCCCAGCCGGGAATCGAACCCGGGACCTCCGGGTAACTGACCACTCGACCACGGAGGCAGTCTAGGTTTATTTTGTTTTACTCCGGGCCATGCAAAGAAGCGAATTTCAAAGACAATCGCAAAGCGACAGGTTTTTAAATATTTGAGTATCGCTTTAGCATCGCCTATTCCCATAGTTCCCTTCTAAGTAAAATGAACTAACTAATAAGACCATTCTGCTAATGTTTATCTGGAATAGCATGGAAAGAATGGGTAATCCTTTGTAAGCGGTTTGTCTGTAGAACAAGAAGAGAAAGTCATACGAATAGAACACCTCATATTATGTTTTAGATAGTCCTAAATATTTATAAACAAATTATAGATAATAAGTTAAAATATTTATATACAAATTATAGATACTGAATTAAAATGTCTATCTTTTCGAATAATTAATGCTCAGCGCGACTGTATTGGTTTATCATCGGTGCTGGCAACATGATAACTTGCCACATTCACATAGCTTTCTCTACCTATGTTGCAGTAACTATTGGTACATCTATTTTTCTATCTACTTCAGCTTTGTCGCGTTAAACAGTAGCAGAAATGGCTTTAATACGTTATTATTCCCTTGTACAAGGAGAATAAGGAAACACAATAAGCTAAACCGACAGTCAAAGCTGTTAAAGGCGATCGGTATATGATGGTATTGAGATTCCATTTTCTTCCTTGCTCAGAATAGAAACATACGAATAACGACTTCCCATTTGAGAAAAGTTTAAGCACTGGAATATTTAAACCTATAAATGGTTGGAGATATCAACAACAAAAGAGATTTGAAACGAATGTCGACGTCCCGTTTTAAAAATTTGAGTGTGTTTAAAAATTCAAATAAATAACAAGGGATGTCTCAGAATTGTTTAGCTGTAAGAAATGTATAGTACATAAAACACGTGTTTTAACGAGATCTACCTTCTTGTCTAGTAAGATTTTGTTTATCTCTTACGAGATACCAGTTATGTAAAATGCATCCAGAATGAAGATTGTGTGCAGAGGGTATTTGCTGAAAATTCAAGATATACATTTTACTTGTCATGTAAATATCTTTAATATACAGTATTTTAATCCAAATGGTTACAGCCATGTTTGCCGTGGAAGGATTTTCCTGAAAACCTTCGTGTTGCAGCCTTAGACGATACTGAATTTATATACCAACTTTGGTATTTAACAGACTTCTTGTTTTTAAGTTATACTGCTCAACTACAGATCTTTTTATAACAATGTTTTTTGAGAGAGGTTCCTCAAAACATGTATTTCCGGTTAAGTCTCTCTATCTACTCTGTGAATGCGTGCTAGAGAAAGTAATATACATATGAGAATCATTCGATTCCTAAATCTCTGGTATCCATTTCAAACATGCTATTTGTTTGTAGAATTTAATGTCTTTGTTGTCCTTTACATTAAGGAACAGTCTAATCATTTGAGTAACGTTCAAACTGTCTATGGTGTGTCTTTTATCTTCAAGCTGTGCTAAGAAGCACATTTTCACTATAGCTGTTTTGTGCGTTTCCTACCTTACATCATTGAAGAAACCAGTTATGTGCTATTTCGTTGTTTTTGGCAGTAATTCAAATGTTGCCTTTTCCGCTGCTAGCAAAAATTTCGGTTGATTCTTCAGATTACATAATAACTGATTCAAACTATCCGCCACTACATCAACAATACAAGCCTCAACGATTCACAGCTGCCAGTACATCAAAGTTGGTATCCCAGGAGTGTTATTATTTTATATCATTCCATGGCATAAGTTTCTTCCTTGAATTAATATCATCACCAACCGTTAAAAGCGCTACTTTTACCTTCAGTTGTCGAGATATAAACTATTGGCTGTACCTACTATATTTCTAAAAAGTATGTAAAACAAAAACAACAAACACAGTAATGTAGTTCCATATTCTTTCAACAAATACAAATGATTTTACTCATGTCTTACATACTTATCCTAGTAGTTTTCTACTTAATGTTCTCCAAGCTTGAAATTGGTTATATTTACTTCTCTTTGATATTTTATATATGAACAAGCCAGTCGCTTTACTCCACCTGCTTTATTTTGTGTTATGAAGCATTTCTCTTTCACTCACTCTGACAACTGATCGCAATGGAATCTTCCAAAGTAACTAAACAGTAGAAAAGTTTGTTTGTGACTGCCATGAGTATTGTAATGCGTCAAAGCTCCGCGAACAATGTGTGTACGTAAATCCGCTCTGCCCTGTTGTTAGGTATCACTGATCTATTGTTTAATAAGTGGTAATGTAACGCCATAATAGACAAAAACGAAATGTGCCATATTTGAAATGAATGAGTATTCTTCCGTAAACAGCTGTAAGACTTAAAATAATGGGCACCCTTATGTCTAGGAGAACCCGCAAAGCTTTTCGAGTTATTGTATTAAATGCGCATATTCTATTGCCCACTCTCACTCTCTTCCTCTTTCCTTCTCTAGCATATCTTCTCTCTTCTTCTTTCTCTTTTTAGTGTCCTAATTTTCTCCCGTATATCGATCGCTCTCACCTCCACAATGACTACCTCTCTGAATACTTGGATACAATGTGATGTTTTGAAAACCGGCAATACAAGATATTCTTAGAAGCAATACAAGTTAAAGGATAAGTACAAGTGTTAACCACAGAAACCGTGGAGTTTTCATAAAATTGTAACCATATTATTTCTTGTGGTAACCAATTTATGTACACGAATAATAGTAACGCAGCTTTGATTATTTCTTAAATGATTAATCTACCAATATTTTAAAATAATAGAACCTTGGCTGGATCCATAGCACAATTGGTAGAGCTCTGCCAGCTGTGCGCGGGGTCCCGGGTTCGATTCCCGGCTTGGGAGTGGAGATTTTTCCCCGTTCAAGATTATTTTCTATCCTGCCCAGAGTCTGGAAGATGAATGAGAGTACGAATATATATGTGATGTGATGGATAAAAACCAAAGCAATTCAGAAACCCAATTACAAGAGAACACGAGTTAACACCATTGCTAGTAGGCAAACTGTTCCAAAGGCAATGAATGGTCATCGATATGACCATGCAGTTAAAGGCGGGGTACAAATTCAACAATAAAAAGAAATAAAATAAACCTGCCAGAAACATTATGCACATAAAACTTTGCTATTCAGTATCCAAAAGAAAAAAAACACACACACAAATGGAAATAATATCAAATTTTACCCTTAGTAACGCACGGCTCGAGAATGCTTGCCAAAAATACACAAGAAACCCCCCATTACGTTTTGCGTTGAATAAATTTCGTTTTTTATTTTGATATATTTATATCAGTTTTTGAAGATTTAATGTTTTTGGTCAAAATATCACATGTTAGAGATAACATTTCATTGAAATAATGCATTTTCTTTGAAGGTCTCTCCATTCCTATTGAATTTTATATTAGCTTTAAGGGGAGCCTCGGTTAAATTGGGGAGGTGTACAAAATTACAATTTAGGCTTTTTAATTTATTACTCCGTTCCTTTAGCAGTATTTTCGTTTAAATATATCTGATATTGGAGTGAAAATAGAGCAGTTTATCATCGTCTGACTAACACTACGCAGAGGGCATGGTAAGGCATTTCTCGCTCTTTCTGATATTTATCACATTTTTTTCCAAAATTGCTAAAACTGTTTTGCTAACTTTGATACGTATATAATACATTATGATTTTTTTTTAAAAAAAAAGTTAAATGAAAACTATGCTACATTCCAAGTCCTTTCTATACCCTATGTCGTTTATTAATGGGTTTATATACAAAGTATTCTTAAAAAATCATATTTTCTATGTGTTTTATTTGAATCGAGAAAAGCTTTTGCAGAAATAGCTACATTACACATTTGGTTAATAAAAATAGAATAGCGATACTTAAATTTTAAGAACTAAATGTTATATGTTGGCCTTAAAATTCCTTACTGTCTCCATGAAGTCGAAAGAAGCAACATAATAAACATGAAAAACCTTTAAAATGATTACTGACTATTTTGCACAAATAAGGGATATTTTGGAGGTGGCCTGTGGCACAAAATAAATTATGTATAAGACTTTGTGTCTTAAAAATACTTACATTTTTTTTTTCGAACGTTTTTGCCTATCGGTTAACTTTAAGAATTATGCAAGATTATACAAGATACCCTCCGAATGAAGAGGACTTCACAGTCTATTATCAGAAATTCAATATACATTTTATTTTCCATGGAAAAATATCTTTAAAACATAGTAGCTTCATCAAAACTGTTTGAATCATTGTTGAGAAATTCGAAAACATCGAAAATCTTCCATGTTGTTCAGGATGGGAGAATATTTAAACTATTTGTGCCACATCTTTGGATTATACTTAACTTATATGCCAAATTTGGTATTTAGCTACGTTTTTTAATTCTGCTGTTCTCAAACATACACACATGTATACAGACACAGAGAGACACACATTCACATTTTTCTAAATATGATATTTTATTTAGGTGTCCTCAAAATATTTATTTCCGCTGAAATATCCATATCGAATTTGGTATAACGAGTTATACGATTTAAATTGTGTTGTTTGGCATGATATGTGGTTTGGATAACGCTGTCTGCGTATTTTTTTACTGTTTGTACGCATCATGGCGTATACTATAGAATAAGGTGTGTTTATTGGGTTAAATTTTGCTAAAACAGAGCAACGTGTGGGCAGTCAGCTTCAATTTATTAAAATGTCAGCGCTGTTATTACATTTATATATTGTTAAAACAAGTTTAAATATACTGTGTCCGTCTTAGGCAAAAAGTTGCATATATAACTAACTGTTCTATCATAGGACAAATTTGACAAGGTGGGGGGCTGTCATGGAAAGAAGTTTAAGCAATTCGCTGCCTCGCATTAAAACGAATTATGACAGAATAATTTACTAGTCTACTCGCTCTACATATCCAAACCCCTAAAATTATTAAATATGGGGAAATGGTATAAGTTCTACATTTTAGAAGTATCAGGCCAGTGTTTTCGAATATTTCTCCTGTAATATTCATCGAATTTTCTATGCATTCAATGTTTTCCAGACTTATATAAATGCAGAGGTACACAATTTCGAAGACCGTTTATAATGTAAGATACATATAACACTTCATATTGTTGTATTATCTAAGGGAGAAACTGCGGGCCAGTCCGACGTAATTACCAAGAACGTATTCGCACTGCAGTGTGGTGAGAGCGTCGGGCTACCAGTTGCATCATACATGAGAAACACTTGCAATAAAAGGTCTAAATTCTAACCTAACATGCTGGATATATAATTCCTCCTCGTTTTACTTCATCCTAAAACTATGCAGTGACACTCAACACGACACAGCAATTGTTTTGCGACCTTAATATAATCATTCACTGAAAAAATGCGTCTCATAATTGTTAGATATTTTAAATTTGGTATAAATAGAAGCTGTTGAACTGGTAACACCAGTCCTGAAAAATTACCAAATTAGTATTTTGTACATATTGGTAATATCTGAGACACTGCTATCCTTTACTGGCTGTAACTTTTTCTAGTAGGAAAATTAAGGTGCTCAACGGAAGGAAAACTAGGATATATGTACGGCAAGCGTTATATATCCAAAGCAGGGACAAAATGTCAGTTAGTTTTTAACTGTGAATAAAAATCTGAATTAGAAAGAGAGAAAACTATATCTTAAAGCTCCTGAAAAGAATGAAATAGAAGGGATTGCTGGTTTTCGTTTGAGACTATAAAAATCGTGGAATGAAGATGAAAGAAAGGTCTCTAATATATAATGACAAGAAATGTGAGACAATGAATAGGATAGATAAAGGATTAGACTATTTTAGGTAAAAATGTTGTAACTGTTATTATTTTGTGTATTGTGTGGTGAATGGCTAGGACCAATATCAGGAAAACACGTGAGTAATATTAGCATAGCAGATACACCAATAAATACTAAATACTAGAACATGGTTTGGAAGAATTAAAGAACAGTAAGGATAAATGGGTTAGAGAATATGGGAGCCCCACGACACAGATTAATGAAGGACGTTTAGAAAATAATAAGGGAAAGGCTGTAAAATACGGAAACGCAAGCTGAGAGCCAAAGAAAAAGTGCTCGCATAGTGTGTTCTATACTCAATACAGTAACAACTTACTTACAGTGCTAGAATCCTATGGAATATTTGTCTATATCCACAAACTGCCGCTCTTTGAAAATAAAAATGTTTTGGTCACATACATTCATGCTGTTGTCGATCGAATATATCTATTGATTGTATTCTCCAATCCGGAAAGAACAGGCGGAATAGTTTTGATTATGAAAGTTACACGAAGTTTGATTAATATAAATGAAGATAGCTATTTGGGACACCTATCTGAATCAATTAAAATGTTGTATAAAAGCTATTTCTTTCCAAGTTACGACAATATGGCTAATTATCTAATGTATGAAACAGTTAGTGTTTAATTTTAATAAAATTAAAGGACGAATGATTATTTTATGAGTGTAGTATTAAGTAGGTATAAGGTAAGAATTAAATTGTGGAAATAAAATGAAATAATAAATTAATAAGACTTTAAAAAATAATCATACAAATAATATTAATTAATGATAAGGAAAATGTGAGTGAATGGTATAGTGTGAATGAGTAAGATAGAGAAAATGATATAATTATGTATAGTTTAATTGTGTGAGTGTATAATGTTAGTTTAAATTAGACTTAATAGAAATAGATTATGGTTATATATATGTGTGTGTGATATTAATTTTTATATTTTTGTTTTATTTAGTAGTTGCAGTTTTTATATATGTAAAATCATGATGTACATTTTAAAAGTCAAATAAATTATAAGAACTTGGGATATAGGCCCTGACCTTAGAAATTAGATGCCAGATTTTATTATTTCAAGTTACTATTTATTTATTTTATCCAATTATCTAATGACCTGACACGCGAGGACTGAATCGGCCGAAAGGCTAGCGCTCACTGCAAGTCAGGCTTCACTTATATCCTGGTTAGCTATAGTGCCACATCTTGAAATTCTGCGCTTCCACTGACACTAATAATTTCTACATTTTTCTGTGACCTCTAAAATAAGTTTAACTGAATATTTGTTTTGCAGAGTCTCAGTTGTATGTATAGAAAACTGTGCGTATGGAATGACAAAGAGCTGAGAGTTCTACGGATGTTCAAAAGTATAGAGAGAAATATGGCATGTGACCCTGAATTTCTGCTTTGCTACGTCGGGGAAATGCAGAGGACCCGTTACAACTGATGTCAGTGACAATGTCTTCTTGCGGACGTGTACTCTCCCTCAACCATGCCGTCCCGGAAGTGCAAGTGTCACTGGCACCGGAAGTCTAGTCAAGGGTCCATCGGCCGGAAAATAACTGGATGCTGCCGTGAAGCAGAACCATGAAACAGATTTCGTCCGCTTGTCCCCATCATCAGTATCTCCACTTCAAGAGATTCTCCCGTTATTCTCCAAATTGTTTTGCACAGCTCTATAACCCCGCGATTATGGTTCTGGAAACCTCTTCCGCAGTCTTCTCATACTCAAGCTTTAGATGTCAGAAACTGATGCATCCTCAAGTAACCAACAATAACCATCCACTTTATTTAATTAAATATCTAGCTGGGGAAAGAGGAGTTTAATATAATTATCAACAATTGACCCACATCCCAAGCATGCTGTCATGATGGAAAGTTGAATTTCTGCATTCAGTGCTAGTAACCTAACCTACCTGCATATTTTGTTGCACGTATGTCCACGAACCAGGTATATTCTCCAGCATTATATATATATATATATATATATATATATATATATTTATTATTGCAGACATGGAATATTATTGATTATAGTCACATTATTGAAAGTTGATTCAAGAAGTTATTTTTCACCTCAAGATCAAATACAGAAACTCATAAAAATTCACCATTAAACAGAATATTATATTTATATAAAACTTGACTACTTGGATGTAGATATATTCAACATGTCTGAAACTTGGTTCAAAAATGCCTTAGTGAATAATTACACCTACATACATTAATACAAGTTTTTAAATCAGAACTATTTGTATAATCTGTTCACGCCACCTTTTCTTTTACTGTTGCTTCGTTTATCGTTTTCTTTTGTTTCATAACTTTTATTTTTATACCAGTTTTGTTTGTTTTAAGTGTATAAGATTTAGAAATGATTTATGCAAATGTACGTTATGATGAACATAGTAATTGGACGTATGCCTGCTATGTTGGCAATAAAAAAAAGCTTTATCATATTGGATAGCAGGATTTAGCATTAACATCTAACTTGTTTATTTTCTTCCTATTTATTTGTTAGTATTTACTTACAATTTCATTCGTGTAGTAGCTAATTGAATTGTTTTATAGCCAGGAGTGGGCAGTGGATCATCACTTCGCCATCAGGCTGTCACCTTGGAATCACCATGTTCAACAGGTGTTAGTTTTTGAGTTGATTTTTAATAAGCATTCCTATTATTAACGATGGTAGAAGAATAGCATGCTGTACACCCGCGTAAATTGCATAGGAGAATCTCAAAAGTAGAAGATACTCGATTTCGTTTCGTTTTATTAAAATCTTCCTCGTTCTCCAATGATGCACATATATTGCAAAATTCTATTCGACGTTGAAAGAAATAGCTGGAAAGCTGGGTCAAGAAGTAAGACTTGCGACTGCATCTGCGAATTCTGGGGTGTAAATTTCCGGCCGCCCAACCTGATGCTTGAAATCCTAAAATAGAAGCCTAATATATAAGTAAAAGGTATAAAAAGAAAATAATAAATATGCAATGTGCAGAATTAATTTGGACACAGGAAATTTAATTCCAACTGATAACAGTTAAAGATAAACCAAACAAAACTAATGGAAATACTTCCAGCTACTCAAACTCTCCGTGATTTAATACCTTTTCCAGAAGGTTCGTTTGGTTTGTTTCTTGTCTTGCTAATACAAATCGTAGAACTTTTGATTTCGCTGAAGGGGAATCTATGGCGTATCACTATTGGTGATCATAAAGATGGATGAGAAGTGGTTGGTATACCTGCGACGTCACTCTGTAAAGCGCGGTAACAGTTCAACCTAATTTTATTTCGTTCTGGCTTTAATATTTGGAAACTCCTACATCTGCTCAATAGTAATCCGTTAAGTCAATTTTACATGGATTATTCTTTGGAATGATCAGATTTTAAATGTTTCCTCACTTCGTCCTAGTGCAAAATTTTCTGTATTATAAAATATCACACGATGCAAAAGCTTCAGCGACTCTTCTTTGGTTCGTTTCTTCGGCGGTGCACAGGAAACGTTTCAGTTAGTTTCCACTGTTGTTCTTTGACTTCATTTTTATACATCTGATTACATGTTATGTACACTTATTTTTATTCATATTTATTGTATTTTAATTTAGTTTAGTTCGGGTATAATTATTACCAAATGTTTCAAAAGGCAGTTTTATTTATCTACCAATGGGTCTAACCCCTACCAGGTTGGATTACAAAGGAAGAAGCCTCTTTGCTGTATGATGTAGTCGAAGTATATATACACCTAATCGATGAAAACTTGAAATTTATGATAAAGTAGGATGTCCTTCAGTTCGATAGTGAGCGATGGGTGTTGGAGTTATGCAACACAGGTCGATTGTGCTCTCAGTCGACTAGATCCCTGGCGTGGGGATCAGATAAGTCCCTCCGTGTAGCAGAGACAAGGAGGGATATCGCTCCGTATAATGAAGGCATATATTATCCTACGTGATATAATGTTACGTTTTTCTCCCTTTATGCTCTAATCTTTCACGGAAGTTTAAACACAATATTTTCGACGTATAATTTTCCTTTCTGTGGTTTCACATATATCGACTCTCCCACTCAGTTTCCCGTCTAGCCACAAGCCCAGCCTATCCTCCCCACCTCCCAAAAATTAGAGATGTGTAAGCTGTTCGAAAGAGAATGAATGACGGATTTGCAAACAATAGGCGAGTACTTGGCCGCGGTTGATTTCCTGGGGATAGCCTCGAGACCATCTCTCTCCCTGCCCCGTTCCCACCAAGCTAAGGAAAAGATCCTCCCCCTATAATTTGAAACAGAGGGCGGAATTATTAATAGAATTTTTTAAAGAGTCATAAGGAAGGTAAAGGGGGCGGAATGCAGGTCCTCGAGACGCCGGTTCGTGCTGCAGCACCGGACAACACTGGGTTTCAACCTCTGGAAGTGTTTACCGTGCATTGTAACAATACATATAATTATATGTAGGAAGACTGTAATTTGAATGAAGCAGTGTCGCGCCAAGCAATAGCGTGTGAGGAACACAACTCTGGGTTGGCTCGCCATCGTATATCTCACCACGTCTCCACTCTCACATTAAAATAATGTGGAAAGGTGGTACTGTCTCCATCTCTCAGCAAAACTTGAAACAATCATTTGTAACTGCATAAAAAGTAATTAAATCCAATTTATTAATGAGCAATTTGAAAAACTAATAGAAAAATCTGATGTGTCTCTGCCTATCTTATAACAAACTATACTTACAAAACGTCTCCTTAGCGGGAGACCAGGGTTCGGTTCCCAGTACCAGCGTGGGGATTTTTCCCCCGCTGTACCACTTGAACCGGGGTGCACTCAGCCTCATGAGGTCCCTGGAGGGGGGTCAATTGAGGATAATTGATGGAGAAGTATCGGCTCTAGGTCATGAGGACCGCATTAACCAGCCGGGAGGGATTCGAGGTACTGACCCCGTCTCACCTTCCAATACTACACCCCATCCATGACGTCTGTCATGGACCGAGATGGGGGACGCAGCGGCTGGGCGGTAGGCCAAGGTTCCTTGTGAGCTGTCGTGCCATGGAGTTATATTTATAAAAGTTGGATAGGTAGAGTCAGACTGAAAAAATCACTGCCATAGCCGGGATTTGAACCACGGATCTCCCAGTCTCTAGCCGGTTGCTCTTCCACTGAGCTGCCATGGCAACATGCCAGCATAGCATTGAATTTCTTAACTGACTCGCATATTTCCCGGTAAACCACAAGGTGTTCTGAAATGATTTTGAGACGACAACCCCAATCATTACAATGTTGTCAAGTACTTTAAGTCCCAGGATTCATAGTATAGCCAACTATTATGGTCAAGGGTGTTGGTTTAATTATTTTGTTTTTTTCACACAAGCCGTGGGTAGGACAGGAGTTGGATAAGTAGAGTCAGACTGAAAAATGTAATGCCATAGCCGGGATTTGAACCCGGTCTCTAGCCGGTTGCTAGCACTCAGCTACCATGGTCTAAAGCCGGTAGGGAATTAAGTTTCTCACTGACTCGCATGTTTCCCGGTAAACCACAAGATGATTTCAAGTTATTTTGAGATGACGTACCCCAATGGCGACGTACTTTAAGTCACAGGTTTCATAGTATAGTCAACTATTATGGTCAATTAGTGTTGAATTATTTTTTTACACCAGCCGTGTGTAGGGCAGGATTTGGATAAGTAGTCAGACTGAAAAATTCAATACCATAACCGGTATTTGAACCACAGACCTAATGGTCTCTAGCCCATTACACTACCACTGAGATACCAAAACAATTTGAAATCACCTTGTGGCTTACCGGGAAACATGCGAGTCGATGAAGAAATTTAATGCAATGCTCAGTGGCAGAGCAACCGACTAGAGACCGGGTTTGGGCATTATTTTATTTTTTTCTTTTATTACACAGGGGTAACCGTTTTGGATAGAATGGAGTGGATAGTATAGAAACACACAACACTAAACATCCGTACTCATAACGAGATTCAAACTCGCGACCCTTTCGGGTGGCAGAAAGTCAACGCCAAACGCGTGAGTGACCACGGCTACCGGGACCAGCTGTTTGGAGGGCTATCTGCTAATATTGCCTGGAAGGCGGGGTCAAATTCGGATTGTAACCGCATGTTTCGCTGAGCTATGGAAGAGAAACTTTAGTATTGGAACATGTCGAGCATAAACATAATTGCTACTAAATTAAAAGTGTCTGTTCAGCCAAATATGACGCACGGCATTTCTAATGTAAACCACAATATTACGTATGTCACCCAAAGTATTATCGTAGCATCACCGTAGATAATGCCCTTGCATTGTATACTATCATGGCACTTTCCTTTTTGTCAATGAAACTCTAAAAATATTAATTTTCTGGTTTCTTAAACAATATGATCATCACAAAACATCTCGCTCCTGCAGCACGAAGCATCTCCAAAAGTCCCTAATGTTTTCTACTGTCACAATTTATTTTTAAATACCAGTATATTTTCTAACTTTCAATTCTGCTTTGCACATCTCACAAAACATACTTCAACTTCTCACAGCAACTGTTGTCCAACGACATTTTAGAACACGTTACCACAAAACGCCACCGACTAGACAGTCAATCTACGACTGGTATAGAAAATTCGAGACAACGGGATGTTTGTGCAAAGGGAAGAGCTCGGGAAGACCAAGAGTTTCGGAAGAAAACGTTGAGCGTGTTCGTTCTGCCTACATAAGAAGCCCACAGAAATCGACATCTAGGGCAAGCATGCAATTACAAATTCCACAGCAAACTATATGGAAAATCTTGCGGAAGCGACTGCACATGATGCCTTATAGATTACAGATGTTGCAGTTTCTGAGTGAAGGAGATAAGGTCATATGGCGTGACTTTTGCATCGACATGTTGCGACATGATGAAGACGATGCTGGTTTTTGTGAGCGCATCATTTCATTTTTGTGGTAACGTGTT
This sequence comes from Hymenopus coronatus, assembly GCA_030762935.1. Classification (NCBI taxonomy): domain Eukaryota; kingdom Metazoa; phylum Arthropoda; class Insecta; order Mantodea; family Hymenopodidae; genus Hymenopus; species Hymenopus coronatus. The sequence continues at coordinate 92,695,634 of CM060900.1, read as the reverse complement.
CTAAAATGTCGTTGGACAACAGTTGCTGATTGTGTTCTAGCAAATTCCAACACGCAATGTGCCTTTTCCACACGAATTTCCGCCATTTCAGCTTCTGCAACAACAAACAAAACACTACAGCGTTACCAATAGTAACAAACGAAACTTTGAGAGTTTCTCAACATACCTCCAAAATAATTAGGTTGCTATCTCTAATAGTTTTTGTTTTACAGGCAGTTGAAGTTATCTATTTCTTTTGTAGTAACCCTGTATATACCAAGCTTAAATGCTAAGTTTGGGATTTAATGGACTTTTCGTTTTTGATTTATGCTGCCCACAGACACACACTGGTATTTTTTTCTAAAAAACGTATTTTTTTATTAAGAGGCTCTCAAATTACCTTAATTAAGGTAAAATCTCGGTGTAGAATTCTTGGGTGGAATAAATACTTTCTGTATCAGCTATGTACACTGCACATAAGTGCTAGAGAAAGTAAAAAGTGTCTGATTTCCCACAAGAAGTATAGAGTCTCCTTGCCGAATCCTTCTATGATAAAATGGATGTACTCACCATCTGCGGGAAGAGTTCTTGGCTCTGACAAATTGTAAGGCGAAAAGAGATAATGCGCATTGGATTAAATGTACAACTTTATCACTTCGTGCTGTGTCAGTGCTTGCATATTTGCAATAATTTGGTCAACCCTTATTTTTACGTCACTGCCGCGAGCGTTAGTCGTGTGTTTGTACTTTTTATTGTATACTCATTTATTTATAAAATATTTAGTGAATTTTCTTATATTATATGTTGGTTGTGTTATTCAGTTTAAAACTTGCAGTGTGCTTGGAAGATATATACAGTAATTTAAGGATCAAGAAACCTGTGCAAAATTCTTGCGTTACGATTGCATTGTGAATGGTCTACCATCCCATCTTACACTGCGTTACATCTGCGCTTACATCCATTGTGAATTTAGCTTAACTTATCGCGTCTAAGTAACGCACAGAAATGGAGAAGTAAGCGAAGTGACAAATTTGTTCCTGTGACATGTACCCAAGTGTTCAATGAGTCTTTAATGAGAGCGTGTAGTGCGGGAATATGACTAATAAGGGTTTCGTTTCGTAGTTGGCTTACCCTCCCCCTATTTAGGACTGACACCCTTCTAGGGCTTGCAAGCGGATGCCTTGGGATCAAAAGGTTGTCGGGGAACCAACGGCATGAAACCCCAGAATGGAGAACCTAGAACGAATGGTCGGCCCAGGCATGAGCATGATGATGATGATTTGAAATGCAAGCGAAAAGGATTATAGAATAGCTGATGATTACGCTATTGGTGAAATGAGGACCCGGAGAAAACCCTCAAAGACGCCGCTTCTTCCCACCATGGGAATATTGGGAACCTTAATTACCTCCCACGAATTTCCTGTTCGTCATTTCCTCTTACCATCTCTTTCTTATCATCTGTTTCAGGGTTAAGGATTAGGCGACGGCGTTAGGCTAGTTGCGCCTGGGCGATGGTTTAGTATTATGGAGTAATAGTCCTGTCGTATCGTTCCGAACCACTCTATCGGAACCAGCCTTCGGGTACTTTCGGACTCGAGCTCTTGCGGGAGAACTTCGGAGGCTCGGGGCTGAGGGATGGACCCCAGCGGCGTCGAGGGAGCTCAAACTGGAACCGTTGGAGGCCCCTTACAGGCGAGCACCCGTCATCATCTGCATCTGGTTGTCCTTCGGTTCTCTCCCCTCAGCCCTCCCTCCCTGGTGTCACGTAAATAATAAAGGGCGTACAGGGCCTACGTGTTGTGCTCTGGGGACCCGTCCGTGAGTCACTTGAATCCCAAGCCCAGATGCTTTCTATCAGTAAATCTGCGTTTACACGAATCCATGCCTACTGTGGCTCAGTTTGATGCAATGCGTTGTAGGTGATTCGAATAAATTACAGCTGAATAAGAGTAGTAAAAGTTTATCACTCTATCGCACTAAGATAATTATCTAGGGTAATAATTAGAAGAATAATTCAAATATTCTATATTATATTAATAAAGCTCTCGACTCTTTTCATATGATGGGCAATTTCACACTTGCCAGCGTAAAATATTACTTTCTGATCAAACTCAGGTTCTGTATTTCTTGTATCATGTAAATCACTGCCAGACACTGTTTCGAATCGGAAACAGTGGTTTTCATTCCTTAAGGAGTTTAGATGGAAGTATTCTATACGTCAAAATTACTGAGACGTCGCTGATGTTTTAAGTTCACATAAAAATGCGTTTGGAATTGAAACATTTTTGTTTATTTGATTTCATCGAGCTGTAACGTGTGAGGATCGCATTTAGGAAGTTTGCAACCACCAACTGTATGATCTGGAGTTACTCGTAGTTTCCCTGGGTTGGAAGGGAATGATGGGGCTGTTCCCTCATCTCCTGTATTTGTAGTTTTCATGGTTAACATTTGTTTTAGGGTTGAAGGGCCAAGCGACGGTGTTCGGCGTGTTGCGACTGGGCGGTGGAGGTGCGGTTTGTGAAGGTCTCTCCCTGGTGTCGGTTGGATTGCTCACGGACCCGCCTTCTGTTGCTCCCGGAGCATGTTTCCCTTCAGGGGAGACCGGGGGGGTGAGCAGCTTTAGAGTCAGCCAGAGCGGCGTTCGATCTGGAAACGTTATGGACCTCGCCCATGCTAGCGGACGTTGTCTCCCGGATCTAGTCGCCCTCACTCCTCCCTCCCAGGCGTCGCATTTGAAGTGAAATACAAAGGACCACATTGTCGTGCGTGTCTGGTTTCGGGGGCATCTTTATAACATATAAATTTATTCTTACCTTTAATGTGTAGTTTCAAAACATGAACGCCAGGATGATGATTGTGACGAACTTAATCTAATTGTTTTTTCGCACAAGCCGTGAGTAGTACAGGAGTTGAATAGGTAGTCAAGACTGAAAAATTCACCACGAAACTCCCGATATCTCGCTGGGCCACTATGGCAACAGGCTAACACGGCACTAAATCTCTCAACTGACTCACGTGTTCCCGGTAAACAATAGAGTGACCTCAAATTGCTTTGAGATGGCATATCACAAAGGCGACTTACAATGTCTTGGGGTCTGTTTAAACTTGTTTTTGACGATGAGTTCATAGTACAGACTTACTGTACTAGAAATGTTTACCTGGCGACGTTAGAGGGAAGTATGTGTGTAAATTCGTGACCTTTACCTAACCCCTTGGAAGGAAGGATGAGGGGACATCCAGAAAACGACGGGCTTAAGCATGGTTGGGGTCCCTAAGCTTCCAGATTGAACGGATCCGAAGCTGCCCGAGCCCTACCCACAAACCCCGACCATTTCCTGCAAGAGCACTCTCCCAAAAGCACCGGAAGCCTAATCTTGTCAGAATAGTCCCTTAACGACGCCAAAAGAAAGACAAATATTTACAGAGCACACAGCCACCATTCAGCCACAACGCACCAAACACCGTTACATGGTCCTTTAACCCTGAAACATATAAAGGAAGTGATAGATACACCCCAGCAACCGCCTTCCGGTCCGAGGAAACCACGAAGAACCTCTGGGTCATAATGGGCAGTCTTCAGGGATCGAATATAGAACCTTCGGAATGGGGGTCACAGACGTTACCACTTGAGACATCCCGCTTGGTAAATTTTAGTGCTGCATGACATGTCAAGTGCTTCACTCTCTCGGCGCAATATATATCTATTAATGTACATAACAACTTAAGTCCGTAAATAACACAATTTTGGGGAAAATGATACACACCACCTTTTAGCATTGGCTGAGGCAATGATGTTGATGCCTAAAGTCAAGCAATGTGCAATTAAAATATGCAGTCAACATTTAAAAATAATAATTTTCATTTGCATGCTTTTTTACGATATTTTAGGTATTTTCGGCATATAGTTCTTAAACTGTCGAGTCTTAGTTATTAATCTCAACATATTTCTAGAAATTCTGCCGACGATAATAATAATAATAATAATAATAATAGTAATAATAATAAAAATAATAATATAAAAGTTGAAACCTGGAATAATGCATTGCATTAGGTATTAAAGGTTACTAGAAGTCAACTGCTCCTCCTGCTCTCCATGCATTCGCACACATCTCTTGTTACCTTATATACATTTTCCGATTTACAACCACCAATGTGGAGTTTGTTTTAAGATGATATTAAATCCAATAGGAGAATCTAATTATTAAATTTGTATTGCAAAAGTACTAAATTTCGTGCATAGATTTCGTCATAATCAACATTCTTTTGCAAAGCATACCAAATCTTCTTTAAACTTTTGGCAATAAACACCAAATATATAATAATTGGATATGAAGTGACGCGCTCTGTAAGGAATGGTTGAAGTATATAGAATTAAGTAAGATTAATTTATACTCTAGGTGCATGCTAACCAAGTACAATTTTACCTTCTGTAATCCGTATGTATAATGTACAAATGGATAGAGAAGGTATTGTATTCCACCAAAAAACTCGATGTCAAACTTTCAGCGGAAATTAATTTTAGAAAAAGGTCCGCGTGAATGTGTGTGTGTGTGAATCTGCTGACAGCATGACTCAAAAATGAAAGTCCGTTAAATACCAACCTAGGTATTTAATGTCTCTTAAGGATGCGACACGAAAATTTTGATTTTCTCAAAAATGGATCTAACGATTTTGATTAAATTATCGCACATTAAAGATATCTACATCACAAATAATACGCAAATCTTTAATTTTCTGAGATTAGACTCTGAAGACCTCTTTATTCTGGCTGAATTTTGTTGAATTTTGCATAACTGGTAAACCGTACCAGATAGAAAAAATCTTACCACATGTAGATCTCATTAAAACATAATTTATGTCATGTGTGGCTTTTTTTTTTTTTTTTTTTTTTTTTTGCAGAACTTTCATTTTGGAGATATTATGTGTTTTCAGCTTTAAAATACTTAAACATTTCTCAAACGCAGCCACACAAAGTGAGCCGAATTTCAATTGCTTCACATAGCGACGAGCTTTTAAATGATTATCGCTTTAGGCTAATGTATTCCCTACATCAGATTTTTACTTTCCCTACACGTAGTATGTACATAATGTATAGAGGAAGTATTGTATTTCATCTAAAAATTCGACCCAGAGATTTCACCGGGAATACACGTTTTGAGGTCCCCTGAATAAGAAACCTTTTTAGCAAACTCTTCGAGTCTATACGTGTGTGTGTGTGTGTGCGTGTGGGTGGGTGTGTGTGTGTGTGTGTGTGTGTGTGGACAGCATAGCTCAAACAGTAAAAGATCGTTAAATATCAAACTTGGTATTTAAGTTTGGTATCTTCCAAGGATATAACCCGAAGATTTTCAAGAACATAGCCCCACAACAAACTAGCCTTCACATGGACAATTTTTTGAACAATTTGTCTTTCTCAAAAACGGCTTTAATAGTTTTTATTATAATACTGTGTATTAAAGGTATTCACATCACAAATAAAATGTACATCTTGAATTTTCTGGGAATAACTTCTGAAGACCTTTTCATTTTGGATGAATTTTGCGTGACTGGTAAACCGTAAGAGATACACAAAAACTTACTACCCAAAAATGTAGATCTCGATAAAACACACAATTTGTGACATACATTTCTGATATATTCTTTTAATTGTTTTTTTTTGTCATAAATTGTGTGTTTTATCGAGATCTATATTTTTGTGTATCTCTTACGGTTTACCAGTCACGCAAAATTCATCCAAAATGAACAGATCTTCAGAAGCTATTCCCAGAAATTTCAAGATATACATTTTATTTGTGATGTGAATAGCTTTAATACACGGTATTATAATCAAAACTGTTAAAGCCGTTTTTGAGAAAAGCAAATTGTTCAAAAAATTGTCCATGTAAAGACTAGTTTGGTGTGGGGCTATTTTCTTGAAAATCTTCGTGTCGCATCCTAGGAAGATACCAAACTTAAATACCAAGTTTGATATTTAACGATCTTTTAGTGTTTGAGCTATGCTGTCCGCAGGCCAACACACACACACACACAGATGGACACGAAGATTTTGTTAAAAATGTTTTTTTATTCAGGGGACCTCTTCACAAACGGGGTTACTTGTACTGCAAAGCATTACGATCTGCTTTTAAAAGATTTGGCTATCGCTTTAGACTGGCATAGTCCCTTATTTCCCCTTTGCTTATAAGGAACTAAGTTGTATGAACTAATGTATTAATATTTATCTCGTATAGCATGATGTAGATAAAAGATTAATCTTTTATAAGGATAGTTTGTTTGCAGATTAGGTAGAGAAAGACATATGAATGCAACATATCATATGTTTTATTTTTAATAGCAAAGCATGTTCTTCCTAAGGGGCAGTCAACTGAAAATCCGAGGTTTTGGATCAAATTTGTGATACTTTGTTTTTATTAATAACAAATTCTTTATTTGTATATTTAAAAGTTGTATAATTTTTACTCTGCGCCCACTTTAACTGTTTAGGCGTTGGTGCTTAATTAAATATTAGAGTTCCCTGCATTTCTAATAATGAGCGCCTTCTGATCTTTTTCGTTTCTCGAAAATATATTTTCTATGTATAAAGATTCCGTTGCGCAGCAATCTTGAAGAGGTTGCAATGAAATTTAGAATGTAAGCTCTTTGTGACATTTGTTTTATAATTTAACCTGAGTTTTGATGTGAATGAGCTAACTGAGCACGCATGTGGTAATAAACATTTAAAATAGATTACCATCTTTAAAATATTAAAGTTGTAGATACAAAAAGTCACTATAGCTTCTGTTTTCATTATACCTACAGCAAAATCCAGACCAAACTTTATTGCATATACTTTAAGAACATTCTTACCAAATATTATATAATAAACATGAAAAATGTTTCGCAAGGAGTATTTTATATAAAACAAATTATTAAATTCTCAATTAAAACGTTAATAAACCAGAAATTACTTGGTGTGGATCGTTTTAATTTAATGTATAAACTACCATAAGCAAGAGTAATTTATATACACAATTTGAAGAGTCTGTCTTTAAAAATATTAAATTTAGGATTTTCAGTTGCCTATCATTTTAGTAATTCACAATAAATATTATTATTTTAATTATGATTATTATTATTATTACTCAGCTTTATTTGTCGTGAAATAATATTTCCATACCTTTTAGTACCGTTCCTGGCCAAAAATACCAAATTTAAAATTATATTTCTAATCACTGTTGGGGCCGCGCCGTGGCCGAGTGGTTAGACCACTCGACTCTCACCTAAACGGCCGGGGTTCGATCCCAAGCGACCGCATGTGAGATTTGTGGTGGACAAAACGGCGCTGGGGCGGGTTTTCTCCGGGTACTCCGGTTTCCCCCGCCATCGCATTCCACCGGTGCTCCATCATCATTCATGTATCATCAGTGTCACCGCCTGCGGTGCCATTAGTAGTTAAAGCGGGCGTTAAACACTACCAAAAAAAAAAAATAATCACTGTTGAGTAATATTAAACGGCTATTGTAAAAGAAACAATTAATTGATAATGATTGAACAAATAGTTGATTAAACAATGAAGCCTGGGACTTAAAACACTTACATTTTATTTCACCATTGGTATATGTCATCTCAAAATAATTTTAGAGCACCTTGTGGTTTACCGGGTAAAGCTCGAGTCAGTTGGGGATTTTAACGTCGCCTCAGATGGTAGCTCGATGGTTAGAGTAACTGGACGTAGACCAGGAGATACGTGGTTCAGGTTCAAATTCAGGCTACGGCATTGAATTTTTCAGTCTTGCTCTATCTTTCCAATCCATCCTACACACGACCAATGTGAGAGAAACAGTAATTAGCCTAATAATTAGTTAAACTATGAAGCCCGGGACTTAGAGTACTTACAATACTTACGTCCCATTGGGGTACGTAATCTCAAAATAATTTGAGATTACCTTATCATGAGCATTTTGAATCAGCTGGGGAATTTTACGTCGTGTCGGCATGTTGCCATAGTAATCCAATGGTTAGAGCAAGTGGACGGAGAGCGTGGTTCAAATCCCGGCTATGGCTATGGCTACATCTGTGGCGTTTGGTCAGAACTCCAAAAATGGCTTTCCGGAGCTTGACCAAACGATAGAGGAGTGTTTCTTTTATATCACAACTGTCTTAACACAAAAAAAGTCATTTTTGGAGTTATCACGTTTTGACCAAATGCCACAGATATTATTGAACATCTTACATGCTTCCACAAATCATCTTAAGGAGCCCTGAAAATTGTACTACAAATATTGTTTGTAAACATTAATTAAATGACAACGAAGATTGTCGAAACGCGTCCAGATCACCAACACCAACACCAGTGGGCAAGTGTATGCAATAGATGTCAAATTTGAACATGAACATTAATTACTGTACGTTCAGAGAGTTTTTTTGCTCTACTGTACATTCTATCCAGTTAGATTAGGTAGCTTTTGAGATCGAGCTCCACATATGTAGTCCAACTTTTAATTTGTAAATACATAAAACTGGTCAACTTTTATGTTGATGGTCCTGGGACGCTTACACGGTTGTTATCTCTACCATATGTAAGGGTACTGAAAATGCAAGAGATACTTTTAGTCACCTGTTGAGAAAATGCACTGAAATAGTAAGAAGATGTGCTGAGGCAAGAAGCAGAAGGCGGGAGTCTGGATGATCGATGACGACCTCTGTGTTTGAACAGGACCTGGAGGCTTGCTTTCTAAATGGTCAGGCTGTGTAAGCTATCCTCATGGAATCCCGGCAGCTGTACTCGTGTCATCACGACAAATAGCACTCACAACAAGACTTGGCATTATTCTTTCCATCCCCATTGAGCACTTTACATCCGTAAAACAAAGAGTGCAAGACAAAGAAATATTCTTAATTTCTCTAACACGTATGTATAATATGCATAGTACGTAGAGAAGGTATTATATTCCACCCAAAATTTTGATACCGAGATGTTACCGGACATACACATTTTAAGGGCCCCTGAATCCATAAAACTCATTTATAGAAAAAGGTCCGCGTGTGTGTCTGTCTTTCTGTCTGTACGTGTGCCTTGAGCTACATAACTTAAAAACAAAAAGTTCGTTAAGTACCAAACTTTGTATTTAAATTAAGTACCTCCCAAGGATGCAACAATTTTTTCACTGAAATCGCCACACACCAAACTATACTTTACAAGAAAATATTTTCGAAAATGTTTATTTCTCAAAAATGGCTCTAAAGAGTTTGTTTAAGCACCTAATATTGAATATATTTACATGAAAAATAATATGTATTTCTTGAACTTTCTGGGAATAGCCTCTGAAGTCCTCTTCATTGTGAATGGCTTTTGCATACCTGGTAAACCGAAAGAAATCGAAAGAAAGTTACCACACAGAAAATTTAGATCTCGTCAAAACACTCAGGTTATGTCCCCTACATTTTTGTTTTGGAGCTAACCATTTCCGAGATATTCCTTGTTATTGGTTCCAATATTAAAATGCTTGTACTTTTCTCGAGTATGAAGCCTACCGTGTGTCATTCCATTCCTGATCATACAAAGAGAAGCGAATTCGAATGTCTCTTTAGCCCCGAGTTCCCTTCTATAGGGTGATTTATATAGAACTGACACATGTATTTCTTTAATTGTTTCAAAACGAATTGTGCTAGCGACAACTTATTATACCTAAATTGTGGAGGAATTCTGGAAGATTGGTTACCTCTATAGCAAATGTTGAAAATGTCCTCCATCCTGCATAAGGCACAACTCAACATGTCGTTCCATATTATTGGCCACTCGTTGGAGGACTCTGTTGTCAACAGCTTGAATCTCCTTTGTGATATTGTGCTTCAGATCGTCCAATGCCTGGGGACGTGTGGCGTAAACCCTGTCTTTTAAGTAACCCCAAAGAAAGAAGTTCGGCGATGTCAAATCCGGAGATCTTGGTGGCCTAAGGTTCCCGGAAATTATCCGGTGGTCCCTTGTAATTAGGTTCATGAATTCATTTGATGCATGGCATGTAGCGCCATCTTGCTGAAAATATCCTTGACTCAGCTCTACATCGTCCAGTTGGTCAGCAAACTCCAAGAAAATCAGTCGGCACTCTGCAGTGTTCACAGTCTGGCTAAACATCTGCGCGTTTAGTGACAAGGAATCGAAACTCTAGAACATTCTGCTTAATTTGGTGCTAAAATTGGGTCATTCAATGAATTTCCAACGGAATAATTAAAGAAACAAATGTGTCAGTTCTATATAAATCACTCTGTATTTATAAGGAACTAAGTAATAAGATCATTTCTGCTAATACCTATCTATCTCGATTAGCATGGGCCACATAGAAGAGTTAACTTTTGTAAGAAATTTGTTTGTAGAACAGGTAGAGAAAATCATGTGAATGGAACACATCAGAACTTTTACTCCGTAAGCATTCTAACCTGCAGTTAGGAACAATGCGTTAAATAATTAATGAATGTCCATACACTAAAAAATCTGAGGTGTTACATTCACCAGTGCTTCTATGACCTCTATGGCCTATTATTGGCTATACAAACTGTTCTACCTACTTTATTATAATCGAGAACCTCTGCAGAAATAGCTGCATTACACATTTCATTATAAATACAAAGGGAATAACTATAGACAAGTGTTTAAAACTGGACGCTATATGTTGGCATTAAAATTTTATTACTTTCCACGCAACAGTGATAAACTAAATAAATAAAAGAATTATTTAAACCAGGAGAAACAACTGACAGTCGACAGAACCTTAAAAGAATAATAAACTATTGAACAATTTAGACTATTAATAACGGATACTTCGTAAATGCATGATCCCATGAACATTAACTCAAATTCAGGTTCCATCACGCTTGGGCCAACTTTACAGTGGTTTCTTGATCAGGGAATTTCTAATTCTCGAGTTTCTCATTATGTGTACTTGGTAACGAGGGATCAACTCATCGCCCATAGATGGCACTATAGAATGAAATCACCACTTGCGGATGTGTAAATGGCGACATTCACCCAGGGACTTTTTCTTTCAGCTTGGGGTTCTTTTATGGGCAAATAAACTTTACGTGGGACTACGGCTTTAATTTCCTCCCAAAGGAAGCAATTCTGAAGAATTTTCCGGCACAAAAAGTAATTTGAAATTATATTTTAAAGAATTTTAGTGTGTTTTCGTCTATTAAACTTAATTACATGGTGTTGTGCATATGCAACAAAGATGATTAATTAAATCTTTTAGTATATTAGAGGACTTTTTTTTTTAATTTCGTATTACATTACCCTTCAGCAATAAAATTAGACTAGTTGTATTACATTAACCTTCAGCAATAAAATTAGGCTAGTTGTAGCTGCTTTATATTAAAAAGTTATTAATATTTTGCAATAAAACTGTACTGTTTTTTTAAATACAAAAGAACCAAACCAAAGCGTGCCATTACACCGGCTATTTTATTTGGGACCTCCCCATCCTTTACTACAGGCACATTTGACTGTAGTTTCTGAGGCTCGAACTCGCAACGTTCGCCTTTGAATGGATGGCCAGTCAATTACGTATCGCACTAACGATCACGGCTATTCAAGTCACTTCAGTTGTGGTACCGATGAAAGGGATATAAATATCGGTTTGCGAATTAGAGGAAGAACGGCATATGTAGCAAAATAAAGCATACAATTAAGGATTAACGTTTACCAGTTATACAAAATTATACAATCCGAATGAAGAGGACTAGTCCCAGAAAATTCAAGGTAATGTGCCATTTACATGCATTTTAATCAAAATTCTAGGACATTTTTGAGAAATATAAAATATCTTACTTTAGCCTCCACATGGTGTTTGTGGAAAATCAGTTCATCTTCAATTAATTCAAATCCAGGTTCCATCACGCTGTTGGCGTTTATTGGGCCACCTTTACAGTGGTTTCCCGATCATGTTCGCAAGCTCCTCACTATGTGCACATGATAACGAGGGATCAGATCTATAGATGGCACTATACAACGAAATCACCAATTGTGGGTGTGTAAATGGAGAAATTCACTCAGAGACGTTTTCTTTCAAATTATGGGGTTCTTTTATGTGCAGATAAATAATGTGCATGGGCACGGTTTTAATTTCCTGATCCAAAGTAAGGCATTATGAATAATTTTGCGGCGCAAAAAGATTATTTGAAATAAATTATATGTTTTTTAGATTTTTTAGTTTGTTTTCGACTGTCGTTTAACGTTTACCAGTTACAAGATTATACAATCCAAATGTAGAAGACTAATCCCAGAAAATTCAAGGTAATGTGCCATTTACATGTATTTAATAATGGTATTTTAATCAAACTCATATAGCTATTTTAAGAAATATAAGAAATATTTAGCCTCCATGTGGTGCTTGTGGAAGATCAGTTTATCTTAAGTTCGTCGGAAATTGTTTATAGGGTTATGGAGTTTATTTCCGGTGGATAATTCATTTGTTTGCATTTATGACTATACTTTACACCTGAAGGAGCAATTTGTGTATATCCATTTACTAGAGTAATTTGCTAACATTGTGGATTTATTAACACCATTAATAAGCACCCATCATTGGGTTGAATGGGTAGAGATGAGGACTAGATTAGGTAATAAAGGTTCAAGGACACCTTTCGCTGCCGGATCCACATTCGGTTGAGTGCCTCTCACTTAATGCCATCATGGAAACAGATGTGGCTGTCAGAGATAGAATTTTAGGTTAGAAACAGTCTACCCGCATTTATTCACAGAGGCAAATTACGAGTAATCATTTTTAAAGCAAACCAGCGAATAACCCCATAGTGTAACTTTTCTTCTTTGAAATGTGTGTATTTGTTGTATAACTGTTCATATTCTTGAGAGAGAAAGTGCTCTGGTATGGGGCATAAGTTTCCAAAGGCTCGAGGGTTCCAGTTTCTAGATATGTGGTCCCGGATGGAGGAGGGGGTGAGTAAACATTATACAGCAAGAAAGTAAGCAAAGCATTGTGTCAGCTCATATCCGTCATCTTTCAAGCTTAGAGCAATAGTAAGCTATGTCACCAACATCTTCAAAACTATGTTAGAGGTATCTGTAATTCCTTGTTTTAATTTTAATTAATTTATTTAACCCTCAGTTACCTGCACTAGTATACTACATATGCCGTTTTTCCTTTAATTTAAGTTTCAAACTGGAGTTCTAGTAAAAATATTTGGGAATAAACCTATAAAACTATTATATAAAATAATAGAGAAAATATAAATGAAAATAAATGAAGAACATTTATTAATATTTTTCTTCCCAATTTTAAGTTTAAATTCTTCTAAACCAGTTTTCATAATGTTACCAAAGGCATTACAAAAAAGGTAATTCAAAAAGCCATGAGTGTTAGGTGATAGGTAATAGACTGGCCAGCATTCAAAGCCAAATGTTGCAAGTTCAGATCCCAGTGATTGCGGTAAATGACGGGGAGAGCCTAAGTAAAATAATCGGTGTGATGCTTGCAAGCTAATGGGGTTACATTGGGCTATAGTTATGTCGGTTTTCTCTTTTATTTATTTAAAAAAACTGCAATTTTAGGGCAAAAAGTGTATATATTTTTATAATATAAAACAGTCTGATTACTTGTCGTTTATGGTTGAAGATTTGTGTAATATGAAATTAATCCTTGAGTACAACCCTATTTGTATAGTTACGCTTAAAACAAGCGCAGCTTATATGTACCGATAGGCAACAAAGAGAAGGTCGCTTTTTAAGGGCTAACGTCACCAGACACCAGAGTAATTTATACATCAATATTGAACAACTGCCCAAGAGGCCATTTACATATTTTAAGGGAAAACAAAGGTATGCCTCTTTTTTATTTTATTTAACGATTTGGTCAAAAATTCTATTTGTAATTTTACAAAAAAGTGCACCATACTTTAAAGAACACATTTGCAATTCTTTATTCCCCTAATGTGGATGTAACACATAATTTGGGCTCAATTTTCATAGCGTTGCGCCGGTTATATCACTACATCAAAGTTTAAAGCCATTTTCCCTGGTTTGATTACCTTCTCTAGCACAAATGTATAATATACATAGTAGATAGATAAGGTACTGTATTCCACCCAGAAACTCAACACCGAGATTTCACCGGAAATAAATGTTTTGAAGGCCCCGGAATCCCAAAAACAGCATTTCAGAAAAAGGTCCGTGTATATGTTTGTCTGTGAGCTAGTGTCTGCGTACATGTCTGGACAGCATAACTCAAAAAGAAAAGTCGCTTAAATACCACATTTGGTATTTAAGTTCAGTATCTTCCAAATAACGAACATGAAAATTTACAGAAGAATTCTCCCCATCCCAATTTACACTTTACAAGGAACATTTTTCAAAATTTTCGATTTACTAAATATTGTTCAAAAACTTTTGAATAAAATGCGCCTATTAAGGATATTAAGATTACAAATAAAATGTATATCTTAAATTTATTGGCAATAACCCTCGAAGTGCTATTCATTCTGAATAACTGGTAAACCCTGAGAGATAGTCAAAATCTTACTGCACAAGAAATGTAGACCTCGTTAAAACACAATTTATTTCAAATGCAGTTTTTTGTGGTGTTAACCATTTCATACATATTCCCTGTTAGTGGTTTGAATTTTAAAGTAATTTAACTTTCCTCAAAGGGAAGTTTCATCTCTCTTTTGTGTTGCTCCTGGTCATGGGAAGAAAACCGCATTTTAATGACAGTCACAGAGTGACAGCTTTTAAAACATTTGACTGTCGCTTTATCTAAGTGTATTCCATTATTTCCCTTCTGCTTATAAGGAACTATTTGTGGTAATATATATACATTATTCTTTTAGGAAGAGTAGTTTGCAGACAAGCTAGAGAGCTATGTAAAAGGAACACGTCACATTTTTATTTTCCATATTCAAGATCTATCTTATTTGACAAAAAATCATCCAGAGGTCTGAAAATATTTTGCAAAGTGCTTCAAAATCCGTAAAACTTGTATGTTTGGAATTTTTAACTAAACAATTGATTTGTCTTAAAATAATTAGTATAATCATGAGCTATTTTGCAGGTGTTTTCCCCTCTTTTTGATATAAATCAATAAAATAGGAAAATTTTATCCAAGATATTTTTTACAAATGTATTAAAGAATTTAATTTAGAAAGCAGTAAATGTAGTTAAATGTATGAAAGGGAAGGGAGATTTTGGTTTTAGCTGATTAAATCTAGTAAACTAGTGTACATAATGAAAAGATATATTTGAATTAAACCTGGTATGAACATTACCTATTTTTTGTCATTAATGTCAGTAAAAATATGAATTTAGCTTTAATAATTAGAAAGTCACTTTTACCATTCGGTGTCCCCTTAACATGCACATATAGCTTGAAGCCTGATAAGAGTAAAAACAATAAATATGCAAAGATTACACTAGATTTCAAATGCTTTAACATACAGTTAATTTAATTGACATTATATAAATAATATAGCTGTGATAATTACAATAGACTGATAACCTTTCTAAATTCTTTAACATTTTTACATACAGGATTAGCACAATGTTTTACTCAATTCCAATGCCATGTATAATGAAAAGTACATGGCGTACCATATTGAAATAGGTACCACTGTAAAGAAAAACTCAGCATGCTCCTTTAATCAATTAAGAATATACTAATTTTAGTACACCTTTTAACTGCTTGCCGGCTAGTTATGAGAAATGGATGCTATAGGACAGGAGGGTATATCTCTGCTAATGATAGAATTGAATAAATGATTCCAATTAAGAAGATGTGTTGGCCAAATAAAAGCTGCGAACTTATTATTTAAGTGGTTAAAACTCATTTACATCTTAATTGTTTATATACGAGGGTTGAATGAAAAGTAATGCCTCCACCTTCGTAACTCTTCAACAGCATTGGTATGCGGCAGGTGCTGACTTATTCCGTAGCCTTTTTTCTACAGCTCCAGTTGGCGGGAAGCATTAGCATTGAACGGTTGTTCGATTCAGGCGTTATCAACTGGTTGCTCATTGAGCAAAGCAGAGAGAGCAACTTTGCTCGATACTCCTTTCATATCGCCTACTGTGCACTGCGCGAAAATAGAAACAGATAATACCTTCAGTGCTGTGGCAGTCTGCAACATTTTGCTTTGGAAATACGAAATCCACCGTTCATAGATTGACTTGAATATCGTAGTAATGAGGTTTGGGTATAATTGCCCTTAACACTGAAACTTTAGGGTTTCTTGTATTACCTCCCATCATTACTGCCCCATCCCCCCTTTTTAGGTACAGAGGTTTGGTAACCAGATTCTCTTTAGGAAGAATATCATTTGGGTTAATCAAATCTTTTCATGTGTTAGTAGAACAATCACAGTATTATAATGACTCCTAGATTAGTATTTATGTATCTAATTTTAGCAATAGTACTACACATCCGTTTTTTGTGGTTTACCTTATCGATAGTGGGGTAGTTTTCCTAGTACCAAACATATTCCGGTCCTTCTTCCGATTCATTTCATTTCACATCATCTTTTGGGTATAGGGCTTAACTGATTAGTTTAGTGGTTGCGGTGGATGTCTGTTATGTAACTGTTTCTTCCTCTGATACGGAACCAGGGCAGTTCGGACCTTTTCTTAAGCATAAGCGCTGGGGGGGGGGGCTTGCTGGAGTGTCTCCATCTTTGAACTTGAGGAGATCGGCAATATACGTACCTGCCGTTTTTGGTCCAGGCAACAACCCTTTGGATCCTTCATCTCATCCCTTCTTTCCAGAGGTTGCATATGGAACAACGGATGTCTCGCCCCAGTGCTCAAGTCTTCATTTCTAGCCTTGTGTTGTTATTTACAGATAGTTTGCTCACCACTCTTCGTGCTCTTTTTTCGTACTACAGAGAACTTATTTCAGGTGCCTTCGCTTCTAGAAAGTTATGAAAGTGCTATGATCCGAATCCATAATCCATAATATTAAGCATTAAGGGATTGAGTGGTTATCTGGTGTGATATATATTTCCGTGAAATTAAAATAATTATAAACTTTCAGTTTGTTACATGCAATGGTTTCAATTAAACGTTTTATACTGGATTTAAATGTTTTTACAAATCTTAAGGTAACGTTATGTGAACTTTTGAGGAGCAAAATAATGTGACTAAGATGTGATGATCCGAGTTTTCCCCCCTCTAACACTATGAAAACAGGGGGGGGTATGATGTAGGATATTGGAATGGAGGGGGATATCTCGCTCACTGCAACACCATGATAAATGGAGTGTGGCTACATCCCCGGGAGGCAGGAATGAGCCGTAGGAGGACCCAAACCGCAAGTACGCCCACAGAGACGCTAAGAAATCCCTGACATTTCAGGTTTGAACACCAGCGCACTATTAGAGGGTCCCCATGACTGTGGTGCTTCGTGGCGCAGGGGGTCGTGGGTTTGAGTCCCGCCTTGGGCATGGAAGTTTATATGTGTATATATCTGTGTAAGAGTATGTGTATGTAAAAAGAAAACGTTAAACTAATAGATCAACTAGGAAACTGGAAAAAAGAGGAAATAGAAAAACTCCCTAGAGGGTAAGGCGGCAACCCTAGCAGATGAGACAGCTGTCACTGGTGTTCACAGAGAGACAAATATTTCCATGTCTGATACCGACACTGAACGATCTGAAAGCAAACTTGGAAGACGCAGCTGAAATGAAGTGAGAAGAATCGTGGTAGAAAACACCATACCAGCATTCACCTTGGGGACCATGGTCAGAGTGTCTTACAACTTTAAAAAAAGTATAAGTATTTAAAAATTAAAGCCACTTACAAGGAATATCTCGCAAATACTTAACGCCACAAAAAGTATTTAACATAAATTGTGTCATTTAACGAGATCTGCATCTTTTACGGTTTAACAATTAAACAAGTCATTCAGGACAATCTGGACTTCATAAGCCATTTTCAGGAAATTCAAGATACACCTTTTATTAATCATAAATGTGCATTAATCTATGTGCTGCTTTAATTAATATCGCTATAGCCATTTCCGGTAAAATTAAAAATCTTCAACAATTTTCCTTGTGAAGAATAGCTTGAGGTGCGAATTTTCTTGGTAACTTTCGTATAGCATCCTTGGATTGTACCTACACAGTTTAAAAACAAAGTATGGTATTTAACCAACTTCTGTTTTAGAGTTGTGCTCTTAAAAAAAACACACACACACACGCGCGCGAACCTTTTTCTAAGAATATTTTTATTCATGGATAACTTCAGAAATATCCATATCGAATTTTGGATGGAAAGCAATAGGGAAAATAAAATTAAAGATTATTAAGTTCACTTACCTTTTAAGGATAAGCATTCATATTTACGGTGGCTAAAGATACAAGGAATGTGATTAAATTGCTTTGACGTCATTACATAAATAAAAATTCCTTCGATAAAGCATTTTATTTAACTATGCTATGCTCCAAGTTAAGGTTTCTTTCAACCAAACACACGAGGGGAGAAAAATCGGATTCGTTACATTCACAAGACCTTCTCTAACCTCTGTTGGGCATTTGGTGGCCATACTTTATTGCTCTATCTACTACGTTTCAATCGAGATAAACCTTTGCATGTTTCGTTATACATATAAAGCGAACAGCAACAATCAAATTTTTATATACTGATTGCCATATTTAGGCCTTAAAATTCCACTCTGTGTCCAAATAATCGCGAGAAACAATTGTATGTGACATGACTTAAAACAGCCTCTTCCCCTGGAGGCCTGGCTCACTTCCAGAGGGCCGCATGTGGGATTAGTGGTGGAGAAAGCGGCGCAGGAGTAGGTTTTCTCCGGGCTCTCCGATTTCCCCCGCATCATCAATGTCATCGCCTACGGTGCCTATGCTGTAAAAGCGAACGTTAAACATATATTTATTTATTTACTTATATTGAATGCATCGAACCAATAATAGCATATATCTTGGAAATAGCCGAAGCCACAAAAATTTGAATGAAAAAAAAAAGCATGTATTTTTAGGTGATCGAGTACATTGGGTTTTCATTTAGTGCTTAACACAAATTCTTTCCAAATAAAGAGGGCTCCACAGGCTATACCCCAAAAATTCAAGTTATACATTTTATTTGTTACGTAAATATGGAATTTTAAACAAAATCTTAGGTGGCATTTTTGAGAAAACCAACAATTTCGAAACATGTTCCACGTAATGGGTAGCTGGGGGTTAGTGGATTTCCCTGAAAACCTACCAGGTGGCCCAACTGCCCCATATTGACGTGTACTTATTTTCCTTTGTGCGTTTAAAGAGATTGCGAACTCAACAGTGCTATTTCAAGTTAAAAGCCGTCAGTGGACAACTAGCGAGAGTGACCTTCGCTTTACTCATCTTACTTAGCGGAGACGGGTAGCGGATTGCGGTCATTGCGAGGAATAAAACGCATATTGTCTTGCCAGTCTATATTGGCGTGTTTTAATTTGAAATGGCCCCGTTGAGTTCTGCAATTCATTTAACGCACGTCGAATACGGGACAGTTGGGCTACTTGATATGTTTACGTCTTTGGAAGATAGCCAATTTGAGCTATGCTGTTCACACACACAAACAGGTTATTTTTCAGTGAAAGTTCTTCTACTGGGTGGACACCAAAACATGCAGCTACAGTGAAATATCGATATAGAATGTTTTGTTGGAATGCAATATCTTTTGTAATTATTATGCACACACGGCAAAGTAAGCAAAAATGGAATTTTTCGGAAAATAATCTTCCTGCAGCCAATACACAAACATATTTTCTGGATAATATGTCAATTGTTAGGACAATGGTTTATATAAGAAGATGCCGAGAAAGATGTTTGTTCCCCAAGCGGTGTTTTATTGGACGCATTCCTTTTGGGTTGATATAGACTCGTTTTGCATTGAGGCTTATGGATTTCTACCTTGTTTCCCGGGTCCAAGTGACATACGAGCTTCAGCCTGAAACTGAGACGGTGCAGGATTTTGGCTTAGAGAAATGCAACTCTGTCAACAAAACCTGGAACAAGGGGTCGTATAAATGAAAAAGAACACCGTCTGTGCCTTCAATTTTTGCTATCTCATCTCTCTTAGTCAAGATATGCTTTGAGACCTGTGTAAACTACACTTGAGCTTTTAGGGAGCGAGGGGCGAAATGCGGCCAGGGTTGGTTTTTGTGAGGAGGTGGGGGTCGCTTGGCGTGGTGGCATTGCAACCCCACGCAGCATTTTTGTCATCTAGACCGAAGATTTACATAGAGTAAACATCAAGAAATATATACAAACGCATACAACTCTCCCTAAACTCTACAAATTCGCACATATTTCTTATATTATTGTTACAAAAATCCAATGTGCTCCATCCACATGACTTTCTCTATCTGTTCTACACAAAATCTTCTTACAAAAGATTATTCTATCTATTAGAGCATACTAGTATAGATAAACATTAGCAGGGTTGGTCTTATTACTTTCTTTCTTGTAAGAAGAAGGGAAATAAGGAAACTCACTAGGCTAAAGCGATAATGAAATATTTTAAAAGCTGCTCACTATATGAAACAATTGAAGTTTGGTTCGCTTTGTATAGCCAGCAGTAAAACAAATAGAGATAAGACGAATGGCGTCTTCCCTTGTGAGAAAAGTTACGTGCTTTAAAATTATAACAATAACAAAGAGCATCTAGGAAACTGTCAACTCTACACACAAAAAATGCATATGACATAAATTATGTGTTTTAACGAGGTCCACATTTTTTTGTATCTTAAGTCTTTGTCAATCTCTTACGGTTTACCAATTATACCAAATACAGCGAAATTCATCCAGAATAAAGAGGTCTTCAGAGGCTATTCTCAGAAGATGTGAGATATACATTTTATTTGTGAACTAAATATCTTCAAAATACTACGTTTTTATCAAAATAGTTAAGAGCAATTTTTAGAAAAACAAAACTTGCAAACATTTTTGCATGTAATGGTAGCTTTGGATGGGGAATTTCTTGAAAATCTTCGTGTCAGATCCTTGGAAGATATTAAACATAAGAATTAGGTTTGATATTTGACGGTATTTTTGTTTTTGAGTCATGATGTTAATAGACACACATAGACCTTTTTCTAAAAATGTTTTTTTTTGAACTCAGAGAACCTCGAAACATATATTTTCAGTGAAATTGCATAATCGAATTTTTGGGTGGAATACAATACCTTCTCTAGCTACTATGTACATTGTAAGTACATACGTGCTAGAGAAAATAAATAGGGTTTTTCAACGAATATTGCTTTCTATGCGATATATATACGCCTAAAATTTCTTTAAATAAAACGTAGAAAGTTAGTCATATAAAAAACGTGGAAGAACATTAAAATGCTCATATCATAAATTACAGTAAAGAGCTCATGTGAAAGAAGAAAAACGTTTTAACACGTTCCATCAGATACCATATTTCGAAGGGCAAGAATGGCTTGTTATAAATTTAATTTAAATGGATTTTTAACTTAACGAGATAGAAACATGGTAACGTTGAGACTTGCATTCGGGAGATCTTGGGTTCGATTTCAGTTAACCACTCACTCTTCGTGTTTTCCTCTGGTTGTTAAGGGAATTCAGGGGTGGTGTCTCAAATACCGCGCTTTCCGTTCCATCATTTCACGTTCATTCAGGTTTTTTCTCAACCTTCAGGTATGCTTCTAGGTTTCATGGCGTATGGTGGTGTCAGACAGATAACACAGATGATTGTTCAAAGGAAAGAGTATTTCACGTGGACAATAGATGGCTAGTTTGTCGACATGTTTCCCATCGTCCGCTCTAGGCAGCCCAAGAGTTAGTCGGGTCTTCGAGATCGGAACCGTTGGGACTTTCCGGCGTCTCTGTGGTCTTTCATCCTGTAGATTCCTGTGGTTCCTTCATTTTATTTCTTCCTCTTGGAGGATGGTAGCCACAATAGATCTATGTAGGTCTCCGTGTGCGAGGTGTCCCTCTTCGTTATATAACTGATATTTATAAATTACTTATATTCTTTTCATACACGTTTCTCTTATATACAACCACACAGAACTTATTCAAAACGGAGGTGGGCTTTGTAGGCTATATACAAATAGTTCAATATACTCGTATACGTTTCACACTTCATATCAGTATTTCAAACTATTATAAAAACACATTACTTAGAGCGTTGTTTAGGAAACGTAAGGAACATTTTTCTATCTAAAGTGTACCTTTAAATGGAGCGATTTGTATGAATGTCTTAGGTTTTTATCGTTTAAAGATATGTACTTAATTCAAAGTTTGATACTCTTTCGTCTTTTTGATTTTAAATTATGCCACCAGACGCAACAACAAAGTACCAACATGTATCTCTTTCTCAGGTGTGGGACCCCATAACCTGTATTTGTATGAAACATGGGTTACAAATTCTCCGTTGTAATAGAATATTTTGGCCACGTACCATACATAAGTTGAAGAAATGTAGCTGTGCACAAAACCTTTAGAGTTGTATATTGCAAATTCAATACACGTTAAAGGAAAATATTATTTATTGATTCTTGAACATAGTTTTAAACGACAATGTTAAATTAGTGCACAACATTGGAATAAATAACCTAATATGTATGGAGAACAAGATTTAAAATAATCCCAACTAACAGCTTCACTACAAACGAAACACTTACGTTAAAATATAAATATGTTTAAAGAATTTCGTTTCTTTTGAATGACCGAAAACTTCAATGCACTTTCTAATCATGATGTTGTGAGGTAAACCTGTTTTTATTCCCCATAAGTAAAGCTTCATACAGTAAACAAACATTACATTGCAATGACCACTTACGAGGGTCACCCAGAAAATGACACACGATTTGGCATAACGAAAGTTATCATTACAAAACTTTATTTACAAAGTTACAGTTCCTTATTCTATTTGTCAACGCAATCTCCGTTCTGTCAAGATATTTATTGTTACGTGGTATCAGTTTTTCTGTGCCGATGTTATACTTTTCTACCGCCAAAGAACTAATTCATTTTTTGAATGCAAAAAATGTTCGTCCAATCGAATTTTATAAACAAATAACGCAAGTGTAGTTAGAAAATGGCGCATACTTTGCGAGTGATCATGGAAGAACTAGTGTGTCCAACAAAGACCAGAGAGGAAGTTCATCAATCGTTATGAGGGAATTGAAAGCAAGTGTTGATGAAATAATCCAGAAAAACCGGTATTTCACTTTGGTCAAATTGCATGACTTTTTGGGTGGAAAATTTTCGCAGCCGGTGAAAGCCTCAACATCTTGGTTCAGTTCTTTAGCGGACCATTGAAACACCGATACCACGTGACAATAAATACGTTGATAGTAATGGTGATTACGTTGAGGAATAGAGTAAGGTATTGTAACTTTGTAAATAAAGTTTAGTGTTCATATATTCGTTATGATTTAGTTATGCCAAAAAGTTAGCTACTTTCTGAATCGCCATCGTACATTGAGTTTTTCAGGTGTAAAACATTCGAGGATGTAATCAAAGTCCAATTATAATATTATTATTAGTAAATCGTTATGCTAAATGAGATACGTTTCTGTACACGTTTTATAGTATTCTATATCTGAACAGCTAGTTGTACAACAATGCTGGTCATGTCCTATGCTTCTCCGACAGAAAAATGCGAGCATATTTCCAAAGATTCGCGGTATCAACCATCACAATATTTGCCAACTGATCAGTGAAACTATTTCCTCCGTGACGCAAACAGGACAAGAACCCAGTACCTAGAAATAAATACACGTTTCAAATCACATCTGCCATGAATTGCTTCGATCTCACTTCGAGGTATTTAGCAAGCTGTAAATCCGCATAGGTGTGAAAAACGCACGCACGCATTAACACAGTGTTAATGAACTATACCGAAATATTTTCACAGAATATGCAGATTACTTAAATAAGTAATTTGAGATAAGAGACTTATGGCCTGTTTATTGAAATTTCGAAGTAACAACTAAAGTTTCTGAAGTGCCAGTACGCCACGTATCGCGGCACTTCGTCTGGAATGAAAAAAATAATAATAAAAATCTGATGTGTACCATTCACATGACTTTCTCCATATCCCTGCAACAAATTATTCTTAAAAAGCTTATACTTTTATTTACTTTATGCTAATCAGAAAAAAATAGCAGAAATAGTCTAATTACTCGCTTCCTTGTAAGTAGAAGCGAAATAAGGGACAACCGCAGGTTAAAGTGATAGTCAAAAGCTGGTTGCTATGTCAATGAAGTTCCTTTGTTTATATGGATAGGAGTTGACAAGTTCCTGTATGAGAAAAGTATACGTTTTTCATAGCAGAAACTAAAAATAAGGAATGTCACAAAAACGACGAACTCCACGAAAAAAATTTATATAACATAAATTGTGTGTTTTAAAGTGCTCTAAATTTTTTGTGTAGTAAGTTTTTGTCCATCTCTTACGGTTTAGCAGTCATTCAAAAGTTAGTAAAATTCATCCAGAATAAACTACTCTTCAGAGGCTATTCCCAGAAAATTCAAGATATACATTTCATTTGTCAGGTAAATGTGTTTAATATCCGAGATTTTAATCAAAATCGTTAGAGCCATTTTTTAGAAAATCAAAATGTTCGAAAAAAGGTCCATGTAAAGGGTAGTTGGGGGTGGAGGGATTTTTCTCAAAATCTTCGTGTCGCATCCCTGGAAGATACTAAACTTAAATACCAAGTTTGGTATTTTACCGACTTTTCGTTTTTGAGTTATCGTGTTCACAGACACACGGACACACGGACAGACACACACACACACACACACACACACACACACACACACACACACACGGGGACCTTTTTGTGAAAATGCTTTTTTTGGATATTGGGGACCCTAAAACATATATTTCCGGTGAAATCTCGGTATTGAATTTTTGGTGGAGTGCAATACTTTCTCTATACACTATGTACATAGTGCGTATGGAGAAAGTAAAAAACATTTACTCTGTGACAGGAATCGAACTAATGACCTATTGGACAGCAGCTTTTCGCGCTACGCATTAAGCCACCAGAGCAATTAAAAAATCTCTCCAGAGTAGGCTACATATCTCAAGGACGTAGTGAATGCTCAGTGGCGCACTGTCAAGTGATAATTTCGAGATTTTACAGATTTTTAAATCTTGAGAACGCTAGTAACGAGCTGCTAAAAATCGATATTTCTATACTCGGGCAGCATTTTTAAAGACATTCTAACCCATTTTTCCAATCTACTTTGCTTTAACACCGACTTATAAGTACCTGATACCCACACGTTTAACGCTATGTAGCTGCGTTATGTTTATCCGGGGACCATGCATCGCCGATCTCAAATTACTTATATCAGTCACCTGCACAATCTCGCAAATTATTTCGGTGTAGTTCATTAATACATACACACACACACACACACATATATATATATATATATATATATATATAAAACATATGGCATGTTGATCAAAATTGTTATGGTTATTTTTATATCGTTAGAGCTATTTAAGTTTCGAAAGTGTTCCTTGTAAAGGGTGGGGGACTTTCCTGAAAATCTTCGTGTGCATGCTTGGAAGACATATATATGATATATCAAAACGAGTAGGTAAATGAGTTTTACTTTGTCTAGCACGTATGTATAATATGCATAGTGGATAGAGAGGGTAATGTATTCCGACCAGGAATTCCATACCAAAATTTCACAGGAAAATTCATATATTGGGGTCCCCTCAATCCAAATATAGCATTTTTAGAAAAAAGCCAGAGTGCATCTGTGTGTGTGCCTTTAGACATTATAACCCAAAAAGGAAAATTTGGATAAAAACAAACCTTCGTATTTAGGTTCAGTGTCTTCCAAGCATGTGACACGAAGCTTTTCAGGAAAATCCCCCAACCTTTACAAGGAACACTTTCGAAACTTAAACAGCTATAAATAGCTCTAACGATATAAAAATAACCATAACGATTTTGATTTACATGCCATATGTTTAAGATATTTTCATGACAAACGAAATGTATATTTTCAATTTTCTCGGAATAGTCTGTGAATAACCCTTCATTCTGGATGCTTGTGTATAACTCGTAAGTCACAAGAGATAAAAAAAACTTACTACATAAAAATATAGATCTCATTAAAACACACACTGTATGTCTATATATATATATTGTTTTGTTTTGTAGGGTTAACCGTTTCCGAGATATTCTTGTTATTAGTTTCAGTTTGAACTACTTAAACCATCTCAACCTGAAAGTCAACTTTCGTTTCATATCTCTCTCTCATTCTCTCTCTACTTTCTCTACACGTACTATGTACATAGTGTATAGAGAACGTGTGGTATTTCACCCAAAAATTCGATACCGAGATTTCACCGTAACTATATGTTTTGAAGTCCCCGGGGTCCAAAAAAGGTCCCTGTGTATGTATTTGTGGAGAGCATAGCTCAAAAACTAAAAGACCGGTATTAAAGTGTGGTATCTTCCAAAAATGCGACACGAAGATCTTTAAGAAAATTCTCCAACCCCAAACTACCTTTTAAATGGAAAGAATTGAAAATTTCACAAAAATGACTAACAATTATTATTAAAATAACGTGTATTAAAGCTAATTACGTCACAAATAAAATGTGCATCTTGAATTTTCTGGGAATAGCTTCTGAAGACCTGTTCATCCTGGCTGAATTTTGCTGAATTATACAGAACTGGTAAACCGTAAGAGATACAAAAAGCTTAATAATATATATAGATCTCGTTAAAACACACAGTTCATTATGTATATATACATATATATACATATATATTTGCTGTAGAACTGGCCGTTTCCGAGATATTCCTTGTTATTGGTTTCAATTTTAAACTACGGATCTTCTCAAACTGGGTCACCTTTCGTTTCATCTCTCTCTTGGTTTTCTAGAAATGCAAAGCGAAACAAACTTCAATTGTTCACATATCGATCGGCTTTTAAAAGATTTGACTATCGCTTTAGCCTAGTGAACTCCATTATTTCCCTTCTGCTTACAAGGAAATAAGTAGCAAGACCAATTGTGTTAATGTTTATCCCGTCTAGCATTATGTAAATAGAAGGATAATCTTTTGTAAGAAGAGCTTGTTTTCAGAACAGGTAGAGAAAGTCATGTGAATGCAACCATGTACTTTTTAAGAAACGACTAAAGTTTATCAGTTATACAAAAGTCATCCAGAATGAGGCACTCTTCAGAAGCTATTCCCAGAAAATGCCAGAGATTAATTTCATTTTTCATAAGAGCACCCTAAACATATGGTGTTTTATTCAAAATCGTAAGAGCCATTTTTGAGAAAATCAACATTTTCGAAAAGTGTTTCATGTAAAGGATAATTAGAGTTTTAGGACTTTCCTGTCAATCTTTGTGTCACACCCTTGGAATAGGCTCAACTTAAATACCAAGTATGGTATTTAACCAGCCTGTTGTTTTTGAGCTAAGCTGTCTAGAGACATGCTGACTTTTTGCTAAAAAATGCTCTTATGGATACAGGGAATCTAAAACGTATTATTTCCAATGAAATTGGTATCGATTTTTTGGGTAGAATACAATACACTCTCTGCCTACAGAGTACTCGGTAGAGAAATTAACAAAATGACCGAAAATCTGATGGGAAACGTAGTGCTCCAACGAGCTGTAGCTAACACGTGCGATATGTCTATAAAACACGTTTAAATATTTTAATAAAATAACATGTATGCAACGTGAGTGTGACTGGGCATTAAAAAGTCGAGGCTTCTAATGAGTAAATCCATTAACACAATGTGAACTTCCGTAGGGAAGAAGGAAAAAAATAATAGCTGCTACTTTTTCCCCATTCTTCAGAGTCCGCACGTGACTTCACCATGAGCAGAGAAATTAGAAGGTTGTTAGAAGCACAGAGGAAGAAGTGGCACTACTGACCTTTCCTGTGAACCATAAACATTCCAAGAAGAACCAAGTTTTTTTTTTAAATTCTTTAATCGCATAGTTTCAAAGGGTTCCATAATCTTCTGTCTGCATTTTTTTTTAGGATGCCGAAATAACAGCTTCATAGCGAAAGGTGTGAAAACTGTATTTGTCATAAGAAAAACCGTTTTGTCCTCTGGATGTCTTTATTGGTGTACTCGTTGCATCGACTGCAGACGCCAAACCCAGAAAAGCGTCTCTTAGTCTATGCAAAGAGTGCATTTTGCATGTCTGAGTGAATTCATTTAAATAAAAGTGCACATACATTGACACCTATGAAGGGCACGGCGTATTGCGATGCACATTATGCAATGTGAGATGGATCCGTGATAAAGCCTGAGTTCTTATTCAAAACGTCGCGATTTCATTCAAGATGAGTGTCTGATATTTGTGTCTGCTCGATAAGCGTATTTTGCGGCTATTTTTCATCTACCACGATTTTATCTCCCTCATTTTTCTTTCATTCCGTTTACGTTCATGTTTCAAGTGTGATTCAAGGTTTCGTGGCTTATGGCGAAGCCGGACAGAGGATACGGATACTTGCACCAAGGAAAGAGTAGTCACCGTGGACACTAGAAGGCTGAACTAACGAGTCGTTCATCACCTTCACTGGGCAGAGGTAGTGGGATGGTCTACGAACTTTAAGTTCAAAGCATATGTAAACAAAATAACGTGACAAGTGAGCTTATCAATTGCTGCTGGTCGAATTACAAAGTTTTCCGGTTAATATTTTTATGGTAGTGTTTAACGCCCATTTTTACTACTTGTGGCACCGCAGGCGATGACACTGGTGATATATGGAATGATGATGAACCACCGGTGGAATGCGATGGCGGGGGAAACCGGAGAATCCGGAGAAAACCAGCCCCTGCGCAGCTTTGTCCACCACAAATCTCACATGCGGTCGCTTGGAATCGAACTCGGGCCGTCTAGGTGAGAGGCGAATGGTCTAACGTTTTCCGGTTAAGGTGACATCTCTTCCTCTAGGTAAAACAGTTCGGTTCAGGTAATAATATATGCGGGAAATTAAAAAACAGATTATTGTAAAATAATCGTCTAAGAAACTCAACCATTATAGTAGGGGGGCTTATGGCGCTACATGCAGGTGCTATATATATATATATATAGTTTTTTTATAGTGTTTACTGCAATGGCATCGAAAGCGATGACACTGATGACCCCGGTGGAACGTGAAACCGGAGAACCCGGAAAAAACCCACCCCTACGCCGCTTTGTCCACCACAAACCTCACATGCGGTCGCTTGGGATCGAACCCGGTCCGCCTAGATGAGAGGCGAGTGGTCTGACCTCTCGGCCACGGCACGGCCTTTATATATACGTTCCATTTAAACAGTGTTTACTATATGCCACATGGTTTGTATGTTGAAAATATGGTGTCATGGCTCCGAAAAATCCTCTCCATTGTGGAGAAATATAAACGCGGAAAACCGTTAAAAAGTGGAGGGAAGACAATAAACGATGCTATATATGTTGAGCAAATTCTGTGATGACTATCTTCTCTCGCGATAGAGGACGAGGTGAGATTAACTTCAGAGTTCAAAGATGTTTCTGTATCCAGTGTGTAAGAGGTTCGAAAGGACTGACAAGCTTTGTACCCCAGCTAAAAATGATGCGAAGTTTATCCAAAGATTCCGATTCATCGGATTCATCAGTGGAAATTAATCCTGAACGGCATAAAGCCCCTTCCAGGTTCCGACTGATTACCGGTTCCTTATGTAAATAATTCATAAATTATCAGAGTTGAAAAATTGTTTAATTGCATTAACTCAAACACTCAGTGCATCAGTCTTATATGAACTGCCCTCTCCCACTGAAAATTATTTTCTTAACCTATTTAATTTAGTGCTAGTTGAAAAAACAATGCATGACACAAGCAATCTCAATGTTATTATTGCGTTGTGAGATGAGAAAAGTAACAACGCGAATTGGCGCTAAAATTGTCAATGCCACCTTTAATTGACAATGAATGTGATTAGCTATTGCTTAACAATTCACCGTTTTAGTTTGTTTTTTTTATTGGTAGCTTAACATGCTTTAACCTAGTTGGTCATATTAGACGATGAATGAAATTAGTGAAATGAAACTTAAATTATCTCGGGGTCCATTGAGCTTAAAGTTACTCGAAATTGGTCTTCTCAGGATAAGAGACACAGACAGGTTGTAACAATGGTTTGCAGAACAGATAGAGAAAGTCGTGTGAATGGAACGCTTCTGATTTTTTCAAGAACGGATCTAACGATTTTGATTCTAACAGCACATTTAAAATGTTTGGTTCATAAATGAAATGTATATGTTTTATATTCTATGAATACCATGTGAAGTGCTGCTATCGGAAGGAATTTTATATAACGGGTAAACCATAAGAAATATGATGGATTTGCACCAAACAGTCGATCTACTAGCACAGGCATCCCACATTTCCGTCAGGGGTTTTCTCCGTGATATACGGGTAACAGGCTAGCCTCTGGTTCCCAAAGTCGCGGGTTCAAACCTAGCGGAGGGCGATTCTTTCGGTGGTAAAACTCCTTAGCATGGCTTCGTTAGGAAGAGAAGTAAAACCGTTGGTCCCGTGTTGTGGATTTACGGTATCTAAAAGAATCTCAAGCCTGATAAGATGCATATGAGCAAAATTAAACAGTCTTTCACGCCCAATATAGAATGGGATGCTGAGAAGCGAAGCAGTTAAAGAGAGTCTATGAATAAAAAGTCAAAACGATTCCGGTTGCTGATCTCCTTTGTGTAAAGCAAGTACGGGGATTCTGTTGTTTTTCATGTACTCACACATCTTAACGCCTCTAATACCCTTTCAAATCTTTGCTGCCAGAATTGCAGCTATGATCGGTTCTACGTACACTTGCAAACGTCTTTTTACTTTCTCTACAGGTACTATATACCTGCATAGTGTGGTAATAGAGAAGGTATTGTATTCCACCCAAAATTAGATGTCGAGGTTTAATCGTAAATACATGTTTTGAGGTCTCCTGAGGCCAAATATATCATTTTATAAAAAAAAACGTGAGTGAATCTGTGGACAGCATAGCTCAAAAACGAAAAGACCGTTAAATACCAAACTTGGTATTTAAGTACATACTGTTTCTTTTAAGGATACGACACAAAGATTTTCAAGAAAATCCCCCACCCCAACTACCCCTTTACATAGAACATTTTTCGAAAATTATGATTTTCTCAAAGTGGCTTTAACGATTTTGATTAAAATAACCTTATGTATAAGATATTTTTAAGACAAACGAACTGTATATCTTGAATTTTCTGGGAATAGCCTCTGAAGACCTTTTCATTCTGGATTACTTTTATATAATTGGCAAACCGTAAGAGATTTACAAAAAATTTACTAAACAAAAATGTAGTTCTCATTAAAACACACAATTTATATCATATACATTTTTTTTTGAGTTAATCGTTTTCGAGATATTCTGGATTATTTGTTTCAATTTTAAGCCACTTAAACTTTTCTCAAACGGTAAGACATCATTTTTCTCGTTTCTTGTTTGTTTGCTCTGACAAGCAAATAGATTGGCATTTCAAATGTTTCACATCGAGATTAGCTTTTAAAGGACGAGACTATCGCTTTAGCCTTTGTATTTTCTTATTTCCCTTCTATTTACAAGGAAGCTAGTAATAAGACTAATTCTGTTTATGCTTATTTTGATTAGCATGTTGTAGATAACAGATTAATGTTCTGAATAAAAGGTTTGTTTACCGAACAGCTAGAGGAGATCATGTGAATGGAACATATTAGATTTTTGCCTTTCTAGTTGCAAGGACCCAAGTAATAAGGGCAATTTCTGCTAATATTTATCTAGATTATCATGAGTGGATAGAAGAATAAGCTTTTTAACAATCATTTGTTACAGAGATGTGGAGAAAGTCATGTGAATAGAACACATGAACTTTTTCTTTCTGAATTAAGCATAAGAGGAACAATAAGAACACACTTAATTGATATCACTGATAACACTGATTACTTATGAGACAACCCCAAGTGTCACACTGCTCTGTAGTGAAAGAAAATGTAAATTGAAATCACATGTCCTTGTAAATAGTATGACACAACATAAGATGAATTTTTAACAAATTAAAACCTTACAAATAAATTGCATAATCACTAATATATGTTCAATTCTTCTTTCTCCTGTCATGAAGATGCTAAGATGGCCAAGGAAGACGAGCCTCCGCTGTAGTCTCGCCTACAGCGCCCACTTTGTGCGTAACGTGTAGTATCTACGGTAGGCTTTTTTTTTTTTCTATTTTTTTTAATCTATTTTTCCTTTTTCCCCTAAATTTCCTTTTGGTTTATCGTTTTTATCTGTTTTTGACAAATACACATTCACAAACACATAAACACCCATGCCCAAGGCGGGACTCGAAACCACGATCCCCAGCGCCACGAAGCACAAAATCGAGGCGTTTTAGCAAGCGCGGCCATGGGAGACCGACTGGGTGAGAACTTTTCGTATGATTGCCACTTCTGCGGTGTGTTGTTAGCTCGCAGGGGCCTGTTAAGTTGCTGACCAATCATTATGTAAGAATGCATTATCGTGAGAGGCGTGATGTCATCGGCGTTGCAACGCGAGCATTTTCATGCATCTGATCTGATTGTATGCAATCTGATTGTTTGATTTAATTCTGTGAAAAGTTTGTTTGGGATATACACAGTGATTCCGTAAGGATTTACATCTACATTAGTCGTTGCTACCTTTTATATCTTGCGGAAAGTACTCCTGTTTTCATTCTAGAACTACGACGAATGAAATTGTGATTTGAAGTGTCTTACACTGTGATAAAAAAGTGAGGTTACGTTAGCAGAAAAAATAAAACTTTACGTTTAGTGAAGTACAAGAACAGCATCTAATGTTAAGAAGAATATATGAGGTAGCTTTTGAAATGGGGAAAATTTGTTGAGTATACGAGAGGTGTGAAAATATATGCATGGAAAGAAGACATTTTAGAGGAGGCAGTGGAACGTGTGATTATAAATTTAAGTAACAGCAGCGGTTCCATTGAAGATA
Organism: Hymenopus coronatus; assembly: GCA_030762935.1. Lineage (NCBI taxonomy): Eukaryota > Metazoa > Arthropoda > Insecta > Mantodea > Hymenopodidae > Hymenopus > Hymenopus coronatus. Next base: position 92,662,683 of record CM060900.1, on the reverse strand, counting down.
GTGAAGGTAATGTGTTGCAATTATCAGTAAAGAGAAACTGGAAGAATATGATCTGGGAGTGCTGCCGCGTCAGGCAGACATCAAGGAATAGCTGGTGCCAGCGTACCGACACAGCCGCGTGTCAGCAGGAATGTCAATAACAAGGTAATTTCTCACCAATATGTTGTTCATGAAGTTGTGACATTTTACGACACCTGATAGCAGGACGCGGCGAGCTGTGGACAGCCAAGCTGTCGAACAAGAATGTAGAAAACGCGGGAGAGAAAATGAATAAATATCTCATTTATTGTGTGGCTCTAAAGCTTTCTTAGTTCTTAGGGTTAAATACTTCAATCAGAGAATCACATTGCAACAAAAAATCTGATGTGTTCCATTCACATGACTTTTTCTAGCTGTTCCGCAAACATACTTTTCTTACAAAATATTATTCTTATATCTGTATCATGCTAAGCATAAACATTAGGAGAATTGATCTTATTTCTTGCTTCTTTATAAAATCCTGTCACTACTCTCTCTCTCTCTCTCTCTCTCTCTCTCTCTCTCTCTCTGTGTTTTTTTGCTCAACCTCCGCTAGCTTGGTTGGCATATCGGACAAAGAAGAATGAAATCGGTGAAACAATTCTCACATAATCTCTGGGTCAATGGAGCTTAAGGTTTCACTACCCAGGCGGGCTTTCGTTATTTTTGATTGCTAGGATTAAACAAAAGAGAGACGAAAAGTAGAAGGCTTCCCGTTTGAGAAAACTAGCTTAAAATTGAAACCAATAACAATAAATATCTCGGAAACTGTCAACTCTACAAAAAATATACCTAACATATGTGAGCTTTAACAAGATCTACATTTTTTGTGTTGCAAGTTTATGCCTATCTCTTACGGTTTACCAGGAGGATAAGAATTTAATATGCAATTGTAAGCGTGCAAAGAGGGCAATGGAAGTTTTTAAAAAAGCGGTATGCTGCTACCCAAGCTCTGATGGAGCCTGCTATTGAAATATTTAATTTGGTTTGCTCGCTTTGAATTTCAACTTCTAAGTATACATATTTGTTTGCTTGTACTCGAGCCTTTCGTTTGCTATACTATCTGCAGGGATTGAGGTTAAAAGTTAAGTTTGCTTTTTGAGCAACTGCACACATTTGATGCATGCCAATAATGGTGTCTTGGAAGTCTTGAAGGTGATTTAGCTCATCCTCATGTCTCTTCTTGAGTGTATGATGTATATGGTGCCAATAATAGCGCCAGACATGGTTGTTGATCTAAAATCAGAATGGAGAAGTCTTCAGAGGCTATTCCAAGAAAATTCAGGATATACATTTTGTAATGAAAATATTTTAAATATATAACATTTTAATAAAAATCGTTAGAGCCATTCTTGAGAAATTCAAAGCTTTGAAAAACTGTTCCATGTAAAGAGTAGCCATTTACTCACCCAAATACCCATCCACACTCCCAACCATTCACCCACTCATCCATCCACTCACTCGCCCATCCAGACAAACCCATCAATCGATCCATCCATTCGTCCACCCACCCCATCCATCTAGACATACCTATCCATCCAATCATCCGTTCGGCCATCCATTCATCCATCCATCATCCACCCACCTACACTTTCCATCCACCCTCTTATTCATCCGCCCATCGACCGACCCATCTATCCACCCAAACACCCAGCCACCTACCCACTCAACCATTCCTATCCATCAAGAATATACCTAATACTTTCTTGTGCGCAGAAGTGTGAGACAATGTTTTTATCTATTTAAAATCAGTCTTGATTAATAAGTAGCTGTGGAGAAATAAAATAGCATTCACTTAATAAATGAATGTGTATTTCTGCTTAAAACTGGCATATGTGTAATGAATAGCAACAAATATATTTGAAAATAGATGACACAAAAATGTTAGCTGTGGATTTAAATGGGTTGCACATTTTTACATTAGCAAGTTCTTTTACTTTGTGCTTTCCTATTTACATGAAATTCAGTAAGAATAGACGAGATTTTTAACGGTTATTTCAGAATACACAAAATGTGAATTTTATTGGCTCATCTTACACTTATTGTTTAAAAAATCTCCAGTAATGGTTTATAAATACCATTTCTAAAAGGTAGTTTGTAGGAGGAGGATGGCTTTGCATTTGCCTTGAACTCTTAATAGATCCCCAATTTAATAAATGAGGTTCTGATATTTATTGTACTGAGGTTTAAATTCTTCTTCCACCACCACTCATAAGCCATGTTCAAAAACTTATATTCTGGTTCTCTGTTACTTACTAAATGCAGAGAAGATATCTCATTCCCTATAAAAATTGGATATCTAGAACACGCCTTTGAAACTCCATGACCAAATATGAAACTCTGTGTACGATTGTGTGTATGTGGTAACTTTCCAAAGCTACAAATAATTTTGAAAATGCAAAAATCTCCCCAGATGTTTTGTTTCATCGAGAGGGCTCTAACGAGTTTGTTTATGTTGCAGAAAAAAATATTTTATAACCCCATTTTTATTTTATAAACGGTTTGTGAAAAAACTCACTGTTATTGGTTTTGATAAACATTGTAACTGATACGCGTTAGAGCAAAACTTACTTCCGAATAAGCGTAAATTATAAATATGTGAACTAAAAATGCTGAAAAAATTTTAAACGTCATATTTTAATACTAATAACATTTGTTGTGCTTTTTCACCTATTTCTCCATTTTTCTCTTTTACCTATTACACACACATTTACGCGTTCACAAACACCCGTGCCCGAGGCCGGATTCGAACCCACAGTCCTCTAACATAGTCAAGTTCTCTAGCAATCACAGCTACAATATCCGGTATTTAAAACTCTATGGTGAGGGTGGCCGGCCAAACAGGATTCGAACACAAGGTCTTCCGAATGCAAGCTTCACAGTCACCGTTCAACGTTCACTGCTGCTCTTTGAACCTTTCAACATTTTAAGCAGTGCATTTGAAATGTAAAGTGATTGGTCTTTTGTTTCTCACAAGCTCGTACAAAGAGTAAGGATATTATCAAGGGCAGCGCAGAAACCAGTGTCTGTCGTTTCAGGCATCTGCGTGTTCCTCTGTTGCAGTAAAAGATGTACCGAAAATATACTTGGTGAATATCTCTTGAAGGGAAAAAAAAAGAAAACATTTTGTATAAACACTATGAAGGGTAGTTTGAGAATAATTGCTGATTGGCCCAGGACGTCAGATAATTGTTACACCTCTTTTTACTTTCTCTATACGTACTAAGTACATAGTGTATAGAGAAGGTATTGCACTCCACACAAAAATTCGATACCGAGATTTCACCGGAAATATATGTTTTAGGGTCCCCTATTTTAAAAAAAAAAAAAAAGCATTTTCAGAAAAAGCTCCGTGTGTGTGTGTCCGTTTGACTGTGAACACGATAGCTCAAAAACGAAAAGTATCCAGAAAATTATTTTACATATATCTTGCTTACTGGAATTCTATTAAGTTATGTATTATGCAACTATTTACGATTCATTAACGGCAACCAGTTAATCACGGACTAACTTTTTAAAGCTATGTAATTGTTATATAGAAATGCTCCACAGAGAAAACTGCATGTTAAAAGCAGTTACTGTTTAAGCATTTGGTATTTTGTCTGTTCTTTTAGACGCGTTTCAAAGATATAACTGAAATAACTAAACACAGTAGAGAATGATAGTTTTTCTTTGTATAAACGAAATGAATCTTAAATACATAACTTCTATTATTATTTGTTATTATCAATTATTGTTATTTGTTTCAGGAGAAAAATGTGTAGCAGGACCTTTCTGGATTTTGAAGAAGAATATCAATCAAAATAAACATGTTTTAATATAAGACAAGTTTTCTAACATTTCAGTTTCAACATGTGTATGTATAGCAAAAGATTATGTTTTAAATCAAAAACAAGAAGCAAAATGTATTGAATTCAAGAGTTGTTTAAGGTTTCTATGTAGGAATATGTCTACATTGTAGTTGACATCGACCCTTCTTGTCCAGATTCCAAACAACGTCATCAGTAAGTTCCTTGCCCAGTTATTTTTAAGAGCTGTTCCTTAATTATTATGTCTCCATTTTCATGTGAAACTGTATTTGAGCAGGTAAAGTGTGTACTATGTCACAAGCACACCTAGCATATTATGTCAACCCCTGCTGTTCTTGCTAATTGGTTTAGTTGGCGAGGGGTGCATTGGGTAAAATTAAACAAAGACCCAATGCATTTAGTTATATGAATATTATACAGAATGGTAATTGAATTATTATTCTGCTTGTTCTGACACTGCGTATGTTCCATTCACATGACTTTCTCTATATGTCTGCAAAAAATTATTGGTAAACAGCTTAGGCAGCAGAAATAGTCCTATTACTTCCTTCCTTGTAAGTAGAAGCAAAATAAGGGAGTACTATTGGTTAAAGTGATAGTCAAAAGATGGCTGCTATGTGACTGAAATTCCTTTGTTTGTATGGACCGGAATTATTAAATTACTGTATGAGAAAAGTATGTTTTTAAAGCTGAAACCAAAAAACAAGGAGTATCTAAAAAACGATGAACTCCACGAAAAACATGTATATGAGGTAAATTATGTGTTTTAAGGTGCTCTACAATTTTTGCCGTGTAACTTTTTGTCCATTTCTTACGGTTTAGCAGTTATGCAAAATTCCGTAAAATTCAACCAGAATAATGTAGTCTTCAGAGGCTATTCACAGAAAATACAAGATATAGATTTTATTTGCCGTGTTAATATCTTTAATATACGAAATTCTAATCAAAATTGTTATAACCATTTCTGAGAAAATCAAAATTTTCGAAAAAAAAATCCTGTAAAGTGTAGTTGAGGGTGGGGGAATTTTTCTCAAAATCTTCGTGTCGCATCCCTGGAAGATACTAAACTTAAATATCAACTTTGGTATTTTACAAACTTTTCGTTTTTGAGCTATCGTGTTCACAGACACACGGACAACGGACACACGGACACACACACACACACACACATACAGTCACACACACACACGGACCTTTTTCTGAAAATGCTTTTTTTGGATACAGGGGACCCTAAAACAATTATTTCCGGTGAATTCTCGGTATCGAATTTTTGGGTGGAGTGCAATACCTTCTCTACACACCATTTACATACTACGTATGGAGAAAGTAAAAAGAGGTGTAACAATTATATGACGTTCTGGGCCAATCAGCAATTACTCTCAAACAATTTTAGCATCAGGCCTGCGTCACACTTCCCATCTAACTCCGGAACCTGTAGTCTCCACTTCAAACATTTCTAGCAACGAAATTAAAACGGATATCTCTTACTTGAATCACCTATTCTAATTAAAGGAAAGTTTGCCTTCTAAAAAATTCAATATTTCATTAGAAATTGTTTGAGGTCATAGAGTGAAATGGAAGGAAGTTTCCTAATTAACGTCATACTTCTCTGACGTCAAGGTGCAATATATATGTTCCCCCATGTGAGGGTTTAACGTAAATGGTAGTGTGGCCGAGCGGTCTGAGGCGGGAGTCTTAAGTACTTTTCTCCTCTGGAGGCGTGGGCTCGAATCCCATCACTACCATAATTTTTACAACAAACTTATCCACCGTTAAATGATATACAAACAGTGGTTTAAAAATTCTGATGTCACATTCATATTTCTAGATATACCGTGTCCTGTCTTTGTTTTAACAACTCAACACAGGTTGAGTCTCCGATCATGTCGTGAAATCCATGAGCCCAAACCATGGTTTACGCCACGTTTTTGCAGTCGGCCCATTATCTCGCAAACTTACTTTCCCATAGCTTCACCATACTCAAAATCTTCCACACAATGCAATTTTTCACTAATTCATCGCTTTTATACTGCCTCTCAAAAGTGCTTTAAAGAAAATAGTTCTACGCCTTTTTAAAAAATGTTTCAATCTTGAGAAATAAATTGCTAAATTTTGAAAAATCTAGAGCTTTGGAAGGTTACAAAAAGTAATATATATTCTACACTAATCATAACTTATGTAACAATGCAAAGTGGCAAATTTGTTTATAAAATCATTTGCTGTAAACCTGAATTTTTATGTGAATATTTTGAAAAGTGCATCACATGGCTCATTTTTATTACGACAATAAATTTAGATAATAAATAAATATTATTTAAATAGCTATGCAAGTTGGAACTTCGATAAATGGCAAAATATCACATTATTGTGTAAAATATCCTCTCACCAAGGTGACCCGGTTTCGATCCTAGGATAACGCATATTGGGTTTGTGTTGAACTAAGCCATGTCTGGGTGGGTTTTCTCCGGGTTCTCCGGTTTCTCCCTCGATTCATTCTACTAATGTTTCCTTTGTCATCTTTCCTGCCATTCATTTCACCGACATTTCATAGCATCCACTTTCTCACTTTCATTCTAGGCATCGGGATGATCAACCATTGTGACTTCTCTTTAATCCATAGCTCTACTTTTCAATAAATATCTGACTCGAGGCACTTGTCTTGTAAGTCCTGAGGGAATGGGGGTCTAAGTGGAACTTACGAGAAGGGTAAACAGAGAAACCAAAAAAAAAAAAAAATAATTCAATAAGATATACTAAATAGTGTGGATTTTCCAAATTTCACACATGCATCACCATAAGGGATGATCATGCTGGCAGAATCTGCTTAAGTGTTCCACATACGCCATAGTCCTGTCTATGTTTTATTGGTTTGAGTTGAAAGTCTAACACAGTCATGTTATCCGATGAACAAAGGCCAGAACTAGGTGAGTTGCGAAAGAGGAGGGAAAGGAAATATGTCACTTGAGTGGGCAGAAGGCTTGCTTCGTAACGGCATCCAAGCCGTCTCGTATTGTTTTGATATCGAAAGTCTAGCATCCAAAAATTAACCTATGAAATTTGTCCCTATTTCAGGCTCAGGAGTGAAGGAAAATGGCACTAACCCAAACTGGTGCTAGAATGCAGAAGCTTTTAGTTTTCCTTATCAACTACATATTCGATCTCGTGCATTCGACTGTCGTATGGGCTTGAAGCTACGTAAACAGTGGTTTATTGCTCTATATCGCAATAGTGTTTGCCTCTCCAAAAATTTTCCACCTTAAGATAGCCCAACTTTGACTCCTTCCAGCCGGTATTAGTTCTTTATATGATTGTCCTGAAAAACAATATAGGGGCATAAAAACAAACCAATAATCAATTATATACTTGTGAAATGTCTGGGAACTTTGGATACAGTCTCTGTGCGATTAATACACAAGGAAAGGCTAATTCAATTACAACATAATTCGACCTTTTAGAGGAAGGGGTGGATAATTTATTTGCATGTGTGGTTAAGCTGGATAACAGCTGCGACGCTTACTAATATGAGGGCATTCATCAGTGATATAGAGACGAAGGTTAACGTTATTGCCCTCATCGTACAGAAATAACAAAACCGATATTAAGAAAGCAATTAGTAACATGAAAGTACAAGATTTAAGTGATAATGTTACACGTAGCAGTTCGGCCATAGCTTAGCGAAGGTAAAGTGGCCGGTCAATACGATGAATTGTCTTCCAATTTGATGGTAAAACGTATAAAATGAAATTGTTTTTTTAATAATGGACCAGTATTTAACCAGTATTGTTCCTATCGTCCGAATCTATACTTGTCGTGAAAAACCGGAAATTGGCTCAATGGTGTCTATCAAGTTTGAGATTATATTACCTCAAGTAAGACCCGGACCACTGGCTTTACTTCCCTTCCGAAGAAAACCTTGCTAAGATCACGTTTGTAGAGGATGGAGCGAGCATTTGTCAGTACTACAACAAATAACTCCATTCCATTACTGGCCTCACTTTATCCACGCCAGTACACATAAGGGTAGGTATTGTATTCCACCCAAAATTTGATGTTGAAGTTTCACTGGTAATAAGTTTTGAAGTCCTCCGATTACAAAAAAGAGAATTTTTAGAAGATCCATGTGTGTGCGTGCCTGTGTGTGTGTGGAGAGGGGAGGGGGCACGGCAGCTGAAAAACGAAAAGACCGTTAAATACCAAGCTTGGTGCTTACGTTTAGCATCTTCAAGAATGCGACACTAAGATTTTCGAGAAAATGCGCCAACACAAACTTGTCTCAACATGCAAAAATGTTTGAAAATGTTATTTTTAGTTTTCTCTTAAAATGATGGTAACATATTTGATTAAAATATCGTAACTAAAGATATTTCCATCGCAAGTAAAATGTAAATATTGAATTTTGGAGGGGGGGGGAAATGGCCTCCAAAGATGAATTTTATAGAGTTTTGTACAACTGTTAAAACCATAAGAGATAGAGGAAAAACTTAATTACACAAAAATGTATATTTCGTTAAAGCACACATATCATAGTTCACATATATTTTTCCTGTTGACCTTTTTCGAGATATTTCTTATTGGTTTCAATTTTAAACTACCTAAATTTACTCAAATGGGGAGCCAACTTGCGTTTCATCTTTCTTGTTTTACTACGAGCCATGCAAAGCGAACCGAACCTCCATTCTTTCAGATAGTGACCAGCTTTTAAAAGATTTGACTATCGCTCTAGCCTAGTGCAATTCTTTATTTCCCTTCTACTTACAAGGAAGCAAGTAATTTGAAAACACTCACTCACTCAATCACACACACACACACATACACACACCCACTCAACACCTTAAAACAAATTCTTGAATAAATAACAGACCTGGCATTTATTTTAAAGTTATCCAGCGGATGACATACCAGTTTGAAAAAAATTCTATACTGTTCCATTCACACGATTTTCTTTACCCACACTGTAACAAACTTCACATGAAAGTGGAATGAAACTTAACAAGGAAATACCACCATCCCTAAGTAAACGTTACATTGTAGAAAATTTTCGGAAATTTGTATTTTCTCAAAGATAGCTTTTCGAGTTTCATTAAAATACCCTATACTAAAGATATTTACATAAAAAATAAAATTTATAACTTGAATTCTCTGGGAATAGATTCTGAATCCTGTTCCTTCTCAATGACTTATGTATAAGTAGTAAACTGTAAGGGATAGATAAAACCTTACTATGCAAAAATGTAAATCTCATTAGAACACGCAATTTATGTCTTATTTTTTGTAGGTTTAATGCTTTCTGGTAATAGTTTCAATTTCAACACTTTCTCAAATGAGAATTTGTTTCCTTTGTTTTGCTCTTGGACCGAAACATAGCGATAGGTTTTATTTTATTTGACTATCGCTTTAGGCCAGTGTACTCCATTATTTCCTTTTTACTTTCTATACACGTACACATTGTGTATAGAGAAGGTATTGTAATACACCCAAAAATTCGATACCGAGATTTCACCGTAAATACATGTTTTGAGTCCCCCTGAATAAAAAAGCCTCTATGGAAAAATCACCGTGTGTGCGTGTGTGTATGTGTGTGTGTCTGTGGTGCCATAGCTCATAAATGAAAAGACCGTTAAATACCAAATTTGGTATATAAGTTTGGTATTTTGCAAGGATTCGACACGAAGATTTTCCAGAAAATGCCCCCACCCCCAACTACATGGAAGTACATCGAATTTTTTTTCGAAATTTTTGATATTCTCAAAAATGACTAACGATTTTGGTTAAAATAACGTATATTAACGATATTCACCTGACAAATAGAATGTAAATCTTGAATTTTCTGGGAATAGCCTCTGAAGACAACTTTATTCTGGATGAATTTTATGGAATTTTGCATAACTACTAAACCGTAAGAGATGGACAAAAACTTACTAAACAATAAGTGTAGAACACATTAACACACCCAATTTATGTTATATAGATTCTTTTCGGGAGGAGATCGTTTTTTTGATATTCCTTGTTTTCTTTTTTTTTTTGTTTCAGCTTTAAAAAGCATAGGCTTTTCTCATATAGCAATTTCTCAACTCCTGTCCATACAAACAAAGGAAGTTCAGTTACCTAGCACCAGTTTTTGACTATCACTTTAACCTATGGTACTCCCTTATTTCGCTTCTCCTTACAAGGAAGCAAGTAATAAGACTATTTCTACAAATTTTTTCTTGGTTAGCATGAAGTAAATGGAAGCAATAGCTTCTTAACAGTAATTTGTTGCAGAGATGTTGGGAAAGTCATGTGAATGGAACACATCAGGCTTTTATTTAAAATAAAGCAAGTAATGAGACCATTTTTGCTAATGTTTATCTCGATTAGCGTGATGTAGATAGAGCAAGATGTTAAGTAGTTCGTTACAGAATCGGTAGAGGTAGAGATATGAATGTTACAGATCAGGGATTAAGAGATAATCCGGTTTATAAAGGGTATCAATGAACAAATCCGGCTATAATAGCAAAGACAGCTCTTATGGAAAGCACATAATGAAAGTTAGCGACAACGTAAGAGATAATATGAAGGATAATGTCAATAGCTGAATCAGCTAAAATTACTACATTGATTACCTTTAAATTTATTTATTTTAACCACATTTTGTATCAATTTGTTTTTAATTTTACTTGAGTAATTTTGTAAAAAAGTTATCTACTTTAAAATAATCGACATAAAAGTTAGCAGATATTTTCTTAATTACTTGCTTCCTTCTAAGCAGAATGAAAATAAGGGAATCTACTAGGATAAAACGAATGTAAAACTACTTAAAAGCTGGTTGCCATGTGATTATGTATATGGCATAAAGTGTGTGCTTTAACATAATCTACATCTTTTTGTGTAGCAAGTTTCTATCCCTTATGGTTTACCAGTAACCCAAAATTAAGCAAACTTCGTCCAGAATAAAGAGGTCTTTAGAGGTTATTCCCAGAGAATTCCAGGTATACATTTTATTTGCCATTATAATATCTTTATTATACGTTATTTTAATCCAACTCGTTAGAGCCATTTTTAAGAAAATCTAAATTTTCGAAATTTTTTCCACGTAAAGGATAGTATGGGGTTGGATGGATTTTTCTCAAGAACTTCGTGTCGCATCCCTGGAAGATATTAAACTTAAATATCAAGTTTGCTATTTTACCGACTTTTCGTTTTTGAGTTATCGTGTTCACGGAAACACTGACAGAGGGACACTTACACAGGGACCTTTTTTCTTAAAATGCATTTTTTGGATTTCGGGGGGCTCTAAAAGTCTATTTTCGGTGAAATTTCGGTGGAATGCAATATCTACACCTTCTCTATACACAATGTATATAGTACGTGTAGATAAGATGATAATGGTGTTTAAGGGCGCTCAACTGCCGAGGTCATAAGCGCCCTTATGATTAAAACTTGGCAATAGGCAGTAAGAAAATACCAAACAAAAAGGTAAACACAAGTAAAAGAGCTGACACAGTTGAAACGGAAGTAACAGAACTGTCCAGCCCTCTAACCAGAGCTGGATATAAAACTCCATCTAAAATCAACACATTAAAACCAAAAGAGTTTAAAAAACCGCTATCACACTAAAACGTCAAGGTAAAAGAAACTTTTGCTAAAAATTTAAAAACCCTGTCCACTGCTCTTGGGTCATCTGCCAGGACCTCAGCAAGAGAGGCCGGCATGCCCATAGATGATCTAATGTGTGCCAGGTGACCACACTCCAGCAACACATGACGAACTGTCTGTGTCTCCCCACAGAGCTCACAGACAGGAGCAGGTTCACGTTTAAAAAGGTAACTGTGAGTAAAAATACAGTGGCCAATTCTTAGCCGAGCTAGTACTACCTCCTCCCGGCGGAATAAACGAGAGGAGGTTACCCAGTTGACAGGGAGGTCCTTCACCTCTCGCAGCTTATTACCACGGAGAGCCGACCACTCCGCATGCCAAGTCGAAAAAACGGCTTTCCGTACAGCCACTCTAAAATCTTCTGCTGTTGAATGGGTAATCGTAACACTGGGCGCTGTGACTGCCGATTTCGCTGCCAAATCCGCCGTGTCATTCCCTGGCAGGCCAACGTGTCCAGGAATCCATGCGCACTCCACATTAAAACCAGAAGCGTGCAAAATGTGGAGAACGTCATGGATGCGCTGCACCAAAGGATGGTAATTGTACAGCTCACGAATGCTCTGAAGGGCACTAAGGGAATCACTAAGAATAAGGCAGTCACCTAATTTTCGACGTCGAATATACAGAAGGGCTTGATAAATAGCATATAGCTCGGCAGAATATATAGATGTGCAACTAGGCAAACCGTAAGTAAAAGCTGCGCTGCCAGTGACAAAGGCACATCCAACACCGTCGGGGCTCTTACTACCATCGGTGTAAATACAAATACGGCCACTGTATTTGGATAAAAATTCTAAAAAAACAACGACGAATACTATCAAGAGGCGTAACAGATTTCCCGTAGAGCGTCATCCCGAGATTGACATGGGAGGTAGCGCGTAACCAAGGGGGGTATATACCCTCTCCCTTGGATAACAGCCGAGGAATGTCAACATGGTGCTGGCGTAGAAGCTCACGGAAACGAAAACCTGCTGGCCTGGGGCTCAGAGAGCGGAGGCGGTATCGCTCGTGCAGCTCAGGGGAGAAAAACGCGTGATAAGTTGGATGCCCAGGCATACACTTCAGCCCACAGCCATAATTAGCAAGCAGGACATCACGCCGACAACGCAGAGGAGGTTCTCCCGATTCGGCGTAGAGGCTAACAACTGGGCTCGTTGGAAAAGCTCCAACGGCCACACGGATGCCCTGGTTATGGACTGTGTCTAACCTTCTGAGCACTGAAGGTCGAGCTGAAGAATACACAATGCTGCCATAGTCCAATTTCGAACGAATCACAACACGATAAAGACGGAGCAATGCCGTCCGATCCGCACCCCAAGATTTGCCACTTAGTATCCGTAAAAGATTTAGAGAACGGTCACATCGTGCTCTAAGCTGTGCTATTTGTGGTGCCCAACAAAGTTTCCGATCGAAGATCAAACCAAGGAATCTCGCCTCGTCTGCGAAAGGAAGTAAATCTGGACCGAGTCGAAGAGACGGCGGCATTTGCCACTTACGGCGCCAGAAGTTAACGCAGACTGTCTTCTCAGCGGAGAAACGAAAACCGTGTTTCGAGCTCCAAGCATAGAGATTGTCCAAACACCGCTGGAGACGGCGTTCCAAAAACGGTGTACGCTGAGAAGTACAGAAGATGGCAAAGTCGTCCACGAATAAACAGGAAGAGACACCTTGAGGCACACATAGTGATATGGAATTTATCGCAATAGCAAATAGAGTCACGCTGAGTACCGAGCCCTGCGGCACTCCGTTCTCTTGAATAAAATGGTTAGAAAAAACCGAGCCCACCCTCACTCGAAAAACGCGGTCCCGCATAAACTCCTGAATGACCAACGGTAGGCGTCCACGTATGTTCCAGTTGTGCAGAGAACGCAATATTCCCGCCCGCCAACACGTGTCGTATGCCTTCTCGAGGTCAAAAAATATCCCAACTGTGGGGCTGTTCTTAAGAAACCCGTCCATAATCTGAGTTGACAGAGAGACAAGGTGGTCAGCAGTTGAACGTCGTCGTCGAAAGCCACACTGGATGTTCGTCAGAAGATTGTGGGATTCCAGCCACCACACCAACCGTCCATTGATCATGCGTTCCATCACCTTGCACACGCAACTGGTGAGGGAAATAGGACGGTAACTGGAAGGAAGATGGCGGTCCTTTCCAGGTTTAAGAATGGGTATGATGGTGGCCTCCCGCCACTTGTCTGGAAAAATGCCATCAACCCAGACACGATTATAGACCTCGAGTAGGAAATCTTTGCCATCAGGAGAGAGATGTTGCAACATTTGGACGTGGATACCATCTGGACCTGGTGCTGAGTGTCGTGAAGAGGAGAGTGCATTGTCTAGCTCTGCCAGGGTGAAAAGGCGATTGTAATCCTCAAGGTTGCCAGAAAGAAACGAGAATTCTTGAGATTCCACCTGATTCTTAACTGTAATAAACTCAGGGGAATAATTGCCTGAGCTAGACACCTGAGCGAAAGCACTGCCTAAAGTATTCGCCACGTCAAATGTATCTACAACAGCTCCGGTAGGTGTTTTGAGACCGGCGATGGGCATATGGTTCGGTTTCCCAGCCACACGTCTTAACTTATCCCATACGACAGAGGAAGGTGTATGTCGATTAAAGGAACCCACGAATTTATTCCATGACATCTTTTTGCTATCCTTAATAACCCGCCTAGAATGTGCACGCATCCGTTTATAGTGTATCAGGTTATCCAGTGTAGGAAAACGCTGGAAAACCCGTAGAGCTCGTCTGCGAGCGCGAATAGCATCCCGACAGTCATCGGTCCACCAAGGTACCGGAAATCGACGGCTGTAGCCAGTCGAACGCGGAATGGATTGCTCAGCAGCAGAAAGAATGGTCCCTGTGAGATGTTCGACCAAGTGGTTCACAGAGTCGTGCTCTTCGTAGCTAAATTCAGCCAAGTGGGCGTACAGTTCCCAGCTGGCGTGGTCTAGGCGCCAACTAGGTAAACGGGTGGAACATACAACGGGTGTCAAGACACTAATACGACAAGGAAAGTGGTCACTAGAATGCAAATCCGAGATGATATTCCAGCATAAGGTGAATGCTAGCTGAGGGGAACAAATTGCAATGTCAATATGAGAAAAACTATGAAATGCGTCAGAAAGAAAGGTGGGCTCTCCGGTGTTCAAGAGAGCAAGATTCTGACTATCCAAGAAGTCTTTAAGTAGCGTACCTCTCGCACAAGCCCGAGGAGAGCCCCAAAGAGGGTGATGGGCATTCACGTCGCCTACCAATAAAAAGGGTGGTGGCAACTGCTAAATGAGGTGTTCTAAGTCGCTCTGCGAGAGGTCCGCAGATGGAGGCAAATAGATACTGCAAATGGTGAATAAAGCGGAGGGTAGCTTAATGCTGACAGCAACGGACTGGATTGCAGATTGTATGGGTACGGAGTTGGCAAAAATATCATCCCGAATAAGCATCATAGTGCCCCCATGTGCCGGGACACCGTCCTCCGGGGATAAATCACATCGTACGGAGGAGTACTGCCTGATGGTAACGGTGTCCTGTGGACGGAGCTTCGTCTCTTGTAAGCATACAGCCAAGGGTTCATGCTGGCGTAGCAACAAGTCAAGCTCTGGTCGATGTGGTCGAATTCCGCGTATGTTCCAATGGAGGATAGCCATTGGGTATATTATGGGATAAGTTTCAAATCGAAAGACGCTTCTGCAGATTGGGATTAGCTGGTCGGTTCAATTTGTTCTTCTTAGGCGTTGGGCTAGTACTATTTTCAGGAGCACGATCCTGCCGTTTCCGCACTGTCCCTCTGGCAGTGGCGGCAGAATCCTCCTGGTCCATCTCCACAAGGGAGGTCCCTTTTTCAAGAGCAAATTTCGGTCCGAGAAGTTCGAACCGATTGGATGTGCTGATCGGCGAAGACGGCCGTCGCCGATTCACGCCCTTCTCCCCAGATGACCCTTCAGAGGAGGATACACGTGTGGAGTTGCGTGTACTTTTCTTACCCTTAGATGACTTGGTAATAGATTGCACATTCTCTTTCAAGAAGTCTTGTCGTACATACTTGGTCTTAAACTGTTTTTCCGGGGCAGAAGACGTCATGAATTTACCAGCTTTAGTTCCCGAGGTCGAGGAGGACTATTGTGTGCAGGACTATTCTGTAAGCTGGCGGATTTGGCAGATGTTGATACCAACTTGGGTGTAGGTGCCGAAGGCTTTGGCAGCGCTTGGGCTAAAATAACCTTTTCCGCAATTGTAGCCCCGTTCATATCGCCGGTCTGTGTTGCGATTTCCCGACGCGGTACCGGTTTAGCTGCAACTGAGCTATAGGTACCGGACCTCGGGGCAGAGGGTTGGCGGAGTCGCAGGAGCTTCCGGGCTTCCAAGAAGGACACCTTCTCTTTCACCCGTATCTCCTGGATCGCACGTTCCTCTGCAAAACGGGGGCAGTCTCGGGAACTAGATGGGTGTTCCCCGTTACAATTCACACAGGATGGAGCTGAAGTACAAGCCCCATCGTGGGAGATGTCACCGCAGTGCACGCAGGTGGACTTGCCGGTACACAGCTCACTAGTGTGACCATAACGTTGGCATTTTAAAGCACCTCAGCGGATTGGGTATATAAGGCCTAACTTCGATGACTTCATACCCTGCCCTAATCCTTTGAGGGAGGTCAACCCGTACAAAAGTAAGAAACAGGGTACGAGTAGGCAGGAATTCACCGTTGACCATACGTTGTACACGATAAACAGATGAGACATCCTGAGTCGCTAGATTTTCTTGGATCTCCTCAATAGACAAACCGTCCAACGCGCGGGTTGTTACTATACCGCGGGAGGAGTTCAGCGACTTGTGCACCTCGACCTTCACTGGATAGCTGGCTAACATGGTGGCTTTAAGTATCCTTGCAGCTTGCGAGGCGGAGTTGGCTTCGACAAGAAGAGAAATGACGTCAAGGTGCTCTGCATATGTTTCCCCCATGTGAGGGGTTAACCTCGATGGTAGTGTGGCCGAGCGGTCTAAGGCGGGAGTCTCAAGTACTTCTCTCCTCTGGAGGCGTGGGTTCGAATCCCACCACTACCAGTATTTTTACTACAAATTTATCCACCGGTAAATGATATACAAACAGTGCTTAATAAATGCTAATATGTCACATTCATATTTCTAGATATACCGGTTCTGTAAGAAATTAATTCCTCTGCCTAAATCACCAAAATCGAGATAAGCGTCAGCAGAAATTGTCTTATTACTCATTTCCTTGTAAGTAGAAGGGAATAAGGTAGGCTAAAATGATAGTTATGTCATTTGAAACTTATCGCTGTGCACGGTTCCCTTTGCATGTTCAGAAGCAAAACAAAGGAAACTAATTCCCGTTTGAGAAAATGCTAAAATTAAAACAATTAACATGAAGGGTCTAGGAAACGTTAACTCTATAAAAAACTTACAGTTTAACAAATTGTGCGTTTTAACGAGATTCACATATTTGTATAGTAAGGTTTTGTATATGCCTTACAGTTTAACAGTTGTACAAAAAGTCTTTCAGAATGAAGAGGTTTCAGAAGCTGTTCCCAGAAAATTCAAGTTATTTGTTATGTAACCATTTTTAATTTCTCTACACGTACTATGTACATCGTGTATAGAGAAGGTAGATATTGCATTCCACCCAAAAATTCGATACCGAAATTTCACCGAAAATAGACCTTTAGAGCCCCCTGAAATCCAAAACAATGCATTTTTAGAAAAAAGGTCCCTGTGTAAGTGTCCGTGTGTCAGTGTGTCCGTGAACACGATAACTCAAAAATCAAAAGTGGCTAAAATAGCACACTTGGTGTTTAAGTTTAATATCTTCCAGAGATGCGACACGAAGTTCTTGAGAAAAAATCCCTCCAACCCCAAACTGTGCTTTACGTGGAAAAATTTTCGAAAATTTTGATTTTCTTAAAAATGGCTCTGACGAGTTTGATTAAAATAAAGTATAATAAATATATTTTTATGGCAAATAAAATGCATATATGGAATTTTCTGGGAATAGCCTCTAAAGACCTCTTTATTCTGGATGAATTTTATGGAATTTTGCATAACTACTAAACCGTAAGAGATGGACAAAAACTTACTAAACAATAAGTGTAGAACACATTAACACACCCAATTTGTGTTATATAGATTCTTTTCGTGGAGGAGATCGTTTTTTTGATATTCCTTGTTTTCTTTTTTTGTTTCAGCTTTAAAAAGCATAGACTTTTCTCATATAGCAATTTCTCAACTCCTGTCCATACAAACAAAGGAAGTTCAGTTACCTAGCTCCAGTTTTTGACTATCACTTTAACCTATGGTACTCCCTTATTTCGCTTCTCCTTACAAGGAAGCAAGTAATAAGACTATTTCTACAAATTTTTTCTTGGTTAGCATGAAGTAAATGGAAGCAATAGCTTCTTAACAGTAATTTGTTGCAGAGATGTTGGGAAAGTCATGTGAATGGAACACATCAGGCTTTTATTTAAAATAAAGCAAGTAATGAGACCATTTCTGCTAATGTTTATCTCGATTAGCGTGATGTAGATAGAGCAAGATGTTAAGTAGTTCGTTACAGAATCGGTAGAGGTAGAGATATGAATGTTACAGATCAGGGATTAAGAGATAATCCGGTTTATAAAGGGTATCAATGAACAAATCCGGCTATAATAGCAAAGACAGCTCTTATGGAAAGCACATAATGAAAATTAGCGACAACGTAAGAGATAATATGAAGGATAATGTCAATAGCTGAATCAGCTAAAATTACTACATTGATTACCTTTAAATTTATTTATTTTAACCACATTTTGTATCAATTTGTTTTTAATTTTACTTGAGTAATTTTGTAAAAAAGCTATCTACTTTAAAATAATCGACATAAAAGTAAGCAGATATTTTCTTAATTACTTGCTTCCTTCTAAGCAGAATGAAAATAAGGGAATCTACTAGGATAAAACGAATGTAAAACTACTTAAAAGCTGGTTGCCATGTGATTATGTATATGGCATAAAGTGTGTGCTTTAACATAATCTACATCTTTTTGTGTAGCAAGTTTCTATCCCTTATGGTTTACCAGTAACCCAAAATTAAGCAAACTTCGTCCAGAATAAAGAGGTCTTTAGAGGTTATTCCCAGAGAATTCCAGGTATACATTTTATTTGCCATTATAATATCTTTATTATACGTTATTTTAATCCAACTCGTTAGAGCCATTTTTAAGAAAATCTAAATTTTCGAAATTTTTTCCACGTAAAGGATAGTATGGGGTTGGATGGATTTTTCTCAAGAACTTCGTGTCGCATCCCTGGAAGATATTAAACTTAAATATCAAGTTTGCTATTTTACCGACTTTTCGTTTTTGAGTTATCGTGTTCACGGAAACACTGACAGAGGGACACTTACACAGGGACCTTTTTTCTTAAAATGCATTTTTTGGATTTCGGGGGGCTCTAAAAGTCTATTTTCGGTGAAATTTCGGTGGAATGCAATATGTACACCTTCTCTATACACAATGTATATAGTACGTGTAGAGAAATTAAAAATGGTTACATAACAAATAACCTGAATTTCCGGGAATAGCTTCTGAAACCTCTTCATTCTGAAATACTCTTTTGTTCAAATGTTAAACTGTAAGGCATAGACAAAACCTTACTATACAAAAATGTGAATCTCGTTAAAACGCACAATTTGTTATACTTTTAATTTTTTATAGAGTTAACGTTTCCTAGACTCTTCATGTTAATGGTTTTAATTTTAGCATTTTCTCAAACGGGAATTAGTTTCCTTTGTTTTGCTTCTGAACATGCAAAGTGAACCGTGCACAGCGATAGGTTTCAAATGACATAACTATCGTTTTAGCCTACCTTATTCCCTTCTACTTACAAGGAAATAAGTAATAAGACAATTTCTGCTGACGCTTATCTCGATTTTGGTGATTTAGGTAGAGGAATTAATTTCTTACAGAACCGGTATATCTAGAAATATGAATGTGACATATTAGCATTAATAAGCACTGTTTGTATATCATTTACCGGTGGATAAATTTGTAGTAAAAATACTGGTAGTGGTGGGATTCGAACCCACGCCTCCAGAGGAGAGAAGTACTTGAGACTCCCGCCTTAGACCGCTCGGCCACACTACCATTAAGGTTACACCTTCACATGGGGCAACATATGCAGTGGACCTTGACGTCAGAAAAATGACCTCAGCGGATTGGGTATATAAGGCCTAACTTCGATGACTTCATACCCTGCCCTAATCCTTTGAGGGAGGTCAACCCGTACAAAAGTAAGAAACAGGGTACGAGTAGGCAGGAATTCACCGTTGACCATACGTTGTACACGATAAACAGATGAGACATCCTGAGTCGCTAGATTTTCTTGGATCTCCTCAATAGACAAACCGTCCAACGCGCGGGTTGTTACTATACCGCGGGAGGAGTTCAGCGACTTGTGCACCTCGACCTTCACTGGATAGCTGGCTAACATGGTGGCTTTAAGTATCCTTGCAGCTTGCGAGGCGGAGTTGGCTTCGACAAGAAGAGAAATGACGTCAAGGTGCTCTGCATATGTTTCCCCCATGTGAGGGGTTAACCTCGATGGTAGTGTGGCCGAGCGGTCTAAGGCGGGAGTCTCAAGTACTTCTCTCCTCTGGAGGCGTGGGTTCGAATCCCACCACTACCAGTATTTTTACTACAAATTTATCCACCGGTAAATGATATACAAACAGTGCTTAATAAATGCTAATATGTCACATTCATATTTCTAGATATACCGGTTCTGTAAGAAATTAATTCCTCTGCCTAAATCACCAAAATCGAGATAAGCGTCAGCAGAAATTGTCTTATTACTCATTTCCTTGTAAGTAGAAGGGAATAAGGTAGGCTAAAATGATAGTTATGTCATTTGAAACTTATCGCTGTGCACGGTTCCCTTTGCATGTTCAGAAGCAAAACAAAGGAAACTAATTCCCGTTTGAGAAAATGCTAAAATTAAAACAATTAACATGAAGGGTCTAGGAAACGTTAACTCTATAAAAAACTTACAGTTTAACAAATTGTGCGTTTTAACGAGATTCACATATTTGTATAGTAAGGTTTTGTATATGCCTTACAGTTTAACAGTTGTACAAAAAGTCTTTCAGAATGAAGAGGTTTCAGAAGCTGTTCCCAGAAAATTCAAGTTATTTGTTATGTAACCATTTTTAATTTCTCTACACGTACTATGTACATCGTGTATAGAGAAGGTAGATATTGCATTCCACCCAAAAATTCGATACCGAAATTTCACCGAAAATAGACCTTTAGAGCCCCCTGAAATCCAAAACAATGCATTTTTAGAAAAAAGGTCCCTGTGTAAGTGTCCGTGTGTCAGTGTGTCCGTGAACACGATAACTCAAAAATCAAAAGTGGCTAAAATAGCACACTTGGTGTTTAAGTTTAATATCTTCCAGAGATGCGACACGAAGTTCTTGAGAAAAAATCCCTCCAACCCCAAACTGTGCTTTACGTGGAAAAATTTTCGAAAATTTTGATTTTCTTAAAAATGGCTCTGACGAGTTTGATTAAAATAAAGTATAATAAATATATTTTTATGGCAAATAAAATGCATATATGGAATTTTCTGGGAATAGCCTCTAAAGACCTCTTTATTCTGGATGAATTTTATGGAATTTTGCATAACTACTAAACCGTAAGAGATGGACAAAAACTTACTAAACAATAAGTGTAGAACACATTAACACACCCAATTTGTGTTATATAGATTCTTTTCGTGGAGGAGATCGTTTTTTTGATATTCCTTGTTTTCTTTTTTTGTTTCAGCTTTAAAAAGCATAGACTTTTCTCATATAGCAATTTCTCAACTCCTGTCCATACAAACAAAGGAAGTTCAGTTACCTAGCTCCAGTTTTTGACTATCACTTTAACCTATGGTACTCCCTTATTTCGCTTCTCCTTACAAGGAAGCAAGTAATAAGACTATTTCTACAAATTTTTTCTTGGTTAGCATGAAGTAAATGGAAGCAATAGCTTCTTAACAGTAATTTGTTGCAGAGATGTTGGGAAAGTCATGTGAATGGAACACATCAGGCTTTTATTTAAAATAAAGCAAGTAATGAGACCATTTCTGCTAATGTTTATCTCGATTAGCGTGATGTAGATAGAGCAAGATGTTAAGTAGTTCGTTACAGAATCGGTAGAGGTAGAGATATGAATGTTACAGATCAGGGATTAAGAGATAATCCGGTTTATAAAGGGTATCAATGAACAAATCCGGCTATAATAGCAAAGACAGCTCTTATGGAAAGCACATAATGAAAATTAGCGACAACGTAAGAGATAATATGAAGGATAATGTCAATAGCTGAATCAGCTAAAATTACTACATTGATTACCTTTAAATTTATTTATTTTAACCACATTTTGTATCAATTTGTTTTTAATTTTACTTGAGTAATTTTGTAAAAAAGCTATCTACTTTAAAATAATCGACATAAAAGTAAGCAGATATTTTCTTAATTACTTGCTTCCTTCTAAGCAGAATGAAAATAAGGGAATCTACTAGGATAAAACGAATGTAAAACTACTTAAAAGCTGGTTGCCATGTGATTATGTATATGGCATAAAGTGTGTGCTTTAACATAATCTACATCTTTTTGTGTAGCAAGTTTCTATCCCTTATGGTTTACCAGTAACCCAAAATTAAGCAAACTTCGTCCAGAATAAAGAGGTCTTTAGAGGTTATTCCCAGAGAATTCCAGGTATACATTTTATTTGCCATTATAATATCTTTATTATACGTTATTTTAATCCAACTCGTTAGAGCCATTTTTAAGAAAATCTAAATTTTCGAAATTTTTTCCACGTAAAGGATAGTATGGGGTTGGATGGATTTTTCTCAAGAACTTCGTGTCGCATCCCTGGAAGATATTAAACTTAAATATCAAGTTTGCTATTTTACCGACTTTTCGTTTTTGAGTTATCGTGTTCACGGAAACACTGACAGAGGGACACTTACACAGGGACCTTTTTTCTTAAAATGCATTTTTTGGATTTCGGGGGGCTCTAAAAGTCTATTTTCGGTGAAATTTCGGTGGAATGCAATATGTACACCTTCTCTATACACAATGTATATAGTACGTGTAGAGAAATTAAAAATGGTTACATAACAAATAACCTGAATTTCCGGGAATAGCTTCTGAAACCTCTTCATTCTGAAATACTCTTTTGTTCAAATGTTAAACTGTAAGGCATAGACAAAACCTTACTATACAAAAATGTGAATCTCGTTAAAACGCACAATTTGTTATACTTTTAATTTTTTATAGAGTTAACGTTTCCTAGACTCTTCATGTTAATGGTTTTAATTTTAGCATTTTCTCAAACGGGAATTAGTTTCCTTTGTTTTGCTTCTGAACATGCAAAGTGAACCGTGCACAGCGATAGGTTTCAAATGACATAACTATCGTTTTAGCCTACCTTATTCCCTTCTACTTACAAGGAAATAAGTAATAAGACAATTTCTGCTGACGCTTATCTCGATTTTGGTGATTTAGGTAGAGGAATTAATTTCTTACAGAACCGGTATATCTAGAAATATGAATGTGACATATTAGCATTTATTAAGCACTGTTTGTATATCATTTACCGGTGGATAAATTTGTAGTAAAAATACTGGTAGTGGTGGGATTCGAACCCACGCCTCCAGAGGAGAGAAGTACTTGAGACTCCCGCCTTAGACCGCTCGGCCACACTACCATTAAGGTTACACCTTCACATGGGGCAACATATGCAGTGGACCTTGACGTCAGAAAAATGACGTCAAGGTGCTCTGCATATGTTTCCCCCATGTGAGGGGTTAACCTCGATGGTAGTGTGGCCGAGCGGTCTAAGGCGGGAGTCTTAAGTACTTCTCTCCTCTGGAGGCGTGGGTTCGAATCCCACCACTACCAGTATTTTTACTACAAATTTATCCACCGGTAAATGATATACAAACAGTGCTTAATAAATGCTAATATGTCACATTCATATTTCTAGATATACCGGTTCTGTAAGAAATTAATTCCTCTGCCTAAATCACCAAAATCGAGATAAGCGTCAGCAGAAATTGTCTTATTACTCATTTCCTTGTAAGTAGAAGGGAATAAGGTAGGCTAAAATGATAGTTATGTCATTTGAAACTTATCGCTGTGCACGGTTCCCTTTGCATGTTCAGAAGCAAAACAAAGGAAACTAATTCCCGTTTGAGAAAATGCTAAAATTAAAACAATTAACATGAAGGGTCTAGGAAACGTTAACTCTATAAAAAACTTACAGTTTAACAAATTGTGCGTTTTAACGAGATTCACATTTTTGTATAGTAAGGTTTTGTATATGCCTTACAGTTTAACAGTTGTACAAAAAGTCTTTCAGAATGAAGAGGTTTCAGAAGCTGTTCCCAGAAAATTCAAGTTATTTGTTATGTAACCATTTTTAATTTCTCTACACGTACTATGTACATCGTGTATAGAGAAGGTAGATATTGCATTCCACCCAAAAATTCGATACCGAAATTTCACCGAAAATAGACCTTTAGAGCCCCCTGAAATCCAAAACAATGCATTTTTAGAAAAAAGGTCCCTGTGTAAGTGTCCGTGTGTCAGTGTGTCCGTGAACACGATAACTCAAAAATCAAAAGTGGCTAAAATAGCACACTTGGTGTTTAAGTTTAATATCTTCCAGAGATGCGACACGAAGTTCTTGAGAAAAAATCCCTCCAACCCCAAACTGTGCTTTACGTGGAAAAATTTTCGAAAATTTTGATTTTCTTAAAAATGGCTCTGACGAGTTTGATTAAAATAAAGTATAATAAATATATTTTTATGGCAAATAAAATGCATATATGGAATTTTCTGGGAATAGCCTCTAAAGACCTCTTTATTCTGGATGAATTTTATGGAATTTTGCATAACTACTAAACCGTAAGAGATGGACAAAAACTTACTAAACAATAAGTGTAGAACACATTAACACACCCAATTTGTGTTATATAGATTCTTTTCGTGGAGGAGATCGTTTTTTTGATATTCCTTGTTTTCTTTTTTTGTTTCAGCTTTAAAAAGCATAGACTTTTCTCATATAGCAATTTCTCAACTCCTGTCCATACAAACAAAGGAAGTTCAGTTACCTAGCTCCAGTTTTTGACTATCACTTTAACCTATGGTACTCCCTTATTTCGCTTCTCCTTACAAGGAAGCAAGTAATAAGACTATTTCTACAAATTTTTTCTTGGTTAGCATGAAGTAAATGGAAGCAATAGCTTCTTAACAGTAATTTGTTGCAGAGATGTTGGGAAAGTCATGTGAATGGAACACATCAGGCTTTTATTTAAAATAAAGCAAGTAATGAGACCATTTCTGCTAATGTTTATCTCGATTAGCGTGATGTAGATAGAGCAAGATGTTAAGTAGTTCGTTACAGAATCGGTAGAGGTAGAGATATGAATGTTACAGATCAGGGATTAAGAGATAATCCGGTTTATAAAGGGTATCAATGAACAAATCCGGCTATAATAGCAAAGACAGCTCTTATGGAAAGCACATAATGAAAATTAGCGACAACGTAAGAGATAATATGAAGGATAATGTCAATAGCTGAATCAGCTAAAATTACTACATTGATTACCTTTAAATTTATTTATTTTAACCACATTTTGTATCAATTTGTTTTTAATTTTACTTGAGTAATTTTGTAAAAAAGCTATCTACTTTAAAATAATCGACATAAAAGTAAGCAGATATTTTCTTAATTACTTGCTTCCTTCTAAGCAGAATGAAAATAAGGGAATCTACTAGGATAAAACGAATGTAAAACTACTTAAAAGCTGGTTGCCATGTGATTATGTATATGGCATAAAGTGTGTGCTTTAACATAATCTACATCTTTTTGTGTAGCAAGTTTCTATCCCTTATGGTTTACCAGTAACCCAAAATTAAGCAAACTTCGTCCAGAATAAAGAGGTCTTTAGAGGTTATTCCCAGAGAATTCCAGGTATACATTTTATTTGCCATTATAATATCTTTATTATACGTTATTTTAATCCAACTCGTTAGAGCCATTTTTAAGAAAATCTAAATTTTCGAAATTTTTTCCACGTAAAGGATAGTATGGGGTTGGATGGATTTTTCTCAAGAACTTCGTGTCGCATCCCTGGAAGATATTAAACTTAAATATCAAGTTTGCTATTTTACCGACTTTTCGTTTTTGAGTTATCGTGTTCACGGAAACACTGACAGAGGGACACTTACACAGGGACCTTTTTTCTTAAAATGCATTTTTTGGATTTCGGGGGGCTCTAAAAGTCTATTTTCGGTGAAATTTCGGTGGAATGCAATATGTACACCTTCTCTATACACAATGTATATAGTACGTGTAGAGAAATTAAAAATGGTTACATAACAAATAACCTGAATTTCCGGGAATAGCTTCTGAAACCTCTTCATTCTGAAATACTCTTTTGTTCAAATGTTAAACTGTAAGGCATAGACAAAACCTTACTATACAAAAATGTGAATCTCGTTAAAACGCACAATTTGTTATACTTTTAATTTTTTATAGAGTTAACGTTTCCTAGACTCTTCATGTTAATGGTTTTAATTTTAGCATTTTCTCAAACGGGAATTAGTTTCCTTTGTTTTGCTTCTGAACATGCAAAGTGAACCGTGCACAGCGATAGGTTTCAAATGACATAACTATCGTTTTAGCCTACCTTATTCCCTTCTACTTACAAGGAAATAAGTAATAAGACAATTTCTGCTGACGCTTATCTCGATTTTGGTGATTTAGGTAGAGGAATTAATTTCTTACAGAACCGGTATATCTAGAAATATGAATGTGACATATTAGCATTTATTAAGCACTGTTTGTATATCATTTACCGGTGGATAAATTTGTAGTAAAAATACTGGTAGTGGTGGGATTCGAACCCACGCCTCCAGAGGAGAGAAGTACTTGAGACTCCCGCCTTAGACCGCTCGGCCACACTACCATTAAGGTTACACCTTCACATGGGGCAACATATGCAGTGGACCTTGACGTCAGAAAAATGACGTCAAGGTGCTCTGCATATGTTTCCCCCATGTGAGGGGTTAACCTCGATGGTAGTGTGGCCGAGCGGTCTAAGGCGGGAGTCTTAAGTACTTCTCTCCTCTGGAGGCGTGGGTTCGAATCCCACCACTACCAGTATTTTTACTACAAATTTATCCACCGGTAAATGATATACAAACAGTGCTTAATAAATGCTAATATGTCACATTCATATTTCTAGATATACCGGTTCTGTAAGAAATTAATTCCTCTGCCTAAATCACCAAAATCGAGATAAGCGTCAGCAGAAATTGTCTTATTACTCATTTCCTTGTAAGTAGAAGGGAATAAGGTAGGCTAAAATGATAGTTATGTCATTTGAAACTTATCGCTGTGCACGGTTCCCTTTGCATGTTCAGAAGCAAAACAAAGGAAACTAATTCCCGTTTGAGAAAATGCTAAAATTAAAACAATTAACATGAAGGGTCTAGGAAACGTTAACTCTATAAAAAACTTACAGTTTAACAAATTGTGCGTTTTAACGAGATTCACATTTTTGTATAGTAAGGTTTTGTATATGCCTTACAGTTTAACAGTTGTACAAAAAGTCTTTCAGAATGAAGAGGTTTCAGAAGCTGTTCCCAGAAAATTCAAGTTATTTGTTATGTAACCATTTTTAATTTCTCTACACGTACTATGTACATCGTGTATAGAGAAGGTAGATATTGCATTCCACCCAAAAATTCGATACCGAAATTTCACCGAAAATAGACCTTTAGAGCCCCCTGAAATCCAAAACAATGCATTTTTAGAAAAAAGGTCCCTGTGTAAGTGTCCGTGTGTCAGTGTGTCCGTGAACACGATAACTCAAAAATCAAAAGTGGCTAAAATAGCACACTTGGTGTTTAAGTTTAATATCTTCCAGAGATGCGACACGAAGTTCTTGAGAAAAAATCCCTCCAACCCCAAACTGTGCTTTACGTGGAAAAATTTTCGAAAATTTTGATTTTCTTAAAAATGGCTCTGACGAGTTTGATTAAAATAAAGTATAATAAATATATTTTTATGGCAAATAAAATGCATATATGGAATTTTCTGGGAATAGCCTCTAAAGACCTCTTTATTCTGGATGAATTTTATGGAATTTTGCATAACTACTAAACCGTAAGAGATGGACAAAAACTTACTAAACAATAAGTGTAGAACACATTAACACACCCAATTTGTGTTATATAGATTCTTTTCGTGGAGGAGATCGTTTTTTTGATATTCCTTGTTTTCTTTTTTTGTTTCAGCTTTAAAAAGCATAGACTTTTCTCATATAGCAATTTCTCAACTCCTGTCCATACAAACAAAGGAAGTTCAGTTACCTAGCACCAGTTTTTGACTATCACTTTAACCTATGGTACTCCCTTATTTCGCTTCTCCTTACAAGGAAGCAAGTAATAAGACTATTTCTACAAATTTTTTCTTGGTTAGCATGAAGTAAATGGAAGCAATAGCTTCTTAACAGTAATTTGTTGCAGAGATGTTGGGAAAGTCATGTGAATGGAACACATCAGGCTTTTATTTAAAATAAAGCAAGTAATGAGACCATTTCTGCTAATGTTTATCTCGATTAGCATGATGTAGATAGAGCAAGATGTTAAGTAGTTCGTTACAGAATCGGTAGAGGTAGAGATATGAATGTTACAGATCAGGGATTAAGAGATAATCCGGTTTATAAAGGGTATCCATGAACAAATCCGGCTATAATAGCAAAGACAGCTCTTATGGAAAGCACATAATGAAAGTTAGCGACAACGTAAGAGATAATATGAAGGATAATGTCAATAGCTGAATCAGCTAAAATTACTACATTGATTACCTTTAAATTTATTTATTTTAACCACATTTTGTATCAATTTGTTTTTAATTTTACTTGAGTAATTTTGTAAAAAAGCTATCTACTTTAAAATAATCGACATAAAAGTAAGCAGATATTTTCTTAATTACTTGCTTCCTTCTAAGCAGAATGAAAATAAGGGAATCTACTAGGATAAAACGAATGTAAAACTACTTAAAAGCTGGTTGCCATGTGATTATGTATATGGCATAAAGTGTGTGCTTTAACATAATCTACATCTTTTTGTGTAGCAAGTTTCTATCCCTTATGGTTTACCAGTAACCCAAAATTAAGCAAACTTCATCCAGAATAAAGAGGTCTTTAGAGGTTATTCCCAGAGAATTCCAGGTATACATTTTATTTGCCATTATAATATCTTTATTATACGTTATTTTAATCCAACTCGTTAGAGCCATTTTTAAGAAAATCTAAATTTTCGAAATTTTTTCCACGTAAAGGATAGTATGGGGTTGGATGGATTTTTCTCAAGAACTTCGTGTCGCATCCCTGGAAGATATTAAACTTAAATATCAAGTTTGCTATTTTACCGACTTTTCGTTTTTGAGTTATCGTGTTCACGGAAACACTGACAGAGGGACACTTACACAGGGATCTTTTTTCTAAAAATGCATTTTTTGGATTTCGGGGGGCTCTAAAAGTCTATTTTCGGTGAAATTTCGGTGGAATGCAATATGTACACATTCTCTATACACAATGTATATAGTACGTGTAGAGAAATTAAAAATGGTTACATAACAAATAACCTGAATTTCCGGGAATAGCTTCTGAAACCTCTTCATTCTGAAATACTCTTTTGTTCAAATGTTAAACTGTAAGGCATAGACAAAACCTTACTATACAAAAATGTGAATCTCGTTAAAACGCACAATTTGTTATACTTTTAATTTTTTATAGAGTTAACGTTTCCTAGACTCTTCATGTTAATGGTTTTAATTTTAGCATTTTCTCAAACGGGAATTAGTTTCCTTTGTTTTGCTTCTGAACATGCAAAGTGAACCGTGCACAGCGATAGGTTTCAAATGACATAACTATCGTTTTAGCCTACCTTATTCCCTTCTACTTACAAGGAAATAAGTAATAAGACAATTTCTGCTGACGCTTATCTCGATTTTGGTGATTTAGGTAGAGGAATTAATTTCTTACAGAACCGGTATATCTAGAAATATGAATGTGACATATTAGCATTTATTAAGCACTGTTTGTATATCATTTACCGGTGGATAAATTTGTAGTAAAAATACTGGTAGTGGTGGGATTCGAACCCACGCCTCCAGAGGAGAGAAGTACTTGAGACTCCCGCCTTAGACCGCTCGGCCACACTACCATTAAGGTTACACCTTCACATGGGGCAACATATGCAGTGGACCTTGACGTCAGAAAAATGACGTCAAGGTGCTCTGCATATGTTTCCCCCATGTGAGGGGTTAACCTCGATGGTAGTGTGGCCGAGCGGTCTAAGGCGGGAGTCTTAAGTACTTCTCTCCTCTGGAGGCGTGGGTTCGAATCCCACCACTACCAGTATTTTTACTACAAATTTATCCACCGGTAAATGATATACAAACAGTGCTTAATAAATGCTAATATGTCACATTTATATTTCTAGATATACCGGTTCTGTAAGAAATTAATTCCTCTACCTAAATCACCAAAATCGAGATAAGCGTCAGCAGAAATTGTCTTATTACTCATTTCCTTGTAAGTAGAAGGGAATAAGGTAGGCTAAAATGATAGTTATGTCATTTGAAACTTATCGCTGTGCACGGTTCCCTTTGCATGTTCAGAAGCAAAACAAAGGAAACTAATTCCCGTTTGAGAAAATGCTAAAATTAAAACAATTAACATGAAGGGTCTAGGAAACGTTAACTCTATAAAAAACTTACAGTTTAACAAATTGTGCGTTTTAACGAGATTCACATTTTTGTATAGTAAGGTTTTGTATATGCCTTACAGTTTAACAGTTGTACAAAAAGTCTTTCAGAATGAAGAGGTTTCAGAAGCTGTTCCCAGAAAATTCAAGTTATTTGTTATGTAACCATTTTTAATTTCTCTACACGTACTATGTACATCGTGTATAGAGAAGGTAGATATTGCATTCCACCCAAAAATTCGATACCGAAATTTCACCGAAAATAGACCTTTAGAGCCCCCTGAAATCCAAAACAATGCATTTTTAGAAAAAAGGTCCCTGTGTAAGTGTCCGTGTGTCAGTGTGTCCGTGAACACGATAACTCAAAAATCAAAAGTGGCTAAAATAGCACACTTGGTGTTTAAGTTTAATATCTTCCAGAGATGCGACACGAAGTTCTTGAGAAAAAATCCCTCCAACCCCAAACTGTGCTTTACGTGGAAAAATTTTCGAAAATTTTGATTTTCTTAAAAATGGCTCTGACGAGTTTGATTAAAATAAAGTATAATAAATATATTTTTATGGCAAATAAAATGCATATATGGAATTTTCTGGGAATAGCCTCTAAAGACCTCTTTATTCTGGATGAAATTTACTTAGTTTTGAGTTACTTGTAAATTAAGAGACGAAACTTGCTAAAAAAAAAAAAAAAAAATGTAGATCATGTTAAAACACACACTTATGTCATATATATATGTATATGGTTGAGCGGTCTAAGGCGGGAGTCTTAAGTACTTCTCTCCTCTGGAGGCGTGGGTTCGAATCCCACCACTACCAGAGCACACCTTTTTTTCTTAACTTATCAACATTGTTACAATTGACACGTGTCCATACACCACATTCATTTCTCTCACAGTATCTGTATACCAAGTCTTATTACTAACTACCGATGTGTTTGGAACTGGTTACAATGCATTAACCATCAACCAATATATACACTCATACACAATTCAACTCAATGCAATGAAGAGTTTGTGACAGTTCTGATTTGGAGTTTCCCAGTCTCACTATACACGCTTATTGTTTGTGTAAATTGTCCTACATGATATTCCTGGAAACTTCTTTTCATACAGTTGAAGCTCATTCATAGCTCTCATATATAATTGCATTCCTATACACACTAATACATACAAACAAACTATATTTCTGGTACCTTCTCTGTATTTTAACATTGGTCGTAATTGCTTCTTAGCCTGCTCAAGTTTACCATTAAGCTAATAAAATATCTCCAGCTGATTTCAAAAGCAACGAATGTGGCAAGTGTGCTCACTTTCCCACTATGTGCTCTAAATTTATGCTCCAAGCCATTTACCTATTTGACTGTTTACAAATATCTTTGGAGCAACACCATATGATGGCGTTTCTGAGTGATCCCTTGTTTCTGTGTATATCAATCCTTTTTATTAGTTATTATTAGTAAGTATTAATGTGAGCACTTTTTTATACTTTTTCTTTCGTGAGCAGCCTCTCTTCCCTCCATTATTTATTGTTAACTTCTCGCTCAACTATTGCTCGTGACTGTCCTCTAAGGAGTCGCGTTTATAATTCCCTTCCTGTTAAAAACTATCCTGCTACAATGTATCACACATACAACTTCCTAATAGACGAATCACAATGCTACCCTTTAACATAAAATATTTCTTATATTCAATCCTTACAATTGCTTTATGCTCAATAATACCTAGCAACAAATTGAGATCCTTAAAATCCAAATAAGCAAGAAAACTAATACATAATACTCTAAAAGTCCCTTTATATAATAATTTCATCTTTCCAAAATATCAATCACCTCAAAAACTTCTTAACTTGTGTCATTTTCTCCCACAAATAATGACCCATTACTTTTGCAAAGATATACAACCTTAATTGCTTTAAACTTTGAAAATACAATGAACATCTCATAGCATTTAATATTTACAATTTTATTATTTTTTTTTATTATTAATACTCTTTGGAACAAGTGCTTCTATCACGTTCTCTCTTTAGCAAAACAAATCACTTAATTCACCCTTAGCTTTGGCTCTGTGGATAATAACATTGAGGACAAGATGTGCTGTGTAATTTACTCTTGTGATGGTGTTTCGTTATTCCTCACTTTGGTGACTTACGGTCTGATGAGGTCTATACTGTACTCGGCCCACCGAGTATGTTTTTTCGTTCGCTAGTATCCGAAACTAAATCGACAGGTCTCCCACAGTTCATTTACATAGATTAGAATTGGGAAGGTAACTCGATATACTTATAATTTTAATTACTGCATTATTCAGTTCCATTATACTTTTTTCATGATGGACGTCCAAAGTAGCACAATTGTTTAACCTCTCTTTTCTTCTAGATACTATCGATCTTTCCTCAGCCGGGATGGAAGGGTAAGGACCTTCGTTTCTCCCGATGTATGCGCTTGTTTCCGCTAATACCTCATATGATTGCAAGAACACTTCATTATATGCTTCATTATCTTCGGAGCAACACTGTCTTTCACCACTTACTGCTCACCATTGTCGGAACTATCCGCATTAAATCTTCATTTCCTTCTATTCTAACCAATTCAATAAAAAAAAAATTGTCTCCCTAAATTTCTTCCTCCTCTTCCGTCATCCTGGTGTCAGCTGTCTTAAGTAACTCTGCAAACTGCGAGGTTAAACAATTATCTACTTCATAGAATGTAATGTTTTCTTACTTAAAATCTATTTTGGCCCTTGTAGAATGGAACACATCAC
This sequence comes from Hymenopus coronatus, assembly GCA_030762935.1. NCBI lineage: Eukaryota > Metazoa > Arthropoda > Insecta > Mantodea > Hymenopodidae > Hymenopus > Hymenopus coronatus. The sequence continues at coordinate 92,629,633 of CM060900.1, read as the reverse complement.
TCCCCATTATAATCTCTGCTGTAAGTTTGGGAATCACAAAATATACAAATCCAATCCTTGTTTCATTTATTAATTTGAGTAGCATCTGTTTGCTTATTTGCTGCCTAACCTTGCCTACGGTAACGTCTGTGTGTCCTTATTCTTTGACATAATAATGTTGAAAAGATTCTGGTTAATGGCAGACATTGAAGAGCCTGTATCTACAGTAATTAAGGCGTTTTCCCTTTCTACAAATACTTGTATGCGCGGCGCCTCTCGTACACGCTGTTCTGAGCACGTTAACACATATTTTGCTTGTGTTGAAAACAAATTTATTTCCTGCGCAGTGTTCCGACTTTCTGTGTTCGTTGTGCCCATGAGAAACCTTTCGATCGCTTCCGAATTCCGCCGGGTCATTTCGGGTCACTGGAAATCACGCATTGCTCGTTTCCCGTCGGTTGCGTTTGTGGAACAGGCGTGTGCATATTACCCTGTCCAGCGATATTTGCGTTTTGATAGGTGCCTGAAGACACCGTCTGTCTAGGAGACCTTGGCCATTGCCACTCGGCTTGTGGAGGTACCGGACTCCTTCGATTAAAAGGATGCTCTCCTTGGTCGCGAGCATAATTGTCAAAGGTTCTTTGCCTCTGGTTCCCTCGCCAGTAGTCTCTATCTCTCCTTGGCCTACCGTGTTCGGCTTGCATGTATTGCATTCGAAATCCTTGGGAAGGGATTTCGTTCCCGAAGCCTGTAAGTATTGTCCCTGCCTCTCGGCACTGCATTTCCATATTGATCTCTCGCTTGATGCTGGTTCAAATTATTCGAATTTTGTGACGGTCGTGCCCTTTCTCCGCCAAAGGTTCTTTGCGCACGGGTCCGATTAGACTGCAGCTCCCATGATTGTGGCCCCGACCTCGTTCCCGGGTTCGAAGTATTTGTCCCCCGCAGATCACTCAGTAGCACCTGTGCATCCTGCAATGTTTGTGGGCGTGCTACACTAACATGATTTCTTATATTATCCGGCAGGTGTGCCGCCATCAGTGTGATGAATTCAGGCTCTGACAGAGGGGGCTCCAGGCATTTAGCTAGCAGAGCATAGCGGAGGAAATAGTCCACTAAGCCTTCGCCACATCCAGGTTGATATCTGCCATTGTTAAATTTGTTGCGTGTCTGGTACTGGGCGCTGGCTCCCCAAAATTTGTCCAAGAACGCAATTCTGAAAACGTCATAACTTAAGTGCCATAGCCATTAATACCATTTTGCATGCCTCCGGCACCCTTTTAAGTAAAAAGTACCCTTCTATATCTAAAATAAACTGTTTGGCGTTGTCTCGCAAAGCGTCAAAGCGTGGAAGAGACAGCTCACTAAGAAAAGGTAAGCTTACTTGGGCCTGGCGGGTTACTGTTGAATTAATATCTCTAGTTTCCTGTGCTACCTGAGGGTTGGTTGGTGTATCCGTCATTCAGCACTCCGTCCTGTCCTCAGTTTCCCCATAAACATCTGTTGTGTCGGTCACAGACCCCACCAATGGCTTCGTCAACTGGAGTCCTTTTAGTGTTTTCTTTATTTCTCTATGTATTTGCTCCTATTACTTATTTCTGGAGCATTTGTGAGTTGCGCAGGGGCCATTTGCGTAACTTGGTTTTGCACCTGTACAATTTTATTTGTATGTTTTTTTTGGTAGTGTTTAACGCCCGCTTTAACTACTTATGGCATCGCAGGCGGTGACACTGGTGATACATGAATGATGATGGAGCATCGGTGGAATGCGATGGCAGGGGAAACCGGAGTACCCGGAGAAAACCCGCCCCAGCGCCGCATTGTCCACCACAAATCTCACATGCGGTCGCTTGGGATCGAACCCCGGCCGTCTAGGTGAGAGGCAAGTGGTCTAACCACTCGGCCACGGCGCGGCCTTATTTGTATGTGCTTGTTCCCTTTGTTCTAAGGTGTCCTTCATTGAGTTAGGTTCTTTAATTATTTTTAATTCTAATTCCCGATGCCTCTGTCCCAGAGCGTCGCAATTGGCCTTTGTCAATTCACGTACATTATGTTCTAGAAGACTCATTTCCCTACTACTTTTTGTGATTTGGTGTGTACCGTTTGTTCCAGTCTCAACACAGACGATTTGGTGGAGGACAGATCAGCATTTATCTCCGCCATTTCGTCACGTATTGAACCCCGTGATGTATAAAATTCACGTGATAATTCCCCTACTCTTTCCTCTACCAACCTGATTACCATTTCTCTGTTTCTTTCTATATCTATTTGTTGTAGTTCTAACTTATTGCTAATTTCTATTATATTATTCGTTTGCTGGTCAAACCTCTCGTTTATAGCAGCAGCCTGTTGCTCAAATTTTACATCAAACCTTTCATTTATGAGTGCTGTCTGCTGTTCAAATTTAGTATTTATACTAGCAGAGAGCTGGGAGAACATACTTTGTAACATTTCTGTAACACTGTTTTCAACGCTAGGTGCCATAATCGTAGAAACTCCACTACTTTGCTCTACATCTTTAACATTTATATGTTTAAAATGTCCTACACTGGTCAAAATTGGTTCCCTAGTGTGTGCATTTACTTCGTCAACTAATTCTACGTTATCTACAGATCCCTCCATATTATTTTCCAGCTCTGAATTCTCCATATTTCCTAAGACTTTCTTACTCCTTAATTTCATCAAATTACCGTTTAATTACTTCTAGAAGACTACAAAACCTCTTCTTATGCCTCACTACCAAAATATGCATTTATCAATAAACAACAATAAATACTATCTATACATTTATAAAAACAACAATAAATAATCTCTATTACACATATAAGTGCCTTGCTGTAAAATTTAACAATAATTACAACTTACAGCTGTTCCTGTGGGCTTCCTCCATCCGTTGCAGTATTATTCCGGCTATAGAAACTTTAACTACACTTCACTTATTTGAGGGAACAGTTGATCTTGCTGCGGGAAGCTGCTTGACATAAATCTTGTTTCTTGGAAGTGTGGATTTATGTAGTTTTATTCCTGGTGTTTTATTCCACCGTTGTCCTGATTTCTTCGGTGTGGTCGTCCGGTGTGAATTTCAGCGTTTGGTGTAGCAATGATGTGTGAATTTTACATGAAATTCCCTGATTAACATTTTGTTCCTTTAGGGATGTTTCCGTAGCCTGACAGGTTGGGCGCCAGTTTGTAAAGTAACAAATGATTTAATGTTTATACAGAATGTATCTTTATTGATGTCGTGTATTTGGAGGACGTGTTCTTGATATCAAAATTTCATATGAACATGGGTCTGAAAATCATTTATTTCAGAGTTACAGCACAAAATCGAAAGTTACAAAAATTGCTCGAAGTGGCTTCCTCATGATTTGATGCATGCAGTAAGTCTTGTCGTACTTCATTAGAATTTTCAGTTATGAGTTATGAAAATTGAGGATGCCGTGGCGAGTAAAGCCTGCATCGTCCGTGAATAAGATACGTCAACACAGGTTCTTTCTCAATAAAAGTACGCCAGAGCATGAAACGCAGGCTTACTGCATGCATCGAACACACTTCGAGCGGTTTATGTAAGTTTCGATTTTGTGTTGTAGCTCTCAAATAAATGATTTTCAGATCCTTGTCCATATGACACTTTTTTACTGCTTTGAGGTAAGGAACACGCCCCCCCCCCAAGTATATGACACTAAAAAAGTTGCACTCTGTAGAGTAATTCATATTTTAATATTTATAAGCATAGTAAAGTATAGGTATAGTTAAATACACCGAAATATATTTGTAAACTGCTATTTAGTAGCAGTTCCAGTGAATCAGATATGAATGAAGTTAATGCAAGGGAAGGTAGAAGACAAACTAGGGTTGCCAAATGTCCGGTTTTTGACTGGACGTCAAAAGTTGGGCTTTCGGGCCCCCTTAAATTAGACTAAATTGACCCAATTCCATTTTTAAGCAATTATTTACAGAAGCTAATAAATGAAAATCGAGTCAAGCTTTTCAATTTCATTATTCTTTGGGTTCAATAATTTGTATCAGATTGTGTCACAAATTGGGAGCGTTGTGGATTTGTCGCAATGAATTACAATGTATATTAATATATGTTGGCGTGTTCATTTGTTTGACAGCGGTATTCCTTTTAAAAGTAGTAAGTCTTTATTGCGAGCACCGATAAAAAATGAAAATGCAATATTGTCGCGGATTGTTATTTTTTCCTCTAAACAACTGTGTAGAAGAGCAAACAGACAGAAACTGATATTAAAAGCATATACCAGACTCAAAAATGTCAAACAAATGGGTGAAATTGTTTGGATTTTTTGAGAGATACAAAGTAGAAATTTTTTTGAAAGTTATTCAACATGTACTAGGAGTGCCACCGTCCAATGCGTTTGTAGAGAATATTTTCAGTGTGATGCTAAATATCTGGAGCAATGAAAGAAACAGACTGAAGTGGAAATGGTGAAAGCCGAACTATTTATGAATTTTAACTGCCATATCAAATGTGCTGAATTTGCTAAATTTGTCAAATCCGACAGCGGGAAATAACTTTCTAAAGCTGTGAAGTCAGAAAAGTAGTATAACTAGCAAAGAAACTGGAAGCTGGCAGAAACGGCTGGATACGCAGTATTAACAGTGAATATCGCGTTAAATACATGCTTCCTGTTGTAGCAGCTGTAATGTATGTATGTATTGTATAATGAGTTGTGAATAATAATAATAATAATAATAACAACAACAACCCCAAGAGAGATCTGTATTCCATTTTTAACACCGCTGAAGAATGCATAAAAGTTACCAAGTTAATGGAAATATCACAAAAGTTGTCTTTTATATAATGTAATTTAATTGTTATAGCCAGAGTTTGATACTATTATAATTGTTTACCAATTTACATGTGCTATATTTAATTGTTACCAAAGTTCAAACAGTTGTAATATGTTTGTATTAGATGTTGTATATACATTGATCTTGAAAGAATATTGTGGTCGCTGATGACCTTTGTTGTTATAAAGTGACCTTAAATAAATAAATAAATTAAAAAGATAGTATTAAAAATAATACTAATCGTAGTAATAATAATAATAATAGTAATAATGTTTTTATGTTGTCCGATTTTGGCTCCTGTTAAAGCTGGCAACCGTAAGTCTAACATTACAGATTCAGAATTAATACTTAATGACTATATCTCTTTATGAATATAATGAGAGGTTTCGGGTGACTCTTTTGCAACGGAATTGTTATGCAAGATATAGGACATCAGATTCAGCATACAACAAACAAAAGGCAGACTTAACCTCAAAACTCAGCTATCAGATGCTTTGTACTGGATGGAGATTGGTGGTCAATTTAATACATTTGCAGACATGCATGGAGTTTCTAAGGCTTTAGTATGCGGAAGTGTCCATAGTGTATCCCGCATTCGCGCTCAGATGATTCTGTACAAATGTATGACGCAATAATGCACATTCTGGAAACAATCAATAAAATCAGCTCATCAATGCATCCAATATACTACAATGCGAGACTCTGTAATTCTGTGTCGTTATATTTATTATCTTTGAATTTTAAAATACAACTAAATAGGTTTATGTTGCGTATATCAGATTAAAAGCATGCATAAAATTTATCGAATGTAATAAACTAAAGAGACCTAACATAGTTCTTCAGTATTTTTACTTTCTCTACACAGTAAATGGTGCGTAAGTCCAGACGGTATTGCACTCCTCCCAAAAATTCGCTACCAAGATTTCACAGGAAATATACTTTTAGGAAGCCCTGTATAAAAAATGTCTGATGTGTTCCATTCACATGACTTTCTCTACATCTCTGCAACAAATTATTGTTAGTAAGCTAATGCTTCTATTTACTTCATGCTAATCGAGAAAAAAATAGCAGAAATAGGCTTATTACTTGCTTCCTTGTAAGTAGAAGCGAAGTAAGGTAGTACCGTAAGTTAAACTGAAAAGCTGGTTGCTATGTGAAAAAGTGCCTTTGTTTGTGTTGACAAATTCCTAAAAATGATTAGCTCCACGAAAAAAAATGTATATAACGTAAATTGTGTGTTTTAACATGCTCTATATTTTTTGTGTGGTAAGTTTTTGTCCATCTCTTTCGGTTTAGCAGTTATGCAAAATTCCGTAAAATTCATCCAGAATAAAGTAGTCTTCAGAGGCTATTCCCAGAAAATGCAAGATATACATTCTACTTGCCGTGTAAGTATCGACATTTTAATGAAAATCGTTAGAGCCATTTTTGAGAAAGTCAAACTTTTCGAAAAATCTTCCATGTAAAGGGAAGTTTTGGGTGGGGGTATTTTCTTGAAAATCTTCGTGTCGCATACTTGGAAGATAAAATACCTAAATATCAAGTTTGGTTTTTAACCGTCTTTCCTTTTTTAGCTACGCTGTCCATAGACACACACACACACACACAGAGACAGACAGGCAGACAGACAGACAGTCAGATTCACAGACACACACACGGACATTTTTCTAAAAATGCATCAGAAATATTTAATTTTTTTCGAAGGCAAACTTTCCTTTATTTAATATAGGTGAATCGAGTAAGAAATATCCGTTTTAATTTCGTTGTAAGAAATGTCTGAAGTGGAGACTACAGGTTCCGGAGTTAGATAGGAAGTGTGACGCAGGCCTGATGCTAAAATTGTTTGAGTGTCATATTAGGAAACTTCCTTCCATTCACAGATTTCACATTTATGGCACTCAAACAATTTTAGCATCAGTCCTGCGTCACACTTCCTATCTAATTCCGGAACCTGTAGTCTTCAGTTCAAACATTTCTAGCAACCAAATTAAAACGGATATCTCTTACTCGAATCACCAATTTTAAATAAAGGAAAGTTTGCCTTCGAAAAAATATTCAATATTGCATCAGAAATTGTTTCAGTGTCATAAGAATGAAATCTTTGAATGGATGGAGGTTTCCTAATAAACGTCATACTTCTCTGACGTCAAGTTGCACTGCATATGTTCCCCCATGTGAGGGGTTAACCTCGATGGTAGTGTGGCCGAGCGGTCTAAGGCGGGAGTCTTAAGTACTTCTCTCCTCTGGAGGCGTGGGTTCGAATCCCACCACTACCAGTATTTTTACTACAAATGTATTCATCAGTAAATGATATGCAAACAGTGCTTTAAAATTCTGGTATGTCACATTCATATTTCTAGATATACCGGTTATGTAACAAATGTATCTGAATCATTATAATCGAGATAAGCGTCAGCAGAAATTGCCTCATTACTCATTTTCTTGTAAGTAGAAGGGAAATAAGGGAATAAAGTAGGCTAAAATGATAGTTATGTCATTTGAAACCTATCGCTGTGCACGGTTCACTTTGCATGTTCAGAAGCAAAACAAAGGAAACTAATTCCCGTTTGAGAAAATGCTAAAATTAAAACCATTAACATGAAGAATCTAGGAAACGTTAACTCTATAAAAAATTAAAGCTATAGCAAATTGTGCGTTTTAACGAGATTCACATTTTTGTATAGTAAGGTTTTGTATGTGCCTTACAGTTTAACAGTTGAACAAAAGAGTATATCAGAATGAAGAGGTTTCAGAAGCTGTTCCCAGAAAATTCAAGTTATTTTTAATTTCTCTACACGTACTATGTACATAGTGTATAGAGAAGTTAGATATTCCATTCCAACCAAAAATTCGATACCGAAATTTCACCGAAAATAGACTTTTAGAGCCCCCTGAAATCCACAAAATATGCATTTTTAGAAAAAAGGGCCCTGTGTACGTGTCCCTGTGTCCGTGGTAAAATAGCAAACTTGGTATTTAAGTTTAATATGTTCCAGGGATGCGACACGAAGTTCTTGAGAAAAATCCCTCCAACTGCAAACTATCCTTTACGTGGAAACAAATTCGAGGCTAAAGACATAATTAAGGCAAATAAAATGTATATCTGTAATTTTCTGGTAATAGCCTCTAAAGACCTCTTTATTCTGGATGAAATTTGCTTGATTTTGCGTTACTGGTAAATCATAAGAGATAGAAACTTGCTAGACAAAAAAAAAAATATATATATATATATATCATGTTAAAACACACACTTTAGGTCATATACCTTTTTTTTTTGTGGAGTTGACCATTTCTGAGATATTCCTTGTTATTGTTTTCAGATTTAACATACTTAAACTTTTCTCACACGGAAAGTTGTAAACTTCTGGCCCTGCATAGAAACGGATTTCAATCACATGGCAACCAGCTTTTAAGTAGTTTTACATTCGTTTCATCCTAGTGTATTCCCTTATTTTCATTTTGCTTAGAAGGAAGCAAGTAATTAAGAAAATATCTGCTAACGTTTATCTCGATTATCATGAAGTAGATAGCTTTTTTTAACTAAACTACTCAAGTAAAATTAAAAACAAATTAATACAAAATGTCGTTAAAATATATAAAGTTAAAGGTAATTTTAGCTAATTCAGCTATTGACATTATCCTTCATGTTATCTATTACGTTGTAGCTAACTTTCATTGTGTGCTTTCCATAAGAGCTGTATTTGCTATTATAGCCGAATTTGTTCATTGATACCAATTATAAACCGGATTATCTCTTAATCCCTGATCTGTAACATTCATATCTCTACCTCTACCGATTCTGTAACGAACTACTTAACATTTTATTCTTCTATCTACATCATGCTAATCGAGATAAACATTAGCAGAAATGGTCTTATTACTTGCTTTCTTTTAAGTGAAAGCCTGATGCTTTCCATTCACATGACTTTCTCTACATCTCTGCTTGTTAAAAAGCTAATGCTTCCATTTACTTCATGCTAATCAAGAAAAAATTAGTAGAAATAGTCTTATTACTTGTTTCCTTGTAAGAAGAAGCGAAATAAGGGAGTACCATAGGTTAAAGTGATAGTCAAAAGCTGGTTGCTAAATGACTGAACTTCCTTTGTTTGTATGGACAGGAGTTGACAAATTCCTATATGAGAAAAGTATAAGTTTTTTAAAGCTGAAACCAAAAAACAAGGAATATCTCAGAAACGATCCACGAAAATAATATATATATATAACATAAATTGCGTGTTTTACTGTGGTAAGTTTTTTCCATCTCTTAAGATTTAGTAGTTATGCAAAATTGCATTAAAATTCATCCAGAATAAAGTAGTCTTCAGAGGTTATTCCTAGAAAATTCAAGATATACATTTTATTTGTTAGGTAAATATCTTTAATATACGATATTTTAATCAAAATCGTTAGTCATTTTTGAGAATATAAAAATTTCCGAAAAATAGTTCCATGTACTTCCATGTAAATGGGGGTGGGGGCATTTTCTGGAAAATCTTCCTGTCGCATCCTTGCAAGATACCAATCTTAAATACCAAGTTTTTTATTTAACGGTCTTTTCATTTTTGAGCTATGCTGTCCACAGACACACAGACACACACACACACACACACGGAGATGTAAATGGAAGTTTGGCGTGGGGGTATTTTCTTGAAAATCTTCGTGTCGCATCCTTGGAAGATACCACACGTAAATACCATGTTTGGTTTTTTACGGTATTTTCATTTTTAGATATGCTGCCAATCGACACACACAGACAGACAGACCCACAGACATACAGACAGACAGACTTACAGACACACATACGGACATTTTTCTAAAATTCCTTTTTTTGGATTCAGTGGGTCTCAAAACATGTATTTCCAATGAAATTTCGGGTGCAGTACAATACCTCCTCTATACATTATGTACATAGTACGTGTTGAGAAAGTAAAAAAGTATTTTTAGATAAAGGCCCGTGCGTGTCCGGATAACGGTGTGTCAATAACTCAAAAACGAAAAGTCGGAAAAATACAAAACTTAGTACCTAAGTTTAGTATATTCCAAAGATGCGACACCTAGATTTTGAAGAAAATACCCCCATCCCAAACTACCATTTATATGGAATAATTTTCGAAAATTTTTATTTTCGCTTTCAATTATAATACCGTACATTAAAGATATTTAGATGAATAATTATATATATATATATATATATATATATATATATATTTTGAATTTTCTGAGAATAGCTTCTGAGGAGCTGTTCACTCTGAATGAATTTTATTAAATTTTGCGTAACTGATAAACCGCAACAGATAGACAAAAACTTACTACGTAAAAATGTAGATCTTGTTAAAACACACAATTTATATCCTATACATTTGTTCGTGGCATTGGCCATTTTAGACACATTTCTTGTTATTGGTTTCAGTTTTAAAATACTAAAAACTTTCCTCATGCAGGAATTTGTCAACTCCCGGTCGTGCACAGAAACGGATTTCAATCACATGGCAACCGCCTTTTAAAAGTTTTGACTATCGCTTTAGGTAGTATCCTCCCTTATTTTTCTTCTACTTGCAAGGAAGCAAGAAATGAGTTCAATTCTGCTAACGTTTAATTCGATTAGCATCAAATAGAGAAAAGAATAAGATTTAGAACAATAATTTGATACAGAGATGTAGAGAAACTCATGTGAATGGTTACATAAGTTTTTTTTTTGTAACATGTGGTTGGCGACACTTTGAAACGGAAACATGACAGAATGTTTATGTTTGCAAATTGTATATTTAAATTTGTTCCTCAAACTTTACGAGCTAACAAACTTATATTGTGAAACACAGTTGATAAGTATTTGTTATTTTTTCTATTTTTACTTTGTCTATACGTACTATGCACATAGTTTATAGAGAAGGTATTGTATTCCCCCTAATATTCGATATCGAGATTTCACCGGAAATACATGTTTTGAGTTCCCCTGAATCCGAAAAAAAACTTTTTGGAAAAAGGTCCGTGTGTGCCTTTGGACAGCATAGCTCAAAAACGAAAAGACTGCTTAATACCAAACTTGGTATTTAAGTTTCGTATCTTCCAAAGATGCGACACGAAGATTTTCAAGAAAATCCCCCACAACCCCACTACCCTTTACATGGAGCTTTTTTCGAAAATTCTGATTTTCTTAAAAATGGCTCTAACGATTTTGATTAAAATATCGTATATTAAAGATAGTTACCTGACAAATAAAATGTATATCTTGAATTTTCTGGGAATCGTCTCTGAAGACTACTATATTCTGGATGAATTTTACGGAATTTTGTATAACTGCTAAACCGTAAGAGATGGACAAAAACTTACCACACAAAAATTATAGAGCACGTTAAAACACACAATTTGTCTCATATACATTTTTTTCTTGGAGTTGATCGTCTGTTTAGGTATCCCTTATTTTGGTTTCAGCTTTAAAAACACTTATACATTTCTCATACAGGAACTTGTCAACTTCTGTCCGTACAAACAAAGGAACTTCAGTCACATAGCAACCAGCTTTTGACTACCACTCTAACCTATATTGCTTCCTTATTTCACATCGACTCGCATGGAAACAAGTAATAAGACCATTTCTGATAATTGTTTCTCGATTAGCATGAAGTAAATAGAAGCATATGCTTTTTAACAATAATTTCTTGTACATATATAGAGAAAGTCATGTGAATGGAACACATCAGATTTTTTATTTTATTTTTATTCAAGGGCAACATTTTCATGGAAATATGGATACCAAATTTTTTGTGCCGAACGCAATACTTGGTGTTACCGCTGTAGTAAGCATATGAACTGTTGGGTATCATTTGAAATAAGAGGCATTAGCCCCCGGGTCGCGGAACCTCTTACTTGAGCTAATAACAATTAGAAACTGGATTCCCACCGCCCTCTTGCACGATCTTTGTTCCGTTACGAATGTACGAAACACGGAGAAATTCCCACTTGATTTTACGAGTCTTGAACTTTGCTACAGGTGTTGCAATAACGGAAATTCTACTTTACTTCATGCGTTGAACTCTTGTCATGGTTCAGCAGAAGCTCATAATGGGTTCGCTGGTTCGTATATTGTGCTGTCAAACACTTGATGCTAGGATCACTCAGTGAGAAAACGAATAAATGTTTAGCTTATCTAACTAATACATCAGCGCCAAAGTTAACACTTTGCTGCAGGTCATAGTGCCGTATTTTGCTGGAAATTAGTTAAACGGATCATTAGCCAAGTTTCTCATTTACTCAGCGGTCACGTTTAACCTCATTTCTTTCAACCATCTAAGGACGAATTACGTTCTTTGAGTAAAAGCAGTAAGCTTGAAGTATAATTCCCATTCACAATGAGACGCAGCGTAAGCCAAAGACTTTGCACCCATGTTATTCAATGTAAGCATTCACATAGACACACGCTACACAATGCAAGTTAACTTAGTTACTTTTCTGCAGCTCCTAGGTGAAGCATAGGGCATCGTTACTATGTTTCCTTTATCGGAATTTAATTTCTGGTTCGCGAGTTCACCGCTATGCGCCATGGTGATTAGGGATCACCCACAAATGGCACTGTAGGGCGAAACTACGACATGGGGATGCAAAATGGCGGAATTTTACAAAAACGTTATACAGGACCACCGGCTTTACTTCCCTTCGGAAAGAAATTATGCCAAGGAGTTTTGCTTCCGAAAAATCCATCACCCTCCGCCAGATTTGAATGTGCAATATTGGGTTTTGGAGACTTGCGTGGTAACAACTACACCACGAAGGGCGATCCTACACAATGCAAGAGTTTGCAAACTCCAAACTTTATGCTTGCATTGAGGACAAAGAGGAAGAATTCTGCTGCCTGAGGTTTAACAGCAGACGACCGCAATACGAGATTTTTACAGAGCCTACTGTACATGCTGCTCTTCTATTTAGCCGTGCCTGGTCACTCATATTTCCTTCAAGAGGTTATAGTAGTATTCTTGCCGAATCCTCCTTAGATTTCACCATCTGCGACTAGATTTCTTGGCTCGCCCACATCGTAAGGCGCAAAGAGATATTGCACGTTGCATTAAATGTCCAGGTTTATCACTTCCTGCAGTCTCCACGCTTACGTTATTTTCAATATTTTGTCAAACAGTTATTGTAATGTCACTACCGCAAGTGTCAGTTGTGAATGTAACTTATATAACCTATTTATGTATAAACATTTGAGTGAATTTTCGTACATGATATTGTACTGTGTGGTTCCTATTCAATCTGAAACTTGCGGTGCGCATGGAAGATGTCCGAAAGTAATTTACGAATCCGTACCAACTCCTTATGAATGGTCTTCCTTCGTGTCTGCACTTATGTTGTGATACGTCTGCGCGTACATGTCATTGTGAATGTAGCGTAACCCTTACCGTGCGGTGTGGTCTGACTCGTCTAGCTCAGCCATGTTCGCAACGATCGGATAACACCTATCTCTATCTCGTTTTACATCTGCCTATAGCTCTGCTAAGGTCGTCTCCTTAGCGCGGTGGCAGCGTTGCTGCTTACCAAGCGGGAGACCTGGGTTCGATCCCCAGTACCGCGTGGGGGTTTTTCCCCCGCTGGAAGACCTGGCCCGGGGTGCACTCAGCCTCATAAGGTCCCTGGGGGGCCAATTGAGGAGCTACTTGATGGAGAATTAGCGGCTCCAGGTCATCAGGACCGCATTAACCGGCCAGGGGGACTCGAGGCGCTAACCACGTCTCACCCTCCAATACTGCACCCCATCCATGACGTCTGTAGTGGACCGAGATGGGGGACGCAGCGGCCGGGCGGTAGGCCAAGGTTCCACGTGAGCTGTCGTGCCATGGAGTTAATAGCTCTGCTAATCGTACTGAATAATGTCATAGGGGAAAGGCGTACCTACTTCTTCAGCTACCGTATTCCGGGCACTGCAAACCCCTAGCACTCGTGGTACTACTAGTCACCAGAAGTATTTTGGGCCAAATATATGAGCCCGACCAAGAAGGGTTGTACTCGGCGGGGCAGTAGTTCCTAATACCATGAGAGATTGGTATAAGTCTGGCTTACCGGCCATAGTGAGGTTGTGTGACACCTCGATGCCCTCCGGTACCAGCCTGAAGAACAGACAGGTATAATCGGATTTGACATCTTGTCAGTGGCGAAGGAGAGCGGCACGCGTGAACGGGTTGACCATTGCTAACCGGGTCTGTCGGATCTAGACGTGTCGTGTTAGCTGCTTCTGATCTCTAGCTTTGGAGCTATCCGGCAAAATGCTGATAACTAGCAATATCCGCTCTCTGAAATTCAAACGAACAAAACAAAAAAAACAAAAAAAACGAAACTGGGAAAACAATTGGCAATAATCAACAGTAGTTCACAAATAATTCAGACGACATGAACATTTAAAGTGTGATTTCAGGTTGTTCTGTGTCAAATATATTCTTCTGACTGGTATTTTTAAAGCGATTTTATGGAAAGATATATATATAGTTTTTATAAGATCGATATTTATTTCGGTTATTCTTCCATACTTCTCCGTACGTATGCAACTAGACAATTCCTTTGTAAATGCAAATGTAATCTAGCATGTATGTTCTTACAATGTACATAGTAGAATAGAGAAGGTATTGTATTCCACCCAAAAACTCGATATCCAGATATCCCCGGAAATATATGTTTAATTACCCTCCCACCAAACCCCCCCCCCCAAAATAGAAAAATGTCAGTGTGTGTCTATGGACAGCATATTTCGAAAATGAAAAGTTCATTAAATACCAAACCTGGATTTAGGTTTAGAATCTCTCAAGAATGCGACACAAAGATTTTCAGGACCTCACCTGAAACTATTTTTTACATGGAAACATTTTCGAAAATCTTGATTTTCTAAAAAATGGCTCAAACGATTTTGATTGGAATACCGTATATTAAATATATTTACATGACAAATAAAATTCATATCTTGAATTTAGTGGACATAGCCTCTGAAGTCCTGACATTAATATTACTTGGATAGGTAGAATCAGACTGAAAAATTCAATTCCACAGTCGGAATTTGAACCACGGATCTTCCCATCTCTAGCCGGTTGCTCTGCCACTGAGCTACCATGGCAACATGCCGGTATGGGATTGAATTCCAATGGCGATGTACACTGTTGTAAGTACTTTCGGTCCCAGGATTCATAGTATAGCCAACTATTATGGTCATTTAGACCAATATTAATACCACTGCTTGAGTGGATCTCGAGCCGGGTCTCGGGAGCACCCGGATGACTGAGACCCGGTCGGATTCAGTCTTGGCGACCAGAACGTGCCGTCACGTTACCCTACCAGACGCACCCGATGCAGAACATTGCTGCATAGCCTGGGACCACATACCAGAACATTGTCGATCCTTCTCTATGGCTGTTCGTTAACTTTCCCCTTTTGGGGTTGACGCGCTTAAGTAGATATCCACGTCCGTCCTTGCGTGGGGGCTCTTTAAAAGGTATAAGGTATTGACTTAACGGAAACCTCACGGAAAAAATGTCATTGGGCGCCTTTCCTGGGCCTTGAGGGCGAACTTCGGCTCTGGGTAGATCTTTCTTTTCAGGTCACTATTCTAAAGAGAAGTGCATTGTGCACTTTAAGATCGACTCTGGAGTTTTTAAAATCTGTTTATTATTTGACAAAATGTAATTATATTTTTGAGATGCGAATAATTTAATAATTTATACTATAAATTTCGGAGTATAGAATTTATGGATAAAAAGCATTTTTGTTATGAAAAGGGTGTCCTAATTTGACCTCAAATGTATGAAGTTAAATATCTATGTGGTCACCCTTCGTGTTATCCCTTCCTCACAGGGGGCGGTGCCCTGGTGGAGTGATTCGATCCGAAGTGACCGCATGTGGGGTTTGTGGTGCACAAAGCGTTGCAAGGGCGAGTTTTCTCCGGTTTCCACCGCTATCGCATTCCCCGGTGCTCCATCTTCATTCTATGTACCATCAGGGTCGCAGCCGGTGGTGCATATGTAGTAAAAGTGGGCGTTAAACACTGTCAAAACAAATTCCTCCTAGGGGTCACGTTGAAAACACAAAAGGCCCACTATGAGCGATCCTGTGCTGCAATTGATGGAGGCTGCTCCGTCCTACTGTTCCTAACTCCATTTTTATTCATTCATTTAGGATAAAATAAATAAAGGAAATAAGTATTCCACAAATCAAAGATCGATTTCGGGACTTGGTTCGTATTGTGTGATGTTATCCTATAATGGCTTACACCAAGACAAAGGTTTCTAAAAAAACAAATTTAATATCAAAACTTATATCCAACATCTTTGTTGGTAACTGGATCGTTACAGATATGCAGGATGTCAATAGGATTAAGGTTAATAACGGAGGAGAACACCTCGGCACTTAAACATACATAGATCCATTATAGCTAACACCCCCATCAGAAGGAAAGGATGAAAAAGTGAGGGAACCGCAGGTGGTTACAGGCCGCAGACAAACAGACCTCGAGATGAGCTGAAGACCCGTCCCACTGCTGAAGCTGCAGACCGGTCAACTGGTGGATCAGGCTGACTAAGTGTGTCCACGGGCGGTACATTTTCTTTTGAACATGTGTCCGCGCCAAGTGTCCGACAATGCCATACGACACGAATCTAGAAGTGCACCAAAAAATCAAAAAGAAAGGGCATAAAAAGAAAATGATGAAAAGGACACGGTGGCAAATGCGAAACCACTTTAGTATTCGCCTAATGACTCCGGGAAAACTTTGAAAACCCACGGGTAAGAGTGCCCAGTCGACGGGAAGCGAACCCAGAATCTGCGGAATGTGAGTCGCACACGTTATTGTGCGACTTACTTTAAGCTTTTCTGTATATTCACAGTTAAGTAAAATTTACAAGGTTTCCTTTACATTTTTACTTTCACTAGAACGTATGCACAATGCACATGGTGGATAGAGAAGGTATTATATTCCGCCCAACATTTTGACACCGAAATTTCACCGGGAGTATGTGCTTTGAGGTCCTTGAGTCCGAAAAAAGCATTTTAGAAAATGGTCTTTGTATATGTATCTGTGGAAAGTATAGCTCAAACACGAAAAGTCGGTTAAGTGCCAAACGTGGTATTTAAGTTCAGTATTTTCCAAGGATGCGCCAGGAAGTTGTACAAGAAAATCCCTATAATATCAAATACCCTTTACATGAAACATTTTACGAAAATGTTTATTTTCTCAAAAATGACTAACAATTTTGTTCAAAATGCCGTTTAATAAATATATTCACATTGCAAATAAAATGTATATTTTGAATTTTTTGGAAACATCTTCTGAAGAGCTGTTTATTCTGGTTGAATTTTGCAAACATTTTCATAACGATTAAACCATAAGAGGCAGTTTACTCCACAAAAAATGTAGACCTCGTTAAAGCAAACAATTTGTGTCATAAATTACCCTTGTAGAATTGACCGTTTTCAAGATATTCCCTGTTATTGGTTTCAATTTTCAATTAATTAATCTTCCTCTAACGGAAGCATGCATAGCGAACTTAACTTCAATTGTTTCACATGGCGACCAGCTTTTAAAAGATTTGAGTATCGCTTTAGCCTAGTGTATTTCCTTATTTCCCTACTACTTACAAGGAAGCCAGTAATAAGACCAATTCTAGTGATGTATATCCGGATTAGCATGACGTAGATAAAAAATAATCTTTTATAAGAATAAATTGTTTGTAGAACAGCTAGAGAAGGTTATGTGAATGGAACACATCAGCTTTTTTATTCCTGCCTCTGTTCCCGCAAACGACAGCTGAAGTGTTTTACTGTGCTTAAACAACGCCTTCCTTGTGCTTTAGAAACTCTCTTCACGGTATTAATTTTTGAAAATGTTCCTTTTAACACTCAACTATAACGCTACTGGTATTTATCACGTCATTAAAGAATGCTGCCTTTCGTTAGAAGCAATAAACTAAGTCTTAAATGTGATTATAGCTCGTGAGGGAAGTACTTGCTAATTTGTTCGAATAGCTGAATGCTGCAGGTCTCTTTGTTTCTCCCTTACAGCCTACAAAGGGGTTGCACCGAATCGCCGTCCACTTTGTTCGAATGGTCAAGTTATCTGTACTGGTTTATCATGTCATTACCTGCTTCTGTTTCAGTTATTTAATTTAAGAGTTTTTAAGTGCGGCTGTCACACCTGCTAAAGTCGTTAGCTCTGACTATTTTTATTATTAAATATTTATGTTCGGAATATATTATTTGGGCGGCGCTGTGGCTGAGTGGCTTGACCGCTCGCCTCCCTCTAGGCGGCCCGGGTTCAATCCCAAGCGCCCGCATGTGGGATTTGTGGTAGACGAAGCGGCGTCTGGAAGGGTTTCTCCGGGCCTCCGGTTTCCACCGCCACTCATCCCTTTAATTGCTCCATCTTCCTATCATCAATTTCGCTTGCATTCCATATCATCTTCCTGCTCATGCTCATAGGCGGCCCGAGTCGATCCCAAGCGTCCGCATGTGGGATTTTTTGTTGACGAAGCGGCCCGTGGGAGGGTTTTCTCCGGGACTCCGGTTTCCCCCGCCACTAATTCCATCAATTGCTCCACCATCCTATCATCAATTTCGCTTGTATTTCATATCATCTACTTCCTCATGCTCATGTCTGGCTAAGGGTCGACAACTCCATTCTGTGGTTTCGTGCTGTTGGCTCTCCGACAGGCTTCTAACCCCTAGGCATACGCTTGTAAGACCTAATGGGGTGTCAGTCATAAATAGGGGGAGGTAAGCCGACTACTATTCATATTTGTTCCGGCTAATCGGATTCTTTGGTCGAGCAAATATCCCTTAACAGGGCGTCAACGATAAAAGGAACTATTTTAGACATGACACCAGGTCGCGCGGTTAGACCACTCGCCTCTCACCTAGACGCCCGAGTTCGATTCCAAGCGACCGTATGTGAAATTTGTGGTGGAAAAAGCGGCGCAGGGGCGGGTTTTCTCAGTGTTCTCCGATTTCCCCCGTCATCGCATTCCACCGGTGCTCCATCTTCATTCCATGTATCATCAGTGTCATTGCCTGCGGTGCCATTTGTTGACCTTTGTAACTTATATTTTGAGCATTTTATTTAAACTTTTACCAAGCAAATTCACAACTTAAGTGAACTTTATGACGCCCCGAGATCCTAGCTGAAACTGTATTATTCGCGTTCACTGACCTATGAACCCCGGAACTTAAAGTACTTACGACATTGTAAGTTGCTATTGGGGTATGTCATCTCGAAATAATATGAGATCGCCTTGTGGTTACCGGGAAACATGTCAATCAGTTAAGGAATTTAATGGTGTGCCGGCATGTTTCCATGGTAGCTCAGAGGTAGAGCAAGCGACTAGAGACAGGAGATCCGTGGTTCAAATCCCGGCTACGGCTTTGCATTTTTCAATCTGACTATTTATCCAACTCCTGTGATATGCACGGCTTGAGTGAAAAGGCTTGAAAATGTATTTAGCATACTTTGATAGTTTTATCCAAATTCTTAGAGATTTTTTGAAGAAAATATATAATAGAATATGTTTTATATATGTTAGTTTATAATGGGCATTTTCTGATAATCTTCATATCGCATTCCTAGAAGTTACTCCATTTAAATGCTAAGTTTAGGGTTTATCTCACTTATCGTTTGAGTTATACTCTCTCATTCTCTCTCTCCCTCTCGCTCTCTCTCTGTATATATAAGCGTATTTAATTTACTGTTTTCATTTTAAATACTCAAACTTGTGCACTGTACGCGTTTCTTGGGTTCAGTGGATCTCAAACAGATATATCCGAAGAAACCTCGATAAAAATAATTTGAATGGAACGCAATGCTTAGTATACATTATACACAGTGTCATAGAAAGTGATAACTAATTATCTCACAATAACTTAACATCAGCACACAAGTGCACCAGGAAAACAAAATGAGGACTCGGCTTTCCAATAAAATTTAATACTCGTTCTGGCTTGGGCAAAGTAGAAAAGTGACCAAGAGAATTTTAAATCTGAAGAAGTCTAAAACACTATGATCATCACAAACCCACAGGTGAAAAATTCAAATGTCTAAATGATCATTTTCTTTTCCGAAGACCTTCATAAAAACTTATATGGAAAGCACTAATGAAGTCCTTCACTCAGGCGTCGTTTGGGTAAATTTTGGACAGTACAGTATAATTACAGTTTTTTGGTGCATTCCTAGTTTATAGTACATGTTCCTCATGAAATCACACGAACACAGAGATTTTGAATGAATTGATGATCAAAAAGTCCTGAAATTAGCCCAGGGTCCATAGAGTAGAGGTTCACCTCACATTTGTAATTTCAGAATAAGGGAAATCCCTAGAAAATCTTCATTCAGATGATTCATCCCAAACGAGATTATACCTCGAATCGTCCGGATTAAGCACACATGTTACCAAGTGCACCACGAAGATGGTCAGCTGTATCCCTTAAACTGCAAATGTATGCGACGATGATTGCAATCATGGAAACGCTAAGAATGACGATGGATAAAGAAAGTGGATAAGAGTAAATTTATTTTATGATGCTATTTGCTTCCCTGGACTTAAAAATCAGATGTTTATTAGTTATTAGTATCAATACTATGCACTTACAATTCATTAGAGGAAGTATTGCATGTGTTTCGAAAATTCGATACCTATATTTCATCGAAAAGACATGTTTTAAGATCTCTGGACCTAAAAAATGCCGCTTTAGAAGAATTTTCAAGTGTGTCTGAACAGAGAATCTCAAACATAGTAAGGCATTTTAATACAAATTTGCAAGGAACTTATTCTATACACATAACGCAAATACCTCAAAAGTATTCCTGCTGTTTTAAACTTGGAAGTACTCGAGATTGAATCTGGAAAATGTCGAGATGAAGCAGTGGAATATCAGGAAATGGACATCTTTCACCTGTGCGGAGACAGCGTACTGGTTAGCGTCTTGCAGTGATGAAAGCGCAATAGAAGTGTTTGGTGTTCATGTAGCGATTAAAACACATGTTCGTTTTGGCACCAAGCAAAACAAATAATCGTGTCATGCAGGCAGGTTGCTTCTCATGTAAACAGTGTTATGTTGAGATCCAAGAAACCTCCCAGAGAGAGAGAGAGAGAGAGAGAGAGAGAGAGAGAGAGAGAGAGAGAGAATCATACTACGTATCGTTGAACACACAATTTATGTTAAACAATGATTTATGCCATTAACCTTTTCCGAGATATTCCTTGTTGTTGGTCTGAGCTTTTAAATACTTTACTCAGGGGAAATAATTACTCCTCTTCTTTATTAATTTCCTTATCAGTATGTACATAGCAGATAGAAAAGGTATTACATTTTACCCAAAAATTCGGTACTGAGTTTCACCGGAAATACACGTTTGATCCACTAGATAAAAAAAAAAAATTAGAAAAATATCCGTGTGCGTGTGTGTGCATGTGTGTTTCTGAAGGCAGCCCATTACTCAAAAATCTGATGTGTACCATTCACATGACTTTCTCCATATCCCTGCAACAAATAATTCTTAAAAACCTTATACTTCTATTTACTTTATGCTAATCAGAAAAAATTAGCAGCAATAGTCTTATTACTCGCTTCCTTGTAAGTAGGAGCGAAATAAGGGACCACCGTAGGTTAAAGTGATAGTCAAAAGCTGGTTGCTATGTCAATGAAGTTCCTTTGTTTATATGGATAGGAGTTGACAAGTTCCAGTATGAGAAAAGTATACGTTTTTCATAGCAGAAACCAAAAATAAGGAATGTCACAAAAACGACAAACTCCACGAAAAAAATGTATATAACGTAAATTGTGTGTTTTAATGTGCTCTACATTTTTTGTGTAGTAAGTCTTTGTCCATCTCTTACGGTTTAGCAGTTATTCAAAATTTAGTAATATTCATCCAGAATAAACGACTCTTCAGAGGCTATTCCCAGAAAATTCAAGATATACATTTCATTTGTCAGGTAAATATGTTTAATATCCGAAATTTTAATCAAAATCGTTAGCCATTTTTGAGAAAATTAAAAATTTTCGAAAAAAGTCCATGTAAAGGGTAGTTGGGGGTGGGGGAATTTTTCTCAAAATCTTCGTGTCGCATCCCTGGAAGATACTAAACTTAAATACCAAGTTTGGTATTTTACCGACTTTTCGTTTTTGAGTTATCGTGTTCACAGACACACGGACACACACACACACACACACACACACGGACACACACACACACACACACACTGACCTTTTTGTGAAAATGCTTTTTTACTTTCTCCATACGCACTATGTACATAGTGTATAGAGAAAGTATTGCACTCCACCAAAAATTCGATACCGAAATTTCACCGCAAATATATGTTTTAGGGTCCCCAATATCCAAAAAAAGCATTTTCACAAAAAGGTCCGTGTGTATGTGTGTCCGTGTGTCCGTGTGTCCGTGTGTCCGTGTGTCTGTGAACATGATAACTCAAAAACGAAAAGTCGGTAAAATACCAAACTTGGTATTTAAGTTTAGTATCTTCCAGGGATGCGACACGAAGCTTTTGAGAAAATCCCCCCACCCCCAACTTACCTTTACATGGAACTTTTTTCGAAAATTTTGATTTTCTCAAAAATGGCTGTAACGATTTTGATTAAAATTTCGGATATTAAACATATTTACCTGGCAAATGAAATGTATATCTTGAATTTTCTGGGAATAGTCTCTGAAGAGTGGTTTATTCTGGATGAATATTACTAAATTTTGGATGACTGCTAAACCGCAAGAGATGGACAAAAACTTACCACACAAACAATGTTGAGCACTTTAAAGCACACAATTTATGTTATATACATTTTTTTCTTGGAGTTCGTCGTTTTTGTGACATTCCTTATTTTTGGTTTCTGCTAAGAAAAACGTATAATTTTCTCATACAGGAACTTGTCAACTCCTATCCATACAAACAAAGGAACTTCATTGACATAGCAACCAGCTTTTGACTATCACTTTAACCTACGGTTGTCCCTTATTTCGCTTCTACTTACAAGGAAGCGACTAATAAGACTATTTATGCTAATTTTTTTGAATATCATAAAGTAAATAGAAGTATAAGCTTTTTAAGAATTATTTGCTGCAGGGTTATGGAGAAAGTCATGTGAATGGTACACATCAGATTTTTTGGATATTGGGGACCCTAAAACATATATTTCCGGTGAAATCTCGGTATCGAATTTTTGGCGGAGTGCAATACTTTCTCTATACACTATGTACATAGTGCGTATGGAGAAAGTAAAACTGAAACGTCGGTTAAATACCAAAATTAGTATTTAAGTTCAGTTCCTTTCAAGGAAGCAACACGAAGATATTCACGAAAATCCCCCAACCCCAACTACCCCTTACATGGAACATTTTTCGAACATTTTAATTTGCTCAAAAATGACTAACGATTTTGCTTTAAATGTCATATTTTAAAGATTTTTCATGAAAAACAAAATATATATCTTGAATTTTTGGGAAGAGGCTCTGAAGGCCTATTCATTTTGGATGGCTTTTTTATAACTCGTAAACCGTAAGAGATAGACAAATACTTACTACTGAAAACATATATAGCTCTCACATTAAAATACTTAATTTATGTTATTTATATATATATATATAATATAATATAATATAAATAAAGTATTTTAATGAGAGCTATATATATTTGTAGGCTTAACCGTTTCCAAAATATTCCTTATTATTGGTTTCAGTTTTAAACTACTTAAATTTTTCTCAAATGATAAGTCAACTTTCGTTCCATCTCTTTTGTTTTACTTGAATGCAAAATAGAACCTAATATCAGTTGTTTCACATAATGATAGCTTTTGAAAGGTTTGACCAGTGAACACCCTTGTTCCCCTTCTAATTACAATGAACCAAGTAATAAGCCTATTTCTGATAATGTTTATCTCGGTTATTAATACATATGTAAAAGAATAATCTTTTTTAAGGGAAGTTTGTTTGTGGAACAGCTAGAAAAAGTTATGTGAATGGAACTCATTAGATTTTTTTTTCTCTTCGTCTTACATACAGAACAAAATAAAAAATACTACACAGAGGCGACCGACTTTTAAAATATCTGACTATCGCTTAACGCCTACTGCATTCCCATAATTCCTTACACATAAAGAAAATGTGTAATCTCGCAGTTTCTGCAAATTTTATATTGAGTAACAAAGTAGACAGAAGAATGAACTTTATTGTAGAATGAGTAGAGAAAGTCATGTGATATAAAGTATTTTATTTTTATTGCAATTTTTTTTTCTAACTGAGAGGGTTCCTAATTCATATTTATCATCATATCTTATATCACTTTTCTATTTTATCCATAAGTCATAACATTTGAATTTAGCTATAGTTGTGCCACGTACAAGTTTTCTTGAGATGACCCATAGTAAACTAGAACTGCAATGGTAACAGAAATGGTTATTTTGAAATATAAGTATCAATTGACAGTAACGTTACCGGAACTGCGAATTGAGAACCCCTGAAGTTTTAATTTTTTTTTTACTTTATTTCTTTTTTCTCTTTTTTACTTTGTTTTTCTGTTTGATTACCGTTTGCTTTTTGCTTGTAATACACACATACCTATACACATTTACAAACATACAAACACCCATGGCCAAGGCGGGACTCGAATTCACGATCCCCTGCGCCACGAAGCACCAAAGCAAGACACTTTAGTGAGCAATTCACACGCTCCTGTTCCCGGTCATAGCATACCA
Organism: Hymenopus coronatus; assembly: GCA_030762935.1. Classification (NCBI taxonomy): domain Eukaryota; kingdom Metazoa; phylum Arthropoda; class Insecta; order Mantodea; family Hymenopodidae; genus Hymenopus; species Hymenopus coronatus. The sequence goes on along the minus strand of CM060900.1, from coordinate 92,605,117 downwards.
CCTGTTAATTATATATAGTCATTGTACTTTCTCTAGCATGTATGCACAACGTACATAGTAGACAGAGAAGGTATTGTATTCCACCCAAAATTCGATTCCGAGATTTCACCGAAAAATATGTGAAAAAGTCATGTACGCTGAATAAAAAAAGTATATAAACATGTCCGCGTGTGTGTATCTATGGGTCAAAAAGTCGGTTAAATACCAAACTTGGTATTTTAAGGTATCTTCCTAGGATGTGGCTCGGAAGATCTTCAAGAAAATCTCTACCCTTTCTCGAAAATGTTGGTTTCCCCAAAAATGCGTGTTGATCAAAATGTCATATGTCTTAGATATTTTCATGAAAAACGAAATATTTATCTTGAATTTTCTGGGAATAGCCTTGAAGATCTCGCCATTCTACATGACATTTTTAGAACTCGTAAACCGTGAAAGATAGGCAAAAACTTGCTGCACAAAAGATTTGGAGCTTATTAAAACACACAATTTGTGTCATGTATGAACATATCTTTTGTAGAGTTAACCGTCCGAGATATTCCTTGTCATTAGATTCAATTTTAAAGTAATTATACTTTTCTCAAGCAAGAAGTAAACTTTCGTTTCATCTCTTTTGTGTTACTCCCGGGAATGCTCAGTTTTTCACATAGCGGTAGCTTTTGTATGATTTGACTGTCGCTTTAAGCTAGTCCCTTATTTCTCTCCTACTTACAAGGAAGAAAGAAAGTTATACAACCATTTCTGCTAATGTTAATACGATTAGCATGATGTAAATTAATGAATGGTCTTTTGTAAGGAAATTTTGCTTGTAAAACAGCTAGAGAAAGTCATATGAATGGAACATATCAGATTTTAAGGAAAATATTAACCGCGTTTCCATCGTGGAAAGGCCAAAAATTTACCTTTGTAATGAAAATTGTAAAACTTGTGCAATTGATCAAAGTTGAAAGAAAGAAAGAAAGAGAACGAAAAAGGAAAAAGATATTAAGAATACAGAGGAATTTCAATAGACAAAGCTCTGAATTTTAATATTATTTTTTTCATTTCATTGCGTTTTAAGTTACAACCGTCTGTGCGTACAAATCAAACATGATGACATTGTCTTTTAAAAACGATTTAAAGAATTTCGAACATGGTTTACCTTCATTAAGGCAGTAAGCAGTTATAAACATCGCATCACATCTGAATACACAAAATACATGTTACGTGTATATTTTCGATATACGCATCGATACGCATTATCGTTCGTGATCACGATTTATTGTGAATTAAAATGCTTCAGCTGTTTGCCATTCGCTTATCGTTGTCCTCATATTTACCGTTCTTAGTTTATTAAGGACCGGCCTTCAGGTGAAATACGAAGAGTTCGTGTCCTTTCTCGGTATTTCCATGTAATTGCTATTCTTCGACTGCAACACATGGCATAAACTGCATGTTAAGAAGTACACGTGGAAGTTCATAGTGAACAGTAAAACAAGGGAAATGTACAAAGAGGGAAATAAATTTGAGGAGGGTTTTAGAATGTATTAATATGGACACCTGGTAGCCTTTCTGAAACATGAGTACTGGACATGGTATCAGGGACAAGGGACCTACCTGCCTCTCTATTACTGGCTCATTCATTCATTTTCTGTCCTCTCCCCTTATACACGAAGAAGAGATGTCATTAACTACAAAAGGTTAAAAGACGACGATGAAGAGGCCTTACAAAGGCTGAAACAGAATCAGCAGAAGACAAAACACTGGAAGCTGTATAGCCACTCCTCCAACCGGCCTTGTTTACCATGCTTATCATTTTCAGTAATCGTATATTATAAATAATTTTCACGACTGCTCTTGGGGGGTCAACATAACACCAAGAGGATGACTCCTCTGGCAGCAGAAGCTGCCAAGTTTTGCCCTTGCTCTTGAAGCTTTTCATTTATATTTTGAGAGATTAATCTCCAGACAACTGCTGCCACTTCTTACAGCTACACAGAAGAATCATGAAACGTAGTTCCTTGGTGAATGTGAAGGCATCTTATAGAATCGCTGCCTGGTTCACTTCCTAAAAATGCCTCCAGTATAGCATTTTTACTTTTTCCATATGCACTATGTACATAGTGTATAGAGAAAGTATTGCACTCCACCAAAAATTCGATACCGAGATTTCACCGGAAATATATGTTTTAGGGTCCCCAATATCCAAAAAAAGCATTTTCACAAAAAGGTCCGTGTGTGTGTGTGTGTGTGTGTGTGTGTGTGTGTGTGTGTGCGTGTGTGTGTCCGTGTGTCTGTGAACACGATAACTCAAAAACGAAAAGTCGGTAAAATACCAAACTTGGTATTTAAGTTTAGTATCTTCCAGGGATGCGACACGAAGATTTTGAGAAAAATACCCCCACCCCCAACTACCCTTTACATGGACCTTTTTTCGAAAATTTTGATTTTCTCAAAAATGGCTCTAACGATTTTGATTAAAATCTCGGATATTAAACACATTTACCTGACAAATGAAATGTATATCTTGAATTTTCTGGGAATAGCCTCTGAAGAGTAGTTTATTCTGGATGAATTTTACTAAATTTTGAATAACTGCTAAACCGTAAGAGATGGACAAAAACTTACTGCACAAAAAATGTAGAGCACTTTAAAACACACAATTTATGTTATATACATTTTTTTCGTGGAGTTCATCGTTTTTGTGACATTCCTTATTTTTGGTTTCTGCTATGAAAAACGTATACTTTTCTCATACTGGAACTTGTCAACTCCTATCCATATAAACAAAGGAACTTCATTGACATAGCAACCAGTTTTTGACTATCACTTTAACCTACGGTTGTCCCTTATTTCGCTTCTACTTACAAGGATGCGAGAAATAAGACTTTTTCTGATAATTTTTTTATCTGATTAGCATAAAGTAAATAGCATTATAAGCTTTTTAAGAATTATTTGTTGCAGGGATATGGAGAAAGTCATGTGAATGGTACACATCAGATTTTTATTACTGGGATACAAAATACTGTCACGAAAGCTTAGTTTTTTTTTTCTCTCTCTCTGCTTCATTTTAATCGAAAGAAGCATTTGCAGAAACAACGGCAGTTCCCATTTCATTAGATGTCAAGGAAACAGCGATAGTCAAATGTTTAACAACTGGACGCTATATGGTGGCCTGAAAATTCCATTCTCTTCCCATGCCATTGCGAGAAACAATTCATAATAAGCTGGATTTTAAAAGAATTAAGTATTGATCAATTCGAACTATTAATAACGTATATCACGGAAACGGCTGATTTTCCAAAAAGCTATTTAAACGAAAATGTACATTTGAAAGAGAGTTTGTCAATCGCTTTACGTATACTGTTTATACAAGTATTTAAAAAATTTCTTCCGAATGAAGAAAACTTCACAGGCTATATTTGCCATTAAAATACATTTAATATTGTGGTATTTTAAACAAATTTGTAAGAACGTTTGAATCGTCACATACCTCGAAAAATGTTCCGTACAAAGTGTGATTGGTGCGAGGGATTTTTTTCAAAAGCTTAGTGCCTATTTTCGGTAGATACTGCTCTTAGATACAGAATGTTGTATTTATTCAAGTCAACATGTTTAACTATGCTGTTTGCAGACACAAAAACGCGGACCTCTTCTCTAAAATGCCTTTTGTGTTATTGAGAGGCCTCAAAATATAAATATTTCCGGTGATACCTGGACATCGAGTTTTTGGGTGCAAGGCAATACCCTCTCTAATCTACGTAGTGGTAGAGAAAGTAAAACGGGAGCTATTTGTTTCAGAAATGTCAGAATTTTAAACAGAATTCTATAATTTCATAGGTGGACTCCCGAAAACGCAAGAATTAGTCCTCAAATGTTTGATTCCGTTGCTGTGCCCCTCTGTATTTTACCGCAGGGTTTCTTAAGTTTAAAACAACGCCCGTTCTCATACAGCCTCGTACAATGCACCATTTGATAAAAGATGTTTTTCTTTTCTCTCTTCATGGTTTTCCGTTTGACTACACATACACGCGTTCATTTCTTTTTTGAGTCGCACGCCCCCTCTCATGGCGCAAGTTCATTGAGAAACAAACTCCGTATCTTTCTTCTTTACTTCACAGGCCGCGCGCGCACACTTCTTGTCTCCGGAGGTAATATCAGTGTCGGAATATGCCACAAGCCTGGAGATGCCCACAAACCCAATCGATAGCATATTCATATAGAGGTTTCTTAAGGGAGCAGTATATAATAGTTATTTATGATACAAGAGTTAAAAGTGTAGTTTTAGTATGCGAGAAGGAAAGTTCGCGCAAAGAGGCCGCAAGGCAATCCTACAAGCAAAATAAAAACACTTTTAACTTGAGTGTCATACACATTTTTTTAGACAGCACAAAATTTCTAGATTTATCAATAAATTTATGATATAAGGTTCAGCTTTCCTTTGTTCAAGGAATAGCACGTTTTCCTATCGCTTGGAGGCGTGTCTGTGTATGTGGGAATAGAATTCGTCTATCGATATAGATTGGTAATCGATGTAATAATGTCAGTTTTTACTCTTTACCATAAATCTTATAAATTAACAATTCCATTCATTCCTTCCTTCCACTATTAAATGATAAACTAGAGTATGTTATAACCAAATACCCAGGAAACACGTATTATACGTTTGAAGTTGCCAATTGAAGAAAATTGTTGTCTAGTTGAGCAGGTTTAGACATTAGAACGGACTAGGTAAAGAAAGCGGAGATACTATTATTGATTTTATTTTTTTTTCTCAGGAACATAACTTCATTTATACAGATGAATAACCGAAAACTAACATGTACAATTCTTATTAATAATAGGCAACATTACATTCTTAACTGTGCAATTATGATGAAAATGTGATATTTATTGTACAATTATTACAATTGGAAATGTTGATTCCTTCTATATAACGGACACAGTGATAGAAACAAAACCTAAGTTGATAACATTGGAGTGTTATAAATATTTTATATAACTATAGTTATAAAGAACAATTACTAATTCAAGTGGTTTGTGTTAAAAAGCTTACTTTTAACAGTGTCTGTCTAAAAACACGTTTTTATAAATTGCTTTCTCTACACGTACTATGTAGCTACATAGTGTATAGAGAAGGTATTATAATACACCCAATAATTCGATACCGGGATTTCACCGGAAATACTTGTTTTGGTTCCTCCCGAATCCAAAAGAACATTTTTAGAGGAAGGTCCATGTGTGTGTCTGTGGACAGCATAGATTAAAAACGAAAATACCGTTAATTACCAAACTTGGTATTTAAGTTCAGTATCTTCCAAGGACGCGACACGAAGATTTTCAAGAAAATACCCCCACCCTCAACTACCCTTTACAGAGAAAAATTTTAGAGAATTTTAATTTTCTCAGAAATGGCTCTAACGATTTTGATTAAAATATTTTATACCAAAGATATTTATCTGACAAATAAAATGTATAACTTGAATTTTCTGGGAATAGCCTCCGAGGACTACTTTATTCTGGATGAATTTTACGAAATGTTGCATAACTGGCAAACCGTTAGAGATAGACAAAAACTTAACAGAAAATGTAGAGCTCGTTAAGCTAATGCTCATCTCGATTATCATGAAATAGATAGCAGAATAAGCTTTTTAACTATAATTTGTTACAGGGCTGTAGAGAAAGTCATGTGAATGGAACACATTAGATTTTAATGTTTAACGCTCGCTTTTACTATATAGGCACCGCAGGCGATGACACTATGATACATGGAATGAAGATGGAGCATCGGTGGAATGCGATGGCGGGGCAAACCGGAGCACCCGAAGAAGACCCGACCCTCCGCCGCTTTGTCCACCACAAATCCCACATGCGGTCACCTGGGCGCGAACCCGGGCCACCTGGGTGAGAGGCGAGTGGTCTTAGTACTCGGCCACGTCGCGGCCCTATAAACACGCATAATTTGGTCACATTTCCAAGGCATTAGATAAACTCTTTTTTGGCATAAAGTATAAAACATATCAAATTGCAATTTTCTAAACATGTTAACTACTGTTCAGTAAATAATATCCGTGTGTTTCATCATACTATTTGTATTGCTTTAGATAGCTATACCAGGTGGCCCAAGAGTCCCGTATTTCACTGTGTAGATATCGCTTCGTACGTTAAAAGAGTTGCAGAACTCAACGGGGCTATTTTAAATTAAAACTGGCATGTGGGGAACTGACGACGACATCTTGCTTTACCCCTCTTGCTAATCAGCGGAGACGTGAGCGGGTCGCACTCATTGAGAGGGGTAAAACGATGCTCGCCAGTTCTTCTTTGGCCAGTTTAAACTTTAAATAGCCCCGTTGAGGTCTGCAACTCCCCTAAGCACGAATGGATTTCTGCACTTGCCAAATGTAGGGCAATTAAGCCACTTGGTATATTACTCAGCTGGCGCAATTATTACGTAGAATATTCCCAGCTTGAAGATTCTTCAAAATGACTATAAGTACCTCACTTGTAATGTGAGGTTGAAATGCGATATCAGGATAGTAGAACTCTCCAAATAAATGCCAATTTATGGAGGTTCCAACCTTTGTTAAAATTAGGAGCCATCATATGACCGTGTGATATAATTCAGTAAAGTTTCGTTGGGATTTGAAGCGGCAGGTCACGAGCAGCTGACAACGAAACACCGTTGCTCTAATGACAAAATGACTCTTAAAGTAAATCGAAAAGTAATGCTTTTCATGTCTGTATTTCGCTTGCATGACAATATACCTGAGGTAACAGTGTTATTTTTCCTGGTGGATTTCTCACTAGGTCGCTAAGGAAGAACTTCTCTTTTATGTACATTAAAATGGTGACAACAGTCTGTTAAAATGTGCATGTACTAAACTAATAAAGATTAGAACAATGCATTGCTAACACAGCCAGGTAGCTCATGCCGTTTTGCGTGTAACTGACATTCGGGAAGTCCCGGGTTCGATCCCTGGCTACCACTTACGCTGATACAGGGTTTTTATATGGTTCTCCTGGGCCGTTAAGGCGAAAGCTGGTGTGTTTTTCACTTACCATGTGTTCTCTCCCTACCTTCACTCATATATATATATATATATGCTGATGATTCGGTGACCGGGAAGATGCTGCCGATGCGTGCGCTCTGTAAAATTCTTTACCGGCTACGGTTGGAGCTTCAGGTTGGGGCCTTAAGAGTCGCTTCCTCGCCCTCTCTCGATGATATGGTTCCTCAGTGTGCCGGGACGTTCATACTGGAATTGTTAGAGACTTCCGTGCGTCTCTGTCATTGATCTGCCCTGAGGTTGTTAGCCACAATATGCCATTAAGGCCCGCAGTGAGTGAGATGTCACGCTTCGTTCCTTGCCTACTTCGCAACATTATTCTGTAGAGTATAGCTACACCTAACGTGCTGCTTCAGGAGGAATCGTCTGAACCAATTTCTGCGGAATATGTAAACTAACAAAAGCAATAAACACGGCAGCTTAGAGGCTGCTAACCTACAATAAACAGTGAGCCTATACTATAAACTCATTGAATACAGAATGATAATTACGACTTAGTATGAAATCCTGTCTGCTCGCCACCCTCCGTGGTGTAATGCTTACCATGCTAACTTCATATGCCCAAGGTCGCGGGTTCAAACCCGGCGGATGTAAAAATCCTTAGCATGGCTTCCTTCGGAAGGGAAGTAAAGCCGTAGGTCCCGTATCGTAGATTTATGGCACGTAAAAGAACCTCAAGCCTGATAGAGAGGCCTCTGAGCAAAATTAAGCGATCTTTCACGCCCAGTATAGAATGGGACGTTGAGAACCACAGCAGTTAAGAGCGTCCATAAATAACATGCCATTCATTCATTCTGATGTTGCTCAGTTTCTTCCGATTGCCTTCGACAGCAGTAAATTTAAATATTGAACTAATTACATTAAAATAGCAATATTAAAGACGTTCATTCAAAATATATAACACAATTTCAAATATGTGGGCTGCGGGTAGCTAGGTAGATACGCAGTTAGTGTAGGTAGAATAGGCAGATAGGTAGATTTGGTAAGTAGGTAGGTAGATTAATTAGGTGGGTTAGATAGGAAGATATGTAGGTAGGCATGTAGAGTAGTTAGGTAAGGTAGGTAGAGCAGGTAGGTAGATACGCAGTTAGTGTAGGTAGAATAGGCAGGTAGGTAGATTTGGTAAGTAGATAGGTAGATTAGTACGTAGGTAGATTTGGTAAGTGGGTAGCTAGGTAGATTAGGTAGATAGAGTAGGCAAGTAGAAAGAATAGGCAGGTAAGTAGAAAAGGTAGGTAGATGGAGTAGGTTGGCAGGCTGAGTAGGTTGGTAGGCTGAGTAGGTAGATAGAATAGGTAGGTAGTGAGTAGGTGGGTAGATTAGTTAGTTGGGTTAGGTAAGTAGGTGGATAGAATAGGTCGGTAGAGATGTAGGCAAAGTAGGTAGTTAGATTAGGTCAGTAGCTAGGTAGGTGGATTAGGTAGAGTAGGTAGGGTAGTTATTAATTTCGAAGTAATGCTCCAATATTGAAAATACATTATTATATTTTGAAAAATCAACACTTTTAGAGAGAGAGAACGAAAATTAAAAAAAAAAGTTAGAATAAATAACGTTAATATACAAAATCTGATGTTTTACATTCACATAACTTTCTTTACCTGTTCTGAAAACAAACTATTATTTTATTTAGATCATGGAAATCGAGATAACCATTAGCAGAAATAGGCTTATTACTTGCTTCCTTATAAGCAGAAGGGAAATAAGGAAACACGCTAGGTTAAAGCGATAGTCAACTTTTTTAAAAGCTAGTTGCTACGTATACCAATTGAAAGTCGGTTCTCTATGCTTGTCAGAAGCAAAACAAGAGATTTGAAACGACTGGCGACATCCGTTTGAGAAACATTTAAGTATTTGAAAATTGAATCCAGTAACAAGGAACATCTAGGAAATGGTTCATTCAACAAAAAATGTATATGATATAAATTGTGTGTTTTTACGAGATCTACATATTTTTATATATCAGGTTTTGCCTATCTCTTATTGCTAAGCAATTGTAAAAATGTCATTCAGAATGAAGAGGTGTGTAGCGGCTATTCCCGTAAAATTCAAGATATATATTTCACCTATCGTGAAAATATCCTAAACATACGGTACTTTTTATTAAAACTGTTAGAGCCTGTGTCTAGAAACTCATAAATTCAGAAAAATATTTTATGTTGGGGGCAGTTTGGTATCTAACACACTTTTAGTTTTTGAGTTATGCTGTCCAGAGGCATCCACGGACCTTTTTAAACTTTTTATTCAGGAGTCCCCAAAACATGTATTTCCGGTGAAATTTCGGTATGGAACTTTCGGGTGGAATACGGTAGCTTCCGTAGTAACCCTATACATTGTCATACGTGATAGAGGAAGTAAAAATATGATATGAAAAATCTATTTTTAATTCATTTACTTTAAAGCTTAAAATTTGTATGTGACCGGTTTTAAAAAGTGCATCACCTGAGTCATTTTTATTAGAGTAATGAATTTAGGCAATACAAAATCATTATTTAAATAAGTACACAAGCTAAAATGTTATACATGGCAGAAGTATCTCTGACTGGTTGTGCAATAAGTGGTATAAATTTTAATAAGATAGATCTTCCAAATTTCACAGATATTTTGGGATAGATTGGTATTTAACCGACTTTCAGTTTTTGAGGTATGCTGTCTACAGATACACACACGGATTTTTTTTTTTTACTTTTTTATTTGTAGGGGTCCTCATAACATGTATTTATGGTGGAATTTCTGTATCAACATTTTGGGTATTATACAATAACAAGATCATTTTAAACTCATTTACTGTAAAAATTATTTTTATGTGAACTGTTTTAATTAATTAAAAGAATAATGAATTTAGAGGATACAAAATTATTATTTAAATAAGTACACAAGCTAGAATGTTGAAACATGGCAGAAGTATCACCAAGATTGTGCATAATAGCTGGTATAAAGTTCAATATCTTACATGTTAATTTTCTAAATTCCATAGATGTAACCTTACAGAAAGAGACATATTGTAATTCCTTCCACTTTTTTTTTTTTTTTTTTTTAGTTTAACGACCTTTAACCAGTTTGGTCATATCGGATGATGAATGAAATTAGTGAAATGATGCTCAAATGATCTCGGGGTTCATGGAGCTTAAGGTAACTCGACATTCATCATCTCAGGACAAGGGAAAACCCCGAAAGAAAACCTTATCCGGGTAATTCACCCCAAGCGAGATTCGAACTCACGACCAGTTGGATGGGAGACAGACACGCTAACACCACACTACGCCGGCGGTCTCCCGTCGACTTTGCTAAAGAGTGTACCGAGCAGCCTTCCCCTAATGTCTTACACAAGCATGGGAATGTTTTGGGAAATGTGCAACATATTGTCGGCGGGATAAACAAGAGCAGCACATAATGAGATACGTGTTTTGCCGAATCAACAGCGCGTGTAACGAGGTCCGCACCGGAACAGGGCTGTTAATGCTCGACTTCCTCCTCCCGCTTTGTAAAATGAATACCTATCTGTTCAAGGAGTTACAAATTAGTAATGGAACCCATGTCAGCGGACAGAACATACACCACAACTTTATTATATGTCTAATGATAAATAATTATTCAATTCCGTTGCATCATCATTGTTCCTTACTAAATCTACTGAATACAAATGGCGTGGCATTAAGGAACTCCACCTCAACACGTTTTATTGTAAACAGTTTACGTACATCATTTCGTGTAATTATGAAAGCTAGCGGTATTAATAAATTTATTCAAAGAGAATATCAACTAGCTGACCATTAACTTTCTTTTTATTTATTTTTTTCTTCAACTTTTGTTGGTTATATCTTCTCATGCTTGGCTTCTGAAGGCTGGTTATAGTTTATTCTAACGACGGACACTATCGAAGTATACGATAGTCGCACAACTATCGGTTATTCGACTGTTGCCCAGCATTTTGTTTTTATTCGGATTTAAAATCAATTTTCGACTGTCTATAGGTTATGGAATGCTACTATACTATTAGTTGCTTGGTATTTGATTTTTCCAATCGCATTTTAAGTCACTTAAATTGATGAATCAGTGTTGATGTCATCTTGAGTCAACACACCATCCTGAGAGTAATCTTCACAGAGGAAGGAAGAATGACATATACGTCTCAAAATCCCCGTGGAGGGGGAAATACATCCAATTACGTTGATCAGCGCATTTATAGTATAGGTAAAACTTCCACAGGCGTACTAGATTTGAAATTGTTGAAATTATCAATATGTCCAGATTTGAAATCCACCGGATTTCAAATGTTTTAACTTCTTCTTGAGATCATTGGTGTTTAGCTTCATAGTTCCCCGCTATTACTGTCGTTGCTCCGTAGGCTGCGACTGCTCCACTCCTCTATTTATAGAAGACATCCTTCGGCTACGCAATGCGACTTAGTGCCCTCCAACTTGGGTTACGCTTTGCGGCTTAGGGACCTCCACTTTGGACTACGCTTTGCGAAGGCTCTCCAACTTTGTCTATGCTTTGCGGCTTAGGGATTCCCTCCTTAGGCTACGCTTTGCGGCTTAGGGTCCTAAAGTTTATAGTGGCTGTTACATATGAACAACAAACCTGGCAAATGACTACAAAGCAGTTCTAATGACAAAGAAACAAAAATAATAAATATGGATACACAAGAAAATGCTATTCGGTGTGCTATGCAAGCGGAGGAATTACCTATTGAATTTTGAATAAATTTAAAACAAATATTAAAAATTATGTCTATAGTTAATAACTACGTATAAAATTGACGTAGTTCCGCATTTGTCTGAGTATTTAAATGAAGACGTACATAAGCTTAGACTGTGATGCCTAGTTAACTGTACAGGCATCTTCCGTGATCTTCATCCTCCGTAATCTAGGGGGGACATGTTAGCCTTTGGTTCCCAAGGTCGTGGGTTCAAATACGGTGGAGGGCGATGGATATTTTTCGGGCGTAAAATCCCTAGCATGACTTCCTTCGGAAGGCAACTAAAGCCATTGGTCCCGTGTCGTAGATTTACGGCAATTAAGTGGTATTTCACACCCAATATAGAATGGAACTTCAAGAACCCCAGCAGCTCAAGAGTGACTTTAAATAAAACGTAATTTAATTTCGTTACATATGCATTACATTTCTAAATTCAATCCAAACTATCAGTTACCCAAATTTGAGACTGAGCATCGCAATTAAAAAATAAATTAAAACCTCGCCATAATGGGTATTCTCCTATACTAGTCACTCCTTTGAGCACGCACCTTTATGGGATAAACTCTGCCTCATTTTTAACCTCAAATCAAATACGTAACTAAGAATTAATAAATGCGGTAGGTATATCCGGAGTTTATCCCAAAAATAAAAAGCTTTGGTTATAAAGTATAATATTATAATGTGATAAATACGAGTATAAAGTGAATGAGTGTTAGTGTGTACTCCCGACATTTTGTAAATAAAATCTACCGGAAGTTGCACCTCCGAATCGACAACTCGACAAGAAATGTACATGACACAAATTGTGTGTATTAAGGAGTAGTAATATTTTGTCTATTTCTTTCGGTTTATCAGTGAAGCAAAATTCATCCAGAATAAAGAGGTCTTCAGAGGCTATTCCCAGAAAATTCAAGATATACATTTTATTTGTGATGAAAATATATTTAATATATGGTATTTTAATAAAATCTTTGGTACAATTTTTGAAAAATTCAAAATTTTCGTAAATGTTTTCATGTAAAGGGTATTTTGTGGTAGGGGGATTTGCTTGAAAATCTTCATGTCGCATCCTTGGAATATACTAAACTTAAATACTAAGTTGGTATTTAAAGGTATTTTCGTTTTTGAGCTATGCTGTCCACAATCATACACACATACATATACCGACCTTTTTTCTAAATATGCCTTTTTTGGACCTACGGGAACTCAAAAATATATTTCCGGTGAAATCTCGGTATCGAATTTTTGGTGTGGAATACAATACCTTCTCTATGCACTATTTACATATTACGTGTAGAGAAAGTAAGAAGAGATAATAAACAAACTCAACAGTGTGTGCAGAAATATTAGAGAGGGACAAAATTATAATTTTAGTGCGGTTTTATAATGAAATATGGGCAAAAAAGAACTACAGATGCCGCCATCTGTCGTTGAGAAATGATATGTAGATGGCACTACCTGCATCCCTACGCTAGCAGTACAGGCAACGCACTATTCTTACGGATAATGTCGTTTTACGTATTTGAACATATGACACTATGGGAGATAAATAATAGATGTGAAATAGAAGTAATAATAATTTATTTATATTTAGCATTAATGTTTAAAGGACCTTAATGATGATAGACTGTAGGAGATAATTGTTTTATCCTGAAATGTTATAGAGTCATAGCTGCGTCTACGTCACCTTATGGTGCAGAAGCCTGGACTTTTAACAAATAGAATGGAGAACAAATTGTGGCAGAAGAGATTCAATTGTTTATGGCCATTAGCAGGTTACTGAATTTAGGATCACATAAGTAACCAGATAATTCGAGAACAACTAGATGTTTTGGGAATATTAGGGAAGACAGACCAATACAGAAATAAATGGCATGAGCATGTGATACGAAAGGAGGATGTTCGCATTTCTGAAGTACTTTATGAATATAAATACCAAGGGAGAAGAGACATTGGTTGTCCTAGAAAGAGATGGGTCAGTTGTGAATTATTGCTTGCTTTCGGAAAATCAGAGTTGTAAGTGGTGATAGTTGGGGGCGTATGCTGCTACCAAGTTTTGAGCTAGCTATTTTTTGTTCACTTGGCAAATTATGTTTACATTTTTGTCGTGGGTTTAATGAAAGTCGTCTAGCAGTGTAAATATTATCGATTGATATTTCTTAAGTTAATAATAATCAATAAAACAAATATAATTACTTATTAACTAGATCTTTAAATTAAAAAGCAATGTAATTTAACCACCTCCATGCTGTAATGGATAAACATACTATCAACCAACAGAGTGTGGGTTCAATTCTCGGCTGCACCACGAATTTAAAACCAGCTGGAGAGTATGGAATGGGTTCCACTGCAAAGTGATGACCAAGGGTGAAAAAAAGGGAGGAAACAATCCAGTAAACTTTTGCCTTAGTATGTCTGAGTGATGGACACTTCAAACTAATCTGGATTGATAATAAGAACCCAACATAAAACGTAAAGAAAAATCAACACTACTAAAACCACTAATTAGTTTGTTGGTTAGTTCCTGTAGCTCCTAAGTGGAGCAAAGGGCAGGTAAAGATGTTTCCTTGATCGGGTTTGAATTTCTAGTTCACGAGTTCGCCACCATGTGCCATAGTGACGAGGGATGGGCTCGTCCCCACAGATGGCACTACAGGACAAAATCACGTCTTGTGGACGCGAAATGGCGGAATTTTGCCCACAAACCCTCTTCTTTCATAGGGTTCTTTTACGTGTTCATAAACATTACATGGCTTTACTTCCCCTCCGAAGGAACCCATGCTAAAGATTTTTGTGCCAGAAAAAATCCAGCACCCTCCGCCAGGTTGGGTTTTAGAGGTAACTACCACACTATGGAGTTCGACTACAGAAGTGGTTTATTTACATAATTTTTTTTAATGACGAAGGTACTAAAACCTTTGGTTTAATGTAACCTGTTACTACAGACTGAAATGTTCAACCGTGGGATATAATATCAGAATACATTAAATTTTTGCGTATTATTTCATAAAACAATTAACTCCTACAGTATATCATTAAGACGCCTCAAAACATTAATTCTAAATATAAATAAACGTTTATGATTTCAATGTTACGTCTGTATCTTTCAATAATATCATATTTTCTTAGCCAAATGCGTAAAACGACATACGCCGCCATCTGCTGTTGAAAAATGTTATGTAGACAGCACTGCACCGATCCCTACAATATAAAGGTAACGCACTATTCGCACCGATCTCGGCATCTCACCCGTTGTAAAGTGCTTCGAGTTTTAGTTTTTGTTAGGAAATTTCATTTAATGTTTATTCATCACTGGTAGTAGACATTGTTTTCCAACCAAAATGTTGTTATACATATTCCACAGGATGTAAACTTTTCAGGAATTCCTAAAAAGAAAAGGTAAGAGTGTGTCTACGCGCGCGCGTATGCACAAAACTCCTAAACCAAATATCGGACCAATTCCAAACTTGACATTTAATTTTAATGTATTCCAAAGATGCAATACGAAGGTATTCTAGAAAACCCTCTCAAAACTGCTCTTTACATGCTACATGTACTGTTGATTAAATAAAGTAATTACAAAGTTGTTAACTCGGCGCGCTGGACTTACAACAACTAGTCAGTGGCATATTGATGTTGCTCAACTTTAATGTATTACAAATACAAAATTATCTAATATATCGTTGGTATAGTGCTTCATTTCATATTATACAATAGTATTTATAATTGTTTGACTTGGAACTGGAAGCCTATTAATCTGTACTGAACTAAAATGTCACGCAAATCATGTAAATCTGTTGCAAGTTGTAAACCTTTATTCTTCATTATCTTGTAACATTTGGGCTCTGAACTGGAGCATTGCAATCGCTATATGTTGATCCTTAGACCGGTGTACGAGGTGAAAGGTGTGACCCAAACGTTTCACATTTATTGTAATCAATTAACTGTGAATATTAAGTAAGAAAGTGTCTGATTTATAGTTTAATATATGCCGATAGCCATTATATTAGCATATAAAGCTAATGTAATTTGTTTATTCAATACTGATATTATAATTTGGTTATCTTAAGTCACTTGTATTCTCGCCTGTAATATTAGATCTCCGCAAAGAAAGCCCTGTAAGACTTTCAGCAAGCCTTTTAGCTTACTCCAACAGAATTTACGTTCAAAACACTAAACGTGTAACAGCGTCCCAAGGGTTATAACCGGCCCGCTGAACCCTTCATCCGGCCCGCCTAATCGTTATTAACCATCAACTCATAATCTCTTAAATGCAAGTGAATTCCTTCCCCAGTCACATTTTTACAAGAAAAATGAAGCGACGTTAGTTTTTGTCAATGGGAAATGTAAGTCACTCTATCGTACTTGTTACTGAAGTTATTGCAGCAATTAAGGAATAAGCTGTTCTACTTAAACACGTTCTAATTTTGATTATTTGAAAGAGCATCTTCGCCAAAATAAAATTAAAAGGAATGTACGAAAGCGTGTGTCCAACTGCTTAAAACACCAACATGGTAAAGAATGACAAAAACAAAAGACATAAAAACTGTTCAAATCATGAGCATTGGCCATGAAAAGATCAGGTTTAAAGTAGTATTTATTTGCACGGAAAGTGGAACAACGTTAAAAAAACATGTCATTTTTAAAAGGAAAAGTACTCCTAAAATAACCGAGCCAGGTGGCTCAGGCGTTTCGTCTCGGACTGACATTCGGAAGGTCGTGGGATGGGCTCCCCGCGGCCCATGAGTTTTTGGGGGTCACTAGGTGAATGCCGGAGAGGATTCTTCATTTGCCCGGTACTTTCCGTCCCTTCATTTAGTCCCATCCGTTCACTTTCAGGGTTGTAAGTGTCGACGAGGACTGCAGCAGAGGCGCCATTTCGTGTACGCGACTTCGCTCTGGAAATACAGCTCTCGGCGGCGGAATGGAGTTAGTGGTTGCCTGTGGACTCAGGTGGGCTATCCGGGACTGAATGGCGGGTTCTTATTTTTTTCTGTTTTAAAACATTCCACTCATCTGTAGGCAATTTTGTCAAGAGTAAGTTATATGCAGTTGGTCGACTAGGCACTAGGGCATACAGTTCGTTCTAACATTTGCATTTATTTAGATAATACTGCCGGAGAGGTAACCATTTTCTGGTGGATGCAACATTCACTCAGTGGCGGAGGTGACAATTGCACTTGCAGAAAACAATGTTGTTTCCTTGCCAATAGTTAACAACAACAAATCTATTCTAGCTCCCCACCTGTTTGTTTGCTAAAATCGAGATGCACTTACCCACTGGAGTTTAAAATGTCTGCTATGCCTTCCATTCAATTCAACCCAAAATATTCACTTAGACCAATTTAGGGCCGAGTACCACAAATAGCAACTAATTACTAATTCAAGTGCTCCGCAGATTGCAAGGGCATAGTCTTTAGCATACTGATTTTCACCTCAATACAAATATATAAAAATGGTATGTTTTCACAATCCGATATTCCTAGAATTAATAATTACCTTAATTACTATTTTAATACTGCAAAATATATGCACTTAAAATCTATTATATTACTCAAGGATTAGAACGCCCATTGGATCGTACTTTTAAAGCCAAATGAACAGGTTTACCTAGTTCAGTAACTTATTTATGCTACGTGCATTTTGCGAAAATAAACAGCTCTGAAATTCGAATGAAATACCGAATCATTCAATAGTCATTTTTCAGAATAGTACTACATTCGATTATAGAAAACATTCGATAGTGCCTAATACTAATCTGATCTATTTGATTCTGGAGTACTGTTCCCGAAATAACAACTTGCTGAATTGATGTTATTGCCAAAGCTCAGGTAAATGCTTATGAAATCCACAGTTCTGTCCTGAACACGAAGGTATTAAAACTTAGAGGCAAAAAGCTTCATTTAGAAATACCTTATCGAGTGACTATAAGATCGAATTTCAAGGAACGACATCAGAGAAACAGCATTCTGTGACCTTGAAAAAATGTGTGGGCTTCCTACGTCAAAGTAGAACACAGATACATACTTATTATGGAACTTTACCTCAGTCAGAAGCCCTTGTTATACAAACTGTGAAAGGACTGAATCATGTTGTATCCTTGTTTTTGTCATAACTAAACTACAGTCAATAATAACCATACATTTACAAATTTATAATAACACATTAGTGATGAATTAATAACAGGAATATGAGAAATGCTCAGGTGGTCCTTCCATCGCCTAGAAACATACAATCAAAATATTCATTTAAAGCAACACATAGGAATATAATTATTCATTTTGACACTGAGAATTAATATTAAGGAAGAACAAAATGCTCTCCTGAAAAATCTCTTTATGTAATTACTATTATTATTATTATTATTATTATTATTATTATTATTATTATTTAGGATGTATTTTTATTGTTATCAAATATTTCGGGACGCCCTCCCAATATCAAAACTGTAAAGGAAAGTTCGTACGAACAGGTGCCTAAAAAATCATTTACTGCTGAGTCACAATAAGAAATTGAAGGTTACAGAAATTGCTCGTAGTGGATTTCTGTTTGATGCACGCCCTATGCCTGCGATTCGTTCTACTTTATAGCATGAAGTACTTTTGGAAATTCCCGGAGTGTTTGGTGTTTGGTCAAATTCAGAGTGGATACGCTCTCAGGGGTGAATATATTGAGTACAAGAGCGTATAAATCAGGTACTTCTGTCCCCAGATGAAGAAATTCATTGGAATTGGAGATTGAGGAGACCATGCAATGAATACCCCTCGATTTATCATTCAAGAAGTTGCGTACCATCCGAATGAAATTAGCTGATTCACCACCATATTTTTTGCATGATGTTCAGAGGCAAGGGTTTTCAGCAATTAAATGATGCAAATAATTGCTGAGAAACTGTAGGTATGTTTCTGAATTCAGGTGCGGAGGAAATAAATAGGGACCTATAAGCTGATCGTGAATGATTTCGCATCAACCGTTCAGGTATAACCTCTGTTGATATGTGTCCTGTCACACCTCATGTGGGGTTTCGTATGCCTAGTTATGAGTACTATGAAAATTGAAAATAAGATATCATCACGAATAAATCTAGTTTCATCAGTGACCAAGGAGCATTCTAAGAACCTTTTTTGGATAGTGTTTAACGCCCGCTTTTACAACAAATGGCACCGCAGGCGTTGACACTGATGATACATGGAATGAAGATAGAGCTCCGGTGGAACCTGCCCCTGCGCCGCTTTGTCCACCACAAATCTCGCATGCGGTCGCTTGGGGCCGTCTAGGTGAGAGGCGAGTGGAATACCCTAATGGGCTCCCAACAGCAATTTCCTGCATCAGCCTCCAATGGAAATTTTGGCTATGTATTTATTTTATTTTTAATTCTAAGAAATGGGAAAACCCAACACTTTGTTTATACATATGAATGTAACATAAAACTCCCTTACATTAATGGAGTTTTTCTTTCCCTTATGAAGATAATTGGCTTATTACAGCTTTGCAAAGTTTGGCCAGTACATCTCCCTCCTGGTTGATGTTTCTCTCTCCTGCTATTAAAATGCCCAATACCGGTGGTCGTTGTAGTACAGCACCTGTAGTCTCCTGTTAACATATCTGTAGTGTTAACTTGGTCCCAAACTTCACATCATAAAGTATGATGAGAACTAAGTTACATAGATTAGAATGAAGGTGCAACACCCGGTATTAAAATCCATCCAACTCCCTGCTGATATGCACCAAAGAACATTCTTCTATTCATTACTAAAATTAACCTGCAGCTCCCTCCCTCCCAATAAAACCCAAAATATAAGTACACGTTTTAGTAGCATATAAATCTTGTGTTTTCACCTTACGCTTGTTATGCTGTCGGAACTATTGTTTCTTGTGGTAACTATTTACGCACAGGAATAGCAGTAACGAAATATTGGCACAACTTGCTAAATATTCATCTTATCGAACTTTTAATTGGCAAAACAGGTTTATTAAAACCACGGCTTTAGTGGAAGATGTATGTGAGTGTGTTTGTGTGTGTGTGTGTATATATATATGTATGCTCTATTATCAAATTGGGACCTAAGGTATATTATATACTTAAGGATCGGTTTGGCTGCTTTTTGGTAAAAACATAATCCACACTCATACAATTATGGCACGTAAAAGAACATAATCCACACACACACATCAACACACAATTACGGCACGTAAAAGAACCTCAGATGCCTCTGAGGATCGTTTACGGTCTTTGACGTTCAGTATAGAACGGGATGTTGAGAACCATGGTTAAAGAGAGCCCATAAAAAAACTCTGTTTCAAATTTACACACATACAAAATTGTTTAAAAATACTTAAAGAAATGTGTTAATATCATTTATGGGTCTGTAAGACAACTCTATCGCTATGTAGGTATGCCTCCCTTTCCTAATTAAGTTAACAGTTAACTGATTGCAATTAGAGAATTATAAACGTCCAACAGCATTGTTTTCATACATTTTGGGTACAGAAAAGTCACTAAATTAAAGCACATACAGTTGTTTTTCCAATGCAGAAATTCGAACATATCCTTCTGGTTAGTAACCTTGTGGCCAAAAATAGGTATGGAAATTAAGTATGCTGGCTCAAATTTATTTTGAAGGGAGTCGATTTAGTAGGTTGCTTGTTCCGGGATTATATCTCTGAGGAGTTTCAAAGTAACTTTTGTTTTTATTTATGTGCGGCTATAAAGAATAAAACAATGAAACTGCTGAAGTGCAGATAAGAAAGTGAGAAGTATGTGCATGACCAGCAGCGCCCGGAGGACGTGTGAGACACAGCACGAGAAGTGTTTGAGTGATTGAAAGCTTCGCCACAATTTGTGTGATATTGCAAAGAGAACCTCGAGCGTTATGGGCGACTCTCACTGCCAGAGATAACCTGATCGCCACTTTGTAGCTCTACCAACAGTGTTTCTAATACTCCCTCAAGCCCCAAAGTGTCGAATAATAGCATGTTACTTCAACACATTCTAGTCACCAATATGCAGGATAATGGCAAATGTCGTCCTGAGACCAGCATATGGTAGAGGACGGTGTAACGATGAAATTATTATTATTATTATTATTATTATTATTATTATTAGCAGCAGCAACAGCGGCGGTAGCGGTAGTGGTAGTAGTAGTAGTAGCAGTAGTAGTAGTAATTAGTATTAGCATTAGTAAGTAGTAGTACTGGCAGTAGCAGTAGTAATAGTAATAGTAGTAGTTATTGTTGTAATTAGTACCAAGTAGTAGTAGTAGTAGTAGTAGTAGTAGTAGTAGTAGCAGTAGTAGCAGTAGTAGTAGTAGCAGTAGTAGTAGTAGTAGTAGTAGTAGTAGTAGTAGTAGTAAGTGGTAATAATAGTAAATAGGTAGGTTGGTGGCGGTGGTGGTGGTGGTGGTGGTGGTGGTGCCGCCGCCTACATAAAAAGTCAAGTAAAAGTTCAACTTTATTTGCCTTTCTCCTTGCTTTAAAAGGACACCGGAATTGATGTTCTAAAGTATTATGGCTACAGTTTTAATTTCTTTTCTCCAGTATTATCGGTAACAAAAAAGTATTTATACCAAGTTTCATCCAAACAAGTCTTTTCATTTTGGATATATTAATTAATTAATCTTCTTCTACCAAATTGAACTAAGTGACCATTTTTAACATAATATTCCTTAGTAGCTTTGTAACACGTTCTCGTTTGAAATTTTCCTAAAGTGGAGAGTATTTAAAAACAAACATATTTTACATCGCAAAGTGGAAACAGCTGAAAAAAGCGCATAATTATACTAATTAATTTTTTAGAACTGATCTATGAGAAATATCAAAATTGGAAACAGATATTTTATTACACGCCTTCTGCTTTGGGAAAAATGTTCAGAGTTGTAGCTGTATGTTTGTGCGAGAAGAAATATTTCTGATATGGGATAATAGCAACAAAATTGAATTTCCAAGTTTGATATAGAGAGTCATTATCCAGCGCAACGCTTTGAAATTGCTTCCAAAACATGTGTTAGATACGCTCTAGGATAATCAAACGTTGCTTACACTTTAAGGTATGGTGCATTTGTTACACTCAAAGTCCGAAAATTCACATTTTTATCAAAATCGCTAAAAAGGTAGTTCTGTAGCCCCATACAGCTTAAAAATTATAATTATTATATTGACAAATATACCCAGAAGGACTCGTCCACAAACGCGCATCAGAGTGGCAGATATGTGGACAACAGCGGCACGCTAGCGACGACAATAGCGCGATATTATTTGTGGAAACAGCGACAGACTATCGACGACAATATCGCAATATTATTTGTGGGTAACAGCGACAGACTATCGACGACAATAGCGCGAAGCTATTTGTGGATAACAGCGACAGACTGGCGACAAAGCACGATATTATTTGTGGATAACAGCGACAGACTATTAACGACAATAGCGCGATATTATTTGTGGATAACAGCGACAGACTATTAACGACAATAGCGCGATATTATTTGTGGATAACAGCGACAGACTATTGACGACAACAGCGCGATATTATTTGTGGATAACAGCGACAGACTATTGACGACAATAGCGCGATATTATTCGTGGATAACAGTGACAGACTGGCGACAATAGCGCGATATTATTTGAGGATAATAACGAAGACTATTGACGACAATAGCACGATATTATTCCACCTCCAAATTTCAAATGCATCTGGACTTACTGGTTTGCTTCTAAATGTGCTAAAGTGCCGGTCCTCGTGGCCGCGGTCGCTAAGATGCCTCGCTTTGGTGCTTCGTGGCGCAGGGAATTGTGGGTTCGAGTCTGGCCTTGGGCATGGGTGTTTGTGTGTTTCTAAATGTGTATATGTATTTGTAAGCACAAACAAACTATAAAACAAATGGGTCAACAAAGGAAATGTAGGGAAACTGGAAAAAATAGGAATAAAAAAGAAATGGGTAATCTTAGGAAACCGATATGCTCCAGATTCTGAAGCGTCAGAAGAGTAATATGGAGGAGTGAGATGTTCGACAAGAGCATGGGGGGCTTACAGTCTGAGATTAACTACACATATACAGAAACGTAGTCCATCGAAATAATTTATCAATGAATATTTGTGGAAAGATGCAAGATAATATTGGCTCCTAACTTAATGTATGGCTCCTACTATGTATTTTAATTATGCTGGTCCCCATGGCTGCGCTCGCTAAAGTGCCTCGCTTTGGTACTTCGTGGCGCAGGGGATCATTGATTTGAGTCCCGCCTTGGGCATGGGTGTTTATATGTTTGTAAAATGTGTATGTGTGTGTATTAGAAACAAAACGCAAGCTGTAATCAAACAGAAAACAAAGTAAATGTTAGGAAAATGAAAAAAGAGGAAAAGGGAATACAGAATCGGAGTCCCGACAAGACACCGGAACTGTGTTCAAAAAAAAAAAAAAAAAATGTCTATTATGTTCTGGTCTTCGAAGACAGTATTTGTTATCCATCTGCATTTTTAATTACCGCGCATCCTACCATTAGTTTCATCTCTAGCATCGCTGAAGTGCATTCTGCTTAGACTTTGTTCCCTGGTCTCTTATCAACAGGCATAGGAATTTCTTGTGCTAAAGTCAGAACGGATGGAAGTTAGGTTGAGCTGTCACTGGACTATAGGCAGGGATATCGCAGGTAACAAACCATCCTCCGTCCCTCCCTCGTTGAGTCTTTTGGCGTTTATAGACGGCATTCGGACTGTTTTATCTGTCTATCAATGACCATTAGCCATATTCTTTATAGTGATAATAGTTTGAGCTTTTATAACTTGAAGCCAGCTGCTTAAGAATTCCTATGCCTACTAATTACGTTAGCAAAGGCCGTTTATACAACCTACCAAATACACAATTCACGAAAAAAAATGGGCTACAGTGGACAGCGGATCTCGTAAACAATGGTTCTGTAGGCAAAGTTACTTTCTACCTTGTGGAACAATGAAATAAAATAGATATGAAAGACTTGTATTCCACCCAAAAAAATCGGAAAGCTAAGTTTCACAGAAAACGCAGATTTTGATGTAACCTGAACCCTAAAAGAAACTTAAGGCAAACTGTATGCACGTATCCTCCGAAAAAGAAATGAATTTCAAAGTTCATGTTTTATTTCGGAATCACTAAGGGTACAGTAAAATTGTTTCATACTGTTGCGTACCGGAAAATTGCCCCAGGCAATTATATATCTATACTACGAGAAACATAAGCTGCGGTTATACGTTAAGAAACTAGAAAACTGGTACTTCAGTTTACAAAAATGGGAGAATTATAACATAAATATATATTTCTGAGCAGTTTCAAGTGTTGACAACAATTTTACAACTGATATATCGGTGCTAACGGGAAGGAAGCCACTATGTTCAAACATGAAAGACGAAAAAACTGTTTCATTCTTATAAACGGTTATTGCTGTTTTAGAAAATAACAAGATCTGATTTAAATTAACGTATTACTTCTTAATTTAATTTAAAATATCCGAATTTGTCTCATTTGTTAACAAATCCATATTTAGTTCCAAGTTACTCTTGGGAAATTTTGAATTTTGGGAATACACACATAAGAGGTTTGTTTCATTTACGAATTTCCCTTATTATTTTGAAAACTTTTGAAATCAAAATGTTCTAATTACAGCAACAGAATCAATAACGGTACAGTACATAAACGCATTAAATAAGATAAATGCGCGCGCTCTCTCTCTCTCTCTGTCTTTTTCTCCTCTATACCTATCCATAATCCAGAAGCGTATATTATCTCTCAGCGAGGTTTATTAATACAAAATGCAATTCTTTGCTCTGATGGACAGACAGACGGACGGGTGCATCTATTAATCACGTCTTTTTGGTAAACTATCGTAAAACGGATGATGGTCTCTTTCAAACACTGGTTTCAGTTCTTGCAAATAATTACATTTGGATTCAGAGATGAACAATTGTTTTTCATACTGCTGCTTAAGATCCTGAAACGGAGCTCGTTGTCTTCTCTGTGGGAGCATCTCCCATTCTCCAATTTGACACAGCTTGTATTTGTTGGTCCCATCTGTTAAATACTGAAGCCATATACTAAAAATATTTATATGACAAATAAAAGTATATAGTGCGGAAGAGAATTTTTAATGCTGGTCATGTCAAGTCCATTTTACCTAGGTTAGAGGTTAAACAAATGTCTGTCATAATGATATAATATGAAAAAATACAGTTCTTAAAATAAATAGGGTATAATATATAAACAAGTAACATTAGTTTACTTACGAAATAGCTCACACAAATAATTCTGGTAAAAATCCTTTAGGGAGGAGAATTTTGCGTTGGTGAAAATGAATTGGTTTCCTGTAAATTTAAAAACCTGTCATTTGTAATGATAAAGTATAAAAACTCCTGCAATATATTATTGTAATGTATCGATTTTTTTCTTTATTGTGGATTTATATCGTATATTGCCGATAATCCGTAATAAGTAGAAGAAATGACAGAGAGAGAGAGAGAGGGAACGACAGACAGATAGAGTTAAATTTTATTATGTCAGTAAGATTACCTGCACCTTTCCCACAAGGGGATATTATTAAGTAGGTGACAGAATCCGGTATCACAGCGAGGACCACTTTTTTTTCCTTCAAATATCACTGCAGTATCGAGTGTTATTCTAAAGTTGAGACATTTGTATCATTATGTTGGGATACAGGATACAGAGAATGCCGAATCATTGGACCTAAATGATTACTCTACATGCAAAGACTGACTCCCGTATGCCCCTGTGTTGCAACAGTAAAGGGCGTATTGAATAATTAGAAAAAAAATTACGATCCACCCAAAAATTTGATGTGGAAATGTCACTGGAAATACCTGCTCTGAGTACCTCTAAATCCAAAGAAATAGTTTTTATAAAAGTATATGTGTCCGTGTGCGAGTGTGAGTGTGTGTGTGTGTGTGTGTGTGTGTGTGTGTGTGTGTGTGAACGTCAAAACTAAAAAGAACAGACGGATAAACACCATTCTTACATTATCTTCCAAAGATGCGACACAAGGATTTTCAAGAAAATTCCCTCACTTTCAACTACCCTTTACATTGAACATTTTTAGAGATTACTTATTTTCTCACATATGGCAATTTACTTTACAGTTAAAATATTCACCATAAATTATTTAGCCTGTGAAAGTTGGCAGCTCCGATTAGAATATTTAATCTTCCTCCCTGTAGGTTTACCTTGAGTGTTGCAACTGGCGCCCGCCGGGTCTGACTCAGAATATAATGGTTGAATAACCTCTTTCTGCGGTAGCCTAGCTCACGCAGCTACGGAAAATAGCATTTGCAGTTCAGTGTGTCATTTGGTATAGCAGGAAAACGTTATGTGAAGCTGTGTCTTAATTTTGCAACCATGTGTATGTATTATGGTGTAAACGCCTGAATAGTGAATGTTTATTTTTTTTTTTTTAATTCTGCTCGAAATGAGTCAAATGTGAATTGTCAGCTTGAATTTATACAGTCAGTGCTCCTAAAAATTCACAATGTATGGGCTGATACAGCAATTTAAACAGATTGGATCTATGTTAGACAAAGCGGAATACAGGATCAATAAATGTAATTAAAACGTTTTATAAAGAATCGATAGAGGACCTGTAGTGGAAGGATTCCAGAATAATTGACTGTTCTACTCCCTCTGAAGATCTAAACCCGTGTGACAATCATCTGTGGGGAATTCTTTAAAATAATTTTTATGCAACAAATCCTCATGGTCTCGACAAAGTAGAAGCCAATATGTATTCTGCGTTTCCCAAATTTGTTTGAAGAAATTCATACAGTACACAGTAATGTGCCCGACATGTGCTATGTACGTATAGACACAGAACAGTATCCTTTCAAAGGGAAGGAATGTGTTACGCTTCAAAAGGAAGCGTAACACATTCATATGGTTTAGTATCGTTAGCGATATTTAGGGGAGAAACGGTGGGTCTGTTCGCTGTTACTTCACAAAGGGATACGAATGGCAGTGTCTTAGGTGCCGCGGTGTGACAGTTGCGTTATTCAAGAGAACCCCGATATTACTTTCCTGGGGATAATGTTTATCTATTAAGGTCTGTTCCCCGTAACTTTGCCCCTTATCTATGCACTGTCACGTGACTAGTCACTTCTTGGATGTTGTGGTTGAATAGGCGGTTGTGCGGTGCAAAGCACTTCTACTTCCTTATATAATACGGCTATGTTAATATCTTCGAAGAGAATGCCAAACTTACATTTTTATATACTTATGTACAAATATGTTAGGTAACAACAGGTAATTCATATAACATTCACGTATATTTTTACCAAAAGATTTTACATAGGATAGGAGGATCCCTCGTTTTAAACCTGCCTTTCAGGATAATGAAAGCACGCACATATATCATGACGGAATGTTTATTTCTCTTTTATCGCCTGAATTTGCACTGGATACGATTCGTATAACACCATTCAAAGGTGTGCTTAGCCAATTAGGGGGAAGGGATCTATGCACGAAAGCTTATATATCAGTGGGACAAGCTTATCAGAAATTGGCGTTAGTTATATGCAATAATAATAACAATAGTAATAAATTATAATGATGGCGACGGCAGCGGTGGTGGTAGTGGTGGTGCTTACGAGTTCCTAAGAAGTTCGTTTCAGGTTATCTACACTCAAGCCTTTGCACTACAAAACATGTGAAACAAGAGAGGTAAAAGGTCGCCGGTAGGTGGGGTAAAATTCGGTCCAAATTTTGTCTCCAAACACCAAATGAATGTACAAAGGATAGGGCGATTTTTTATTTTCGACACCCCAGGGAAAGTTCAACGCATTTCCCTTCGTTCTGGCTTTAGTGCTTAGAAATTCCTACAGCTGGTGATGGCATTATGATTATTATTATCATCAACATCTTCATCGTTATCTTCCTTTCATGGAAGTTAGGCCAGATGACCCACTCCTTTCTCGTGCCATTTTTGTAGGGGCTCATATTAAGTTATTTCTTGTTGTTATTATTATTATTATTGGCAATAATCTTGTAATTAAAATTGATCCCTCAATTTGAGATTTTGGATGAACAGCAGATGTTAACATGCATAACCCCATTTGTGTGTGTAGGCGTATGAAATTTGCACTAGAGAGCGACTGAACTGATTGTTATTAAACTTGATATAATTATGATATAGGTATGTCATTAATTACTTATTTAAAGGGGGGCTAGTGAAGCGTGGCATCCAAACATTCAAACATTCCTCTTAGTTCCTTTTTTGTTCTCTTTTTTCTTTAAACTATGTAATAACATACCATAAAAACCTCAAATCAAGCTGGGATTGTTTTACAGAATTACATCAGGGTAGATGTTTAAACAGTTACACAACATTTTCAAAAATGTCATTAGATTATGCAAGCTCCTTACTATTAAAAGTAGTGTAGCTTCGATCAAGTAACAAGCAAATGGAACAGGCACAAGTTTATTTTCACACAAATGTAATGTTTATTAAGTCCGCAGAAAATTTAGGTCGTTTCAACAGAAGTTTTACAGAAAGGTTGAGAGGCTGTAAGGGCAACAAAGTGGAACGAGTAAGAATGAAAACGGAGAGAGAGGGACTGATATATGATATAATATTTAAGGTAGTGTTGCCATATATTGATACAGATTCACAACTCAAGATTGCATAGTTCAGAATAAGATTAAAACATCCAAATCAAATGCTAATCAATTCGTCAAATGTACAAAGATCAATAAAATTGATCTGATTGATCTCTTGAACGTAAAGAAATGTAATATTCTTGTCTTGATTGATAAGACAATAACCAACTTACAGTAAACCTATACAAAATTGTTCAAAACTACTACATTTCTTCCATTAAGTTATGAATTTTATCTAGTAAGATTTTGATAACTACGTAATGAAAAACAAGTAGAAATGCTGTGTAATTTACACTTTACATACAACAGGTAGTTATGCATAGAGACTTAAGGAAACGATAAATAATGATCAGCAAAAAGTAACGATTCAACACCACAAATTAACCTTAACAGCTGTTTTTTGTAAAATAGTCTAGAGATACAAGCGTGACTTCCCCGCAGAGGCGTTCCATAGTTTAAATGACTTTAAATGTGTGCAGAATATGCTAATTAAATGCTTAATTGATAGGTTATGCTTAAGAATACATAACGTGAAAAACCTTCTGATTATTTTATTAACAATCCAAACCAAACTTGCCTCTGGGTGAATGCTGAAAAGCTTTACAGGAATAAGGAAAAATCATAATTATTTTCAATATACCCATATAACATTTAAGTTAGACGTGTTGCTTTAATTTATAGAAAGTTTGATCGAAAAATACCATAACAGTTAACGCAGTAACGTGAGCAGAGCAGCAGGTGCCTTCAGCAGTAGTAGAGTAGTAGTATCAGTAGTGATAGTATCAGCAATAGTATAGTAAATGTGGTAGTAGCAGTAATAGTAGTAACAATACTATGAATGAATAAATGAATAAGTGTATTTAATGCATACATTGATCTTTATCAATCGCACGGGTCTACAGACGGTACGTGCTTTTGCAACACACAAAATAGTAAACAATATTAAAAACAAACAAACGAAACGAAAAGAGTGAACACGAAACTAGAGGGACAGATACACCAACTAATTACAACACAGAATAAACCGTATTCCGATGTATTAATGTACCCTATTATAGTACAAAAATACATTTAAGAGAATATATACACACAATGCTAATAACACAACAAAACAGCCGAAAAGAATGATATAAAGTATATATAAAACATTACAATTACTTTTTATCTCTTCTTTTCGCCCCCCCCCCTCTTCCTTATTATCAAGGCTTCTTAGATCTCACAGCTGTCTCACCTTAAGTAGAGAGTTACCTATCCCGTCCGCGTCTTCTGCCAGTAACGTCCAACATGCTCATAACTCTCTATTCGCGGTGGTACAGAATCGTGGTAAATACTTTCCCTCCATTTTTCCGAACCCCTACATCTTGCCAAAATATGGGTCCACGACTCTTCCTCCT
Source organism: Hymenopus coronatus (assembly GCA_030762935.1). NCBI lineage: Eukaryota > Metazoa > Arthropoda > Insecta > Mantodea > Hymenopodidae > Hymenopus > Hymenopus coronatus. The sequence continues at coordinate 92,575,353 of CM060900.1, read as the reverse complement.
CGCAAATGCGGCAGTTTCTCTGTATGAATAGAATAGTACGAACAACAGTAATACGAGTAGTATGAATAGTAAATATACTAGTAGTTGTAGCAGTAATAGTAATAGTTTCTATAGTTACAATAGTAATCATAATAGTAATACTAGTAGTCATAGTAACACCAGTAATAGTAGTTGTTATAGTAACGGTAGTAATAGTAGTTCTAATAGTAATAGTAGTAATAGAACAGTAATAAA